>JAMPIV010016408.1:0-220000 GCA_024509875.1 Oreohelix idahoensis
GCTTCACTTGAACAGCAAAACTTGCGCAAGGCGACAAATACACCAGGTTGTAAAGTAACAGCCTAATCAATCAACATAGCAGCTCTGATTCTCATCGAAAAGCCGTCGCTGTAAAAAACATAAATGAAAATCACTATTTTAATAACGGTAAGATTTTATGAAAGGCAACAATTAACTTCAAATTTAACCTATCGCGTGTGGCTGTGTAAACTTCTGACCACTGTAAGATGTTAATCAAACCTTCCTCCGTTACACAAGAAAAGGTAACAGAGAAAGTAGCACATACTAAACCAGAATCATTTATTATATATGTTAAGAGACCCTCTTCCGTCATTTGTAGATAAGGCAGGAAGAGTAGGTAGAGGATGACCGCAACTCAAGGTAGTCACCGCTGTAGGCTGGAACAAAGTTGTGCACTCAGGGCACTGAGATGCTCTCTCGAAATCGAAAGCAGAGCAAGCAGTAGCATTAGAGACACTATTATTATTGTTACCTTGATTATTAATAACCTGGGGCTCCTGTTGAGCAGAGTTAGCATGGCGATGCGATCTATCATTTGGAGATCTACCGTCATATCGCGATCTATCGCGACTATTATCTCTATTGGGAGCATTGTTATTTGCTCTATTGAAACTATTGTTCTGATTTGAACCCCAGTTAGCATAGTTGCGATTACTATTTCCCCTTGGATCAAAATATCTATTAGATGGATTTTGTTGTCTTCGAGAAAAATTACTGTAAGATTGATAATCCCTCGTGTAGTTATCCCTACCATAATTTCCAGAATTGTTGGAACCAAAATGTTGAGGTCTGTTAAATTGTCTCCAATTTCTCGGAGAAGGAAAATTACTACCTGATGGACCCCCTTGGTACTGTCTAAAATCACGATTATCTCTCCTACCAAAATTGCTTGTGTTTTTGCATGTGGGAATGTGCTTAACAGGTGCATCATACTGACTGTGCTAATTATGATGAGTAACAGCATCAGCGAAACCACTGTGCACAGGAATGATAAAATCCTTATTGTTACAAACATAATGGGTGTTATTTTGGGAACAAGTACTAATAGTTTTGTCCCCTGTTAGGAATTTATCATAAATTTGAAAAGTCGATGCACGGTTTGTCTGTGGGGCCTTGACATGAAATTTATCAGAGTTTTTGCCGTGATCTAAAGGACTGACTGTTACAATACGATTATTTTTGTTGGCCTGACGCCAAGAATCACTACTATTAGAAACAGTATTGTTAATACGTGGGAAACTATATTTGCCACGAAAAGATTTGTTTACACCCTGTTTAATGTTATAGTTAGAATTGAGTGCATATAGCTGACTCTTTGCATTTGTGAAGTGTTGATCACCAACTTTATGTCTAACAGTGTCAACCTTGACAGTAGACAACACCTTGTTGTTTAAGAGAATATCTAATAGGCCATCAACTCTGTTTCTCAATCTAACAGATTCCGAATTCAGTAATGTAATTTCCTGCCTCTGCCTTTTATTCAGTTTATTCAAGTTAGTAGCTGTCTTTCTCTCACTAACAAGTAAGGAATTAACCATATTCAATTTAGTTGAAAGTTCATCAATCTGTTGTTGCATTTTCCTTTCTAGTTCAGAATATCTATGTTTTTCATTCAGGAGTAAAGATTCTAAGGCCGTTACCCTGTCATCAGTTAAACAATCATCATTCATGGATGACACATTATTGTTCTTGTGAGATTCAATCTCCCCTTTTCCACCTTCTGATTTAAATTTAACATACTCCGTAATTAAAGATTCATGATCGGACCTCAACTTGTCACATTTTGATTGCAAATTATCAAACAAAATCCTAAATGTCTCATTACTTTTCTGATATTCATCCATACGTTTCTCATTATCTTCCCGCCGTAGTTCCAATTTATGCGCGAAAGAGCTCACCTTACTTATCTGGTCATCCAACATCTGTTTCAATGAGGTTACCTCATCCTCTAACTCTTTCTTCTGTCTAAGGGAAAATTCACCAAATTTATTATTATCCGCTATCAACAACGTCACTTTATTCTTCAATACAGCATTTTCAAAATCCATTGCTGACAACTTCTTCTCATACTGCATTTTCAACTGCTGTAGCTCATCAGTAAAAGCCTTCTCTTTACATAAGTGTTCCACCTTTTTCTGACCATCAGAAATGTCGTTGTGAAGTATATTCTGTATATTCTTCAATATATGATCGTGTTTAACATTAATATGTTGATCCAAAAACACACGAAGGTCCACAAGCAGTAAATTTGCTAAATTCTTAGCCATTATTAAATGAGGAACGGAATGAAACTTATCCTCAGCAAAATACCTTAGGGATGATGACGCATGAACCAAGAAACGGCCAATCACATATGTTTCAAGTGCTGGGCCTTGCAATCTATTATAATCCCTACCTTCCTCAAATAAATACTCCAACACAGGCCTCATGTCCTCAGGATTCATATCAAAATCCATAGTGACTCACTGACTGAGTCAACTATATGAATTAATCACCTATAATTACAATAAGTTTATGTCCCTAGAAGCTTGGACAATTACCTTCTCAAAATTTAACAATGTTATTAATTACAAGCAAAATGCATTATAATATCGATAGAGCATGAGAAAATAGACAGTACAAACAAGAGTTACAAGGACAAGATATAAAGGACAAATGACCACGTTCGCAGGAATCAAATAAATAAAGTCAGAAAGCGGAAATAAAGATAAGAAATATTGCAAAGCTTGCAATGACAGCTGCGAATATGAAGTAGACAAGTAACACTACAAGGTATAAACATAAAGGGTGTATATAAATAAACGATAGGCAGATTGAGACGGACGTTTACAAACAAAATGGATCACCAAAATAAGATATGTATAAGAAATTAAGACGATAACAACAGTGAAAAAACTTGACGATACAGCTAAACAATCAGTTGTCACAGACAACCAAACACAGTGGACTCAAAATCCTACAGCTACCATGAGCTGGAATTCCACTGAGGGAAGTCTGCAAAAGTGTCACAGAACGCTTACGTAGGCCCTATGTGAACTGGGATGTATCCTAACGTAAGTCACCAACCCAACCACCCACATAAACATGAAACATCGAACATAGAACACTCAAGATAACAAATAATGGACAATATAGGAAGGCTCGATAACATAGAACAGTGGTATAGTTTACATACAACAAAACCACTTATATTCAGAAAAGGAAAATTCCCAGCCTTCCCGCCAAAACGATGGGCATCGGTTGTCACAAAATCTGACAAAGTCTAACGTTGATAAGGTACTGGTCCTCCTCGTCAAGTCTTGAAAGGGAACAGTTGACAGCAGCATCTAGACGAAGTACTTGACATCTACTCGAAACTAGCATACGAAAATTCGAACTGGCGACACTGCAAATCTGTACTTGATCTCCTTGTAGTTGGTATTACACCCCATGAAACTGGCTCACCACTTTTATGTTAAAGTTTGTTTTCTTTAACTACAACAGCAGTAGGCCACACAGGCCGTCACCTCTGCTACTGTATAAATACTTATGTAGATGTCAGTGGCGGGATATGCGTCAGATCAATGACGGTGGCAAGAAGACAAAATAGTCCGCTGACAATAACAAACAGCCGTGGACGATCTTGTAGATGGCCGACAAGTGTGTAAATATGTATATCCATATACGCGAATGTCATAAGTCCTTTCAACTAACACACTGCGATCACACACCACAGGCACGTAGAGGTCAGGAAATATTGAAACCCGCTGTAACGTTATACAGTTTATTGACAGCACAGTCACGCAGACATCATAGCAAAAATATCCATCAAAAGGGACTGCATACATCGCAGTTCACAGCAGCTCTCTACACAGTATTATAACAGTAAATCCATGCAATAACTATTCATCAAACGGTTGCTCACAGCAGCCCTGAGCATAATATATCTATTCCAATCACAAGGTTAAAATCCATCATAGGAAATATGAATCATAATAATAATGGCCGGTACAATCCATGGCCTCAAAGAATCAATCTTGGAAGGAAACTCTTCCCTTCACTTTCAAAAATATATTCCCCTCGATAATAACTTCTGGGCACACTAACGAGATGGAACGACCATCTCGAAGCCCTGCCAGGAACGCACTGTCACGAGATTACAGCTTCTCAGAACAGCTAAGTAAAAATTACTCATGCGCGAAATAAGCGCGTGAGAACTCAGCTCAGCTCAACCGTCTCTTCCCCCCAAACTATCGCTAAGAACATTCGAAAACTTTCTTTATCTTATTTTTAAAAACAAACTAGCAACTACTCGGTTGAGCTATGTTAAAAAATTACCGAGCATAAAGCCCCCAACTAAAAAAATCATCTCATCACCAAAGCGTGCTAACTAACGTGTGTACAATAATCCGACCCATACATACAAATCTTTAACACCTAACTCCCATTAACAAATTATGACTTAACACTTGTATTCAAATGGTAGCGCATCATTAGCGCCTGATATTTATTTTGTGCGCATATGTATTTCATGACACCAGCCTTAGCTGTTAGTAATTTACTTAACTTACCTAGGGTTTATTCTCCTCATTCTCATTTCGGATGTGTTGCTTTCTTCTCGTGTTTTATTATGGGAATTCAATTTTGGGAAATTGAGTTTCACTTCGTTTTCCACACTTGCGTTTATGCATGTACATTACACATCTCATTTTTTTAAAACAATGTTGACAAGTTTGATCATCTTGGTTGTTTTCTTATAATTTGTTCACCATTTATGATCATTTTCCATTTCATGTCATCTCCTTTGTTCTTTTCACTTAACATTTCATATTTAGTACTTAGTTGATCTATGTCTCTTTACCTTTCAACTTTTGTTTGAATTTGGTGTTTTATTCTCCTTCAACATTTATATCCTTCTATTATTATTTTCTTGATAGTCATGCTTATTCTATTAATGATAGTTATCCGTTATTTAGCGTGATGGAACTTGATTGACCTCACTGTTTTATTCCCCCCAAAAAATAAATCATTTTTTTTTCCCTGAGAGTCGATGTAAACTGTTAAGTTAGTTTCGCGGGGGAGTTAAATGTCTGAGATCCTCACACATAAGTCTAGTATTTCGTAGACGCACATTTGAGCACATCTAAAGTAATTGTATGTTTAATTATTTGCGTACAACCGTGCACCATGCAAAAACGTGTATGGCGCGGTTTGTCGCGGGATGTTGTTGCTATCCAGCAAACTTTGGGAGAGATGTCCTCCGTCTGATATAGACGTGATTTTCTCGTGTACTTATCCTTGGTTCGGAAAGACACGTCTATTATAATCATCTATAAGATGAAGACGTCGCTCTTGAAGAAAACATGCCAGGACGCGCTTGATTTGAATGTTCAGCCCAAAAACGGCTCATTTTAAGTATCTAACCTTTGATACTTGGTTCTCCAGGAGTGTTTATTGTAGAGCTTTGACTTGACTAGTGGAGTCAAGTCACTAGTGCGTCAATACAATGCTTGGAGTCATTATTGGATCTTCATATGTATGCTCAACGCTTTTAACATGATCGATTTTATAAACCTATGCATCCTTCAACTTCGTTACCGTAGTACTTCCGTTAACCTTCATTGGGTAACGGCTAATGAAGTCACCCAAGGTCCAGGTAGTATATGATGGACTATATACTGTGTCTGCTACGAATTATAATTCAACTATGAATGCTCATTTCAAATGATGATCGTCTGTATTACGTCAACATAGTCAACATAGTCTGTACTTGTCTGCAATAAACTGTGTCGTCGCTATGTACTCTGCGAATCCAGTGTCTGCTTTCCCGTTGGTGTGGTCACAGTCTTGACTCATCCTACATAGTTACCAGGTCATCAATATAAACCAAAGAAACGGCCCACAAAAATCATTCGCGATAAAAACCATATCTAAAGATACGTTGGCCACAGACAGTAAGCCCGACAGGCCAGTCAACACAAAAGAAAGTAGGCAACAATGTGGTATCGGTGGTCAGAATCTCTTCTATTCTAACTGTCACATGATGTTTGATGTGTGCCCTTACTGTAATAGATCACTCTATTAGCATTTGGAGGACGGGTGAGAGATTGACATCTTAAACACCGTCTGAGTATGGTAGAGAAGTAAACCATTAGCGATAAGACCATATCTCACTACTATCCAGAAGTTATATCTGTACCCATAATTTCATTTGTGACTCTATTTTCTCTACTTTCACATTACTCATTCATATTCTGTCTACACTCAGACATTCTCTATTTCTTTCCATACTCCAGACACTGAGAAACACTGGCTTATATGATAAAGGGTGTACGAAGGTGGGGGGAATTCTGTATAAATCATATTCTTTATTTCATATTACACATGCCATGGCTTAATATAAACAGTAAATACTGGAACCCTTGAGTTCACAGCCCCAAGTGGGAAAACTGCAGCTGTCTACACTTTAACATGCCCATCATCATCATCTCAGCCCGTAACCCGTCATGGGTCGTAGGGGTGCCATGGTGGAAGCATCAGCAGACAGGGTCCTCCACTGCTCTCTATCCTCAGCAATGCGTACAAGTGTGGAAAAACCGTGTCCTGCCCATTCTTTGATGTTATCAGCTCAGGATTTTCTCTGCCTTCCTCTTCTCCGTTTACCTTCGACTGTCCCCTGAAGGATCGTTTTCGAAAGGGAGTCATGACGAGTTACATGCCCAAACCAGGCAAGCTTTCGATGTTTCACTATTGACAAAAGTGGTTCTTGGTGGCCTGCATAGGTGTTTATCTTCTCTCTAACATAGACATTTGTTTTGTGCTCTTTATAGCAAATGCGCAGAATTCTTCTATAACATTTATGCTCGAAAGCCTGAATCCTTCGCTCCGTATCTGCAGTGAGTGTCCAGCTCTCACACCCATACAAGAGAATAGATAATACAAGTGATTTGTATAATTTGATCTTCACAGGAAAACTGATGTTACTTTTCCAGATCACATTCAACTTTGTCATGGCAGCTGAGGCCATCTCAAGTCTTGTCTTGATTTCTTTACTTGATCTTCCATCACTACATATAGTGGACCCGAGATATTTAAAGGTGTTAACTTCTTCTAACGTTTGCCCATTTAACGTAATGTTGGTCGGAACATGTTTCTTATGGCTATTCATCAATATCTTGCTTTTTTCTATATTAATTTCCATCCCATACGTTCTTGTTACTTTCTCCAGTCTAGAGGTAAGGTCTTGAAGTTCTGATTCTGATCCAGCTATCAGATCAATATCATCAGCAAAACGTAGGTTGCACAGAGGTCGGCCTCCAATCGATATGGTTGATTTATAATCGTAGAGAGCCTCCTGCATAATATGTTCTAGATAAATATTAAAAAGCACTGGGGACAGGATACATCCCTGCCGAACTCCTACAGTTGTTTTGAAAAATTCTCCAATGTCGTTGCTTGCAAAAACAGCACTGCTTGCGTCCTTGTATAGTGCTTCAATGATATCTATGATGTTGGTATCAAAATTGAATTTTCTCATTACTTGCCATAAGCCTTCATGCCAGACTCGATCGAAGGCTTTTGTGAAATCGATGAAGTTATGGTATAAATCGTGTTGATGTTGGAGATGTTTTTCGATAAGTACTCTAATATTGAAGATTTGTTCTGAGGTACTTCTTTTTGGTCTAAAGCCAGCCTGTTCCTCTGACATGCCCACAAACCGCATTAACAAGCGTGAATTTGAATTTGGAGCTCATCTTAAAATAAACAATAATATTGACGCTGGAGTTGAATGTCTCCAAGAGGAACCCAACACACCAGACGACAACGAACGTGTTTTCATATTTCCCGCCGATACTGATTTGAGGATCACAGGCCATGACTAGAAAAATGGCGGTGCCTGGGAAGAAACACACGACGAAGATAATCGAAAGTAAACTGATCATCTTGACGACTTTCTTGTCCCTGACCGAGGCTGTTTCCACTTTATTCGTTGCCAATGCAGTCGTCGTCTTCCGCCATTTTGCACTGCTGCTGATTTTGACGACTAAGATGATAGTGCAGATAAGGACAGCGATAAGACAAATAGTGGACATGAAAACACTGTGTATAAGGAACGAAACGCTCTCTACAATTTCCCTGTCTTCTGTATACACCAGGATTAGCCTGGTGGTGTTCAGAACATCGTTAAAGTGCCACTCGAGTTTGTTCGTATACCAGATCGGGGCGAAGACGGTTATCATAACGAGGAAGATGGAAACGATGCTGATCTTGGTTCGGGATTGGGTGATAATGCTCTTGACCCTTAGGGGCATGGTGACGCACAGGCATCTCTCCAACGTGATGAATGCTGTGATGAAACTAGTGACTCTAGATGAAAAAAAACGCAAGCAACATGTTTTAAAATGCAGATAATTCATTCATTCATTCATAACCCTCCGCTCCCCAGGGAGCATAAGCCTTCAACAAACACATGCCAAGTCCTCCTGTCACATACCATCATCTCAATTTCTTTTCACGTTCTCCTCATCATTTTCACCTCTGTTTCCAGCTCTCTTCTCCATTAGCTTCTTGGTCTACCTCTGCCTCTCTTGCCATGGGGGTTCCAGAACAAGGACTGTCTTGTAATGCTATCAACAGGTTTCCTCAGTGTGTGTCCTATCCATCGTCTTCTTCTCAATGCAGATAATGGAGCATTGTTATGTATAGATTTTATCTTGTAGACACAGCTCGTCCACGTATGACGTCACGCAATGAGGGGAGACGGGGGTCAAAATTTTGTAACGAAGTGTGACGATAGTGTGAGAACAGTTTGAAAAATTTGACGTCACGCAATCTAATATGAGTTAAAATCGAATCTTTGATAAATGATGCCGATGCAAAATAGATTTTGTAACTTCCATCCACAAGTCTACATTTACCAGCAATAGTTAACAACTCCCCCGTAGATGATTTATATTAACATTATAATATTAGCTGAACATCGGATAATTGTTATAACTTTTGCTGTTTTAAATTGTTTTTAATTATATATTTCTATGTTTAAATATAATGTAATATGCACCTTAGAAAAACAAAATGCAGACTAAGCAATCCGTCTACTTCTTCTTTCATCCTTAGCCGCCGACCGTCAATGCAGTCAGTGGCCATTACGCCTGGTGGCGTCTTGTAGGGCAACAACACATTGATTCCACTTTGCTCGGTCGGCGGCCATCCTTCGTACAGTGCCCCAACTCTGGTTCATTCTTTGCATCTCAGCCTCCACAGTCCTCCGCCAAGTTGTTTTTGGTCGGCCTCTCTTTCGTTTTCCTTCAGGGGTCCATAGCATAGCTGTTCTTGTGATGGCATCGGGGTCTCTTCTGAGGACATGGCCAACCCAGCTCCAGCGTCTGCCAGCTATAACGGTGTGAATGTCCTCTTGCTTGCTCCGAGTAAGCAGATCTTGGTTGGTGATGGTATTCGGCCAAAAGATTCGGAGAATTTTTCTTAGGCATGTTGTGTGAAAAGAGGACAATTTCGACATTTCCTTCTCTGTAGCTCTCCAGCTCTCCGCGCCATAGAGAAGCACAGAAAGCACACAGCTCTGATATAATCCTAATTTTGTGCTTGTGCTGTATTGAGAGGACTTTTAGAAGTTGTTTAGACTAAAAAAGGCTGTTCTTGCTTTGTTCATTCTGTTCTTGATGTCTTTGCTAGCTCCGCTATCTGGTGTTACTATGCATCCTAGGTATGTGAAGGCATCTGTCTGTTCCAGTTGTTAATTTCTTACTGATATGGGCTCAGGGTTGCTCACATTGAGCGTCATGACCTATGTCTTCTTTAGGTTGATGTTCAAGCCCACCTGCTGGCTATACTTATTAAGTCTATCCGTTTTTTCCTGGATGTGTTGATGTGAATGTGCTAGCAGTGCAATGTCATCTGCATATTTCAGATCTTCCATTGTAGAAAATGTAGTCCATCTTATTCCTCTTGGATTGCCCTCTGTTGTCTGGCGCATCACCAAGTCTATGACTGTTAAAAATAGAGTGGTTGATAAGGGGCATCCCTGTCGCACTCCTGTCTTCACTTCAAAGGTTAGGTTGCTCTGCCCAATGCTACACGTAAAGTTGGCATAAAGGCTTTTTATAATTGACACTATGCAGCTTGGAATTCCATAAGCCCTCAGTATTTTCCATAAACTGTCCCACGTATACTGTCAAAAGCCTTTTCAAAATCAATGAAATTAATGTGCAGCTGTCTTTGCCATTCTGAGCACTGCTCTATAATGTTCCTGAGGGTAAATATATGATCTACACATCTTCTGTTCTTTCTAAATCCTGCTTGTTCTTTCCTCAGTTTGTGGTCTACTGCTTTTGAGATTCTCTGTATAGTTATCCTGCCTAGTATTTCGCTGGGATCTGAGAGAAGAGTTATTCCTCTCCAATTATCGCAGTCTGCAACAAGCAATCCGTACTGTTCATTAAAAATAGATTTAAAAATAACACACTGTAAGTTATCACCATTCAGACAAGACCGATGAGATGAAAGACAGAACGGTTTAGCAAGATGAAATTATTCGGGCTGACATGAAAGTTTACATTTCTGTTGTTGTTGTTGAAATAAATTGCAAAAGCATTTAGTTGGGTAGGGCACAGGTTAGGCTCTGTCTCATGTTGTGACGCGGCACATGAAAAGAAAGTTGTTTGTAATTAAATTCTATTTAATTTAAAATGGGGAGGGGGGAGGTGTTTAAGAGATCTGTGCGGTCACACAAAAGGGGATAGGGTGGGATTTTGTGACAAAATGTGACGAAGAAAGAAAGAATTTGACATAGCAATAATTGCATGACGAATTATGTGGACGACCTGATGGACAAAGCAAATAACAGAGGTTGCAGAAATGAACTTTGACAGTAAATGTTCAGTAATCCATGGAAAGAATTCAAGACTAATCGACAAATAAGAGAAGACTCTAGGCAGAAATATGTCTCCGACTATATAAGGAAAAGACGATGGTCATATATCGGTCATGTCCTACGAATGCAAAACAACAGAATACCACTACAGGCGCTCACTTGGGTTCCTGAGGGTAAGCGGAAAAAAGGAAGACCAAAAGAAACACTCAGAAGAACAATAATAAGAGAAGGAAGAACGTTGGGCCTAAATAATGTGCAAGAGCTAAGAGGAGTGGCGTCACAACGAACAACCTGGAGAGCACTGGTTTCTGCCTTATGCGCCGTGTTTGGCGCTTAAAGAATTTATTATTATTATTATTAATCCATGGAAAGCTAAAGCATCTTTAAACATGTCACACTATAGTCATCATCACTGCCATTCAGGTCGCCAAGAAGCATGAATCTTCAATAAATTCATGATAAGTCCTCATGTCCTGTGCCATCAGCTCAAGGTGTTTCCTGGTTGGCTTTATCTTTTCTCATTGTTGTCTCTAGCTCTCTTCTCTACGTGTTTCACGGTGTCCCCTTTTGACCGTCTTACCATTGGGATTCCATAGCATTGACTGCTATGTGATGCTAACAGTAGGTTTCCTAAATATGTCTTATGCATCGGCAGCATCTTCCGTTCATGTCTTTATTTTTTACTGGTACCTGTGTTATGGGGAGCCGCGGTAGCACAGTGGTTAGTACTTCCTAGGTCGGTGGTCCATGATTCGATCCCCAGTTGAAGTGGGATTTTTTTAGACCGCAAACGGCTCCTGGGTCGACCCAGTCGGGAATTGGGTACTCAGAGTAACTCTGGGAAGGTTAAGGCGGCCGACTTGATGATGACCACATCATCCCTAGTGTGCCGATGATCAAGAAAATATGGGCCATGTTTCCAATATGCCTCAATGGCCGTTTAACAGGATCGCTTATCCTTTACCTTCCCTGTGTTATGAGGCCTCAAGCCAAGGATAATCTTACTTTTCTCCTAGTACTATATAAGCTGCCTATGGATAACAAAGAGATTCTAATGACAATTAATGATCGACTGTTAGAGAATGCGGCTGAATAGATGAATCAACATGACTAAGATTGTTGAATTATGCATCAAACGTTAGACAAGCAGGGATGGACATATACTTGTCATTTGAACGAAAATGTCAGCTCCCCTCCTCGTGACACGGCAAGATTGGATAGGAAAAGGTAAAAGTTTATAAACATGTGAGCAGACAATAAAATAACAAAATCCTATTTTAAAACCGTATGTACCAGCACGAGAGTCCAGGTGGGTTGTTTTTGGAAGCAAAGGAAAATAATCGTTTTTTCATTATTTCTGTATTTCTTTCTTTTGAAATTACCTGTTGCACATTAAATGCGGCCAACCTCCCGTGATGTACATGACGTCAAGTGAGGCAAAAGGCAGCCCGATTGAGACAAACAGCGGGTTTAGACAGATGGTTGACCAAAACATCGTGAGAACACAGGCTAAATCTGCAACTGCAAGGCCTGGAACGGGATAATTTTTACATAAAACAAATTCTGTCCCAAAGAACTGTGGCAAAAAAATGTGAATGTGTTTGTATGTGTAGTTTTTATTTATTTATTTTTTAAATTAAAAGTGAGGAAATTTCTTTGTTTCCTGTGCATTAAATTATAGCTATTACTTGTGGTAAAGTGGGATGTTATAAATATTTATAGGGGACTTAGTGTACTGGCTGAGATCAGCTGTGAAGGTATCTGTATCTAATAAGTGTGGTGTATTACAGATGACCTTACTTGCTACCACATTTATACCTCAGTCAGAATTATTCTGGAATATTGTGATGACTACGTTAAATGTCTAGGGTTATGAAAATGATGAACTGTAAGTCACAACAACAACAGACAGATAAACAATTTAATTTATTCCACAACACTTTACAACACTGTGACACTCACACACATATAACACTCTATAAGACTATCTTAAATGAGTCAAGTGTAAAGTTTCAAATATATATGTAATAATTCTTTCAATAATGGATATCCTGATTCAACTACACAGTGAACCAGGAATCACAATCAAATGTAATTACAAGTATTATGTACACAGTTTATATATATGAACTTTGTATTGACATAGTTTATTATTATTATTCTATGTGTGTAATTTGTGCAGTAGTAATATGAGGTAATACTGGTTTTGTTCAAGCTTGGTTGTTGTTTTTCATCATGACTTCAAGTGTTTGATTATCGGGGAAATAGTATTGGGAAAAGTTCACAGTTCCTGTCATTTGAACCAATTAATTGTCCCTCTGTGTTTACTAGAATGTCAATTTTTGAGGGGGCACATAATGTTGAGCTACTCTGGCCACAGAAGCTTATCTTTCGTGATGGCGGCAGGAAAAGACTCCTCTGCTCGATTGCTTCCTGTGTTCTGGAGACACCTCACTGGTCGCTATCTGGACCAAGGAGTATGCTGTCAGCCTCTGGATTCAGCAAAACTCAGACCAGGTGCTGCTTCCATAACTAGGACCACAGTCCCTGAAACAAGAAGGTTGTACCTTCTATTTCAGAACTAATTTATAATATATTTCCAGACTGAACACAATACATAACAAACACTGAGTTCAGAGCGGTAGGCCAACTGCTATCTTCATCTGAAACAATTTACACCAGTATACTCCTCCCTAATGGTTACTACGCCTTTGCAATTCCAGCATTAGTTCTTTCTAGTCAATAAGATAGGTGTCAGTGTACTGTTTGGCAATTCCATGCAGTTTTACTTTTCTCCGACACCTTCTGTTCAGGTTGGAGCACTATATAGGCCTTGCCTCATGTTCGCTACTGAACCACGCACATATACAGACATAAATTATCAATTTACATTCAATTTTCATTAAAAAGATATCGAATATATCAAGCTTACCACAATTCATGGAAATAATAAACAAATACGTTGACTGGCGATGAATATGGCACAAAATCCGATCTGCCGCTGTCCCAGGCTTTTATTTAGACAAATATGCACTAGAACTCAACGCACTGTTTCTGAGTAAGTTTATTTTAACATGTGGCACTGAACTGACGCTCTTAATTGACTATATTGGCGGGTCTAACCAATCGAGCCATGTTTACACAAGCGTTTGAAAAAAAGTACCCTTCCTTCCGTCTCCCCTAACAACAAAAAATAGTATTTGCAGACCGACTAATCATGTTTAGCCTTACATATACTTTCCGCCAATCAAATAGGAGGTAACATGTTGGCCTATTTCCCGTACAATGGTGGTTTCAAAACCTGCCACTGCGCAATTCTGATTTTGGTGTTGTCTGACAGCACCACCATTTTATTTTGGCTATAATTTGTTAATTCCTAGACTATTTGCGTAACGTTTAACATATTCTTTGTCAGCAAGTCCTAAGGAACCCAATTATATAAATTTAAGGGAGCTAGGTGGCTGCGTTCAAAATGTGCATTTTCTTCTACCTCCTGTTCACTTCGATACGATGTGGTGTCTGGGTACTGTCAGGCTTTCAAACGTAAACCAGTATAATGTCATGTTTCCGAATAAGCATTTTTCATGTTTTTAAACCTAACTCTCGTATGGGTAGTGTTTTTTATCACTGTCTATTTGAAAAAAAGTTATTGCTTCTGGCCTTTCGCTTGGGGAGGGTGGCATTAATTGTATATCGCGAGACGCATGTTAGTGTTGCCGGCGTTCCTGCTTTCAGCCCTTCCTCTCTCTATCCTAAGTCCATCTGTCCTTTCGTTTATGTTAACGTAGTGTAATTAATGCTAGTATTAATTTAGGTCATTAATCAGCTTGCGTATCTCAAGGTTTTCTTAGAAATGCAGTACACGTTTTATTGTAGAAAGCGTGTAGTGATGCAGTAGGCTTTACTATCAACGTGAAACGTTACAATTTGCAGACGAAGTAGAAAACAAGGGGGATTTTTGTACGCCTTGTGACAGCACCGTATGATAACGTTGATATTTAGTTGGATATAATATATGTTGATAAAGTACACCAGAACACTCCTAGGCGGGAAGACAGGCGTCTATCATCATCAGTTGACAAGATCCCTATGGTGTTGCCTGCCCCACTGTAGTGTATGGAATGTCAACTTGACCTACGCAGTGTTGTGTAGACATGGATGGAGTGTATAATGTGCGAATGATGATAAGGGTTCGTGTTGTTGACAAATGTTCTCTTCTCACACTCATGTATGACCGGAAGTCATCGACACCAACGACTGTGTACCTTTTCTAAAGTTTAATTGGACGTACACACTCGACAGCACAGATAGTGACAAATCACAGGTTGCCATAATACATCATAGTACAGTGGACAAATGGTCTTGCAATGTTACATGGGCACTCATGTAGAATAATGGTATAATGGACTGTCAATAGCCAAGCACTCAGTATCGCCCATACATATATCATCTGACGTCACTGACTGAGCACGTCAGCTTGTAAACAATATTTCAGATGACTTCTAAACCTAATCTCGTTTAGCAACGATTCTTCAACATAATGTTCAGCACATATTTTTCCATATAATAATATTGAACCGCTAACAATGGGTTCTCATGTGTAGCAGTGATCTCTGGACTGATCAAGCGATAATACGGGCATCCCTTTTCTCTTCTTGAAAGTCCTACATGTTTTGGTTCCAAGATGGCTCCACTCGTGAACTGTCACTCACGTTTGAATACAGATAATGAATCTGTTCTAAAGTTAGTCATTCATACAACATTTCGTTGCTCTGTAGATTTGGTCATGAACAATAGACTGCATTCTACAGAATATAGTGCTGCTAGGAATCGAAGTCGTTTTTCATCGAGTCAAATATATTCTCTTAAACATTCAAATCGTAATTATCGACAATGGTGGCTTCGATCGAGAGTTCATAAGAGTATCTTTGATTACCTTGGTAGAGGGAATATGAAACTGCCATTCCTTGGCAAGATGAATAAACACTGGGGTAAAGCATACACGATAGGTCTAGACGACTATCACTTTCCCCAAAACCACTGAGATCACTTTTTCAAGGCATCAAGCCGACATAGCAAAACACTCACAGTCCCCTATCAGGACGAAGCCAAATCACACCACTCAAGCCACACATCCGCCGAATAGCCTTTGACCTCTCTAGAGACAACAGAACATATAGTTCGACTTAGATATGTAAAGATATACAGATATAAGACAGACTTGTCCTACTCAGACAAACAATACACATAAATTCAGGCCATAGATATTCTGAAGCAAGAACAATCTATTATTACCCAAACAACGAATAAATCGCAGTAAAATGTATTTATCCGCGGAGTTCAAGGGAAGTAACTCAATAATGACTTTCCCTTAAGCACTAAAAAATTACCTATGTATAATATTGTAAGATATCAAAGACTGCACGTAACAGTCTTACCACACCTCCCGGGAAAAAAAAAAAATGGAACTTTTTTTTTTTTTTTGAAATACATCTAGGAGCAACGTACAATAGGCTCACAACGCATGAATAATGCGCAGATGAAAATATCAGGAATACCTATAACGCCTAATATGAGGCTAAGTCGACTTATGGAGCGACTGGTGAGAATGTGTCTCATAAACTGAGAGAAATTATTTCTCTACAAGTATATTTTTCCAGGAAGGTGTCATCAAAGTATAATACAATTCTGGCAATTACACAATGCCTAAAAAATTCATATCATCACTACGTATTAGATATCTTAAATTTATGATTTATGAAGTAAAAATCATCAAAGCACAGCGGTGAATAAACATACATGAACCGCTATGTAGTGATACAATCATTATATTATTAAATTACAAATGTGTATCTATCATGATATAGAAAAGGAACTACTATAGAACTAGACATATCAAGAAGTCTAAGCCCTAATAGTTATGTGGAATCATGTGGGCATCTTGACAGAATGTCTGCCATCACATTATCTGATCCCCGAATAGCTCGCACAGAGAAATGAAAAGGTTGAAGAGCAATTGCATATCGAGTAGACCTCGAGCTCTTCAAATTCTTACTCTGTATAGCAGTAAGAGCTTTTTGGTCTGTTTCTACTATGAAATGTGCGCCTAGAAGGAATCTCTGTAGTTTGAGGATCGACCAAACCATAGCTAATAGCTCACGGTCTAAAACCGAATAATTCCTTTCTGCCGCATTAAGTTTTCTGGAAATATACATTACAGGATGCAGAGTTCCAGAGTACTCTTGCATTAGTGCCGCTCCAATCCCAGTGGATGAAGCGTCACTACGAAGAACGAATGTCTTATCTTTAGTGGGTAGCACTAAAATAGGTGGTGTTGAAAACAGTGTTTTAATCTTATCCAGAGAGCATTGGCATTCCTGAGACCAGTGGACCACATTAGGCGAACCTTTCTTTAGAAGTGTTGAGAGAGGTGCCATGATAGAGGATAGATTCTGAATGAATCTGCCATAAAATTGAATAAGACCTAACAGACTTCTCACCTGTTTTTTAGTCTTAGGGATTGAGATGTTAAGTATCTTACTAGTATTATGGTCCTCTGTCTTTAGGAAACCATGACCAACTCGGTGGCCTAGGAAAGAAATTTCGCTAAAACCAATATAGGCTTTAGAGGGTTTCGCTGTCAGGTTGTGCTCACGCAAAGTAGACAGCAATTCATCTAACCCTGAATAGTGATCTTCCCAAGTATCGCTGAAAAGACAGATGTCGTCTAGATATGCAATGACATCTGACCGATAAGATAGGATTCGGCGCATCATGCGTACGAACGTAGCTGGTGCGTTCATAAGACCGAAAGGCATAAAATTCCATTGGAACAAACCTCTAGGTGTTGAAAAAGCCGTGAGAGGTTTGGCGCGTTCAGATAAAGGAACTTGCCAATATCCCTTAGACAAATCAAGTTTAGTGAAAAAATGAGATTTGGAGAGTCGAGTAAGTAGCTCTTCCAGTAAAGGCATAGGTTCGGCATCGAACTTCGTTACTTGATTCAATTTTCGATAGTCAACGCAAAGACGTATGTTATTGTCTTTTTTACGCACAATAACCATCGGCGAAGAATACGCAGAGGTGGATGGTTCGATTATTTTCAAATCTATCATCACATCCAACTCTTTCTCGACCTGTGCTTGGAAATGTATAGGTATAGGATAAGGTCTAACCCTAATAGGAGTATGGTCAGTTAGCACAATGTCATGTTGAATGACATTAGTTTGTCCAGGGATGTCAGTGAGTACATCCTGAAATGTTTGCAACATAGTTGAAACTTGTCGCTGTTCTCCTAGAGACAAATCAGGAGAGACAGTAACGTTCTTCCATGATTCACTGGAATGAAGTGGGATCATTGGAAGAGGAAGATTTACATCTGAAAAACTTGTTTCCTCATCCTGTATCACGGACAGTGATGAGTAATGACCATGTGGTACTGGAGAATTGTCCGTTGCTTGGAAAATGGGTTGCAAATAATCCGGACGTTCATGGAATTCAGTAAGCATATTGATGTGGAAGGTTTTATGCTTCCCATCAATATCGACAATATAGTCGACATCGGAAATTTTCGATATTATATCGTACGGACCTTTCCAAGAAATAAGTAATCTGTTTTCCCTACAAGGTAGTAATACAAATGCTTTGTCACCAGGACAAAGTTGTCGTAAGCATCTCTTCTTATTGGCAAATTGCCTTGCCTTCTGTTTCGCAAATTCAGAAGAAGAAGTTGCTAATTTGCATGCTTCGATAATCTTTTGTCTCAACGCGATGACATATTCGTAGGATGACTTTGTGTCATCGTCAATATTGTCAGATGTTATGAGATCGTGAAGCAACGACATAGGGCCACGCGGACGCGCGCCAAAGACGAGTTCAAAGGGAGAAAATCCCGTATGTTCATTGGGTACCTCTCTGTAAGCGAAGAGGGCCGCAGGTAAAACTCTGTCCCAGTCTTGAGGATGATCCTCAGTTATCTTCCCCAGTAAGTTTTTAAGTGTTCTATTAAGGCGTTCGACCATACCATTAGACATTGGATGGTAGATACTACTTAAAGATCTATCTATCTGCAGGGTAGACATTACTTGAGACATGGTATCTGATATTAGTTGGGTGCCATGGTCTGACAATATCTCTCCGGGGGAACCCCAGACGAGAAAATATAAGCCAAAGAGCATCTGCAATATCAGCAGTAGTAATGCTCTTCAGAGGAATAGCCTCTGGCCAACGTGTGCACATATCAACACACGTCAAGATAAACTGATGTCCTCTGGCAGACTTGATCTTAAATGGACCAATAATGTCTATGGCCATTTTTTGAAACGGCCGAATAGGAATGTCCGCCGCCTGAATGGGTGCAGCATGCCGTGGACCTTTGGATTTAACTTCCTGACATACTTTACAAGATTGACAATAAATCCGTATGTCCTTGTTTACCAATGGCCAAAAGAAAGCCGCAAGGACTCTTGACTTAGTACGGGAAAAACCCATGTGTCCAGCACACTGAGAGTCGTGAGCGTGCTGCAAAATTTTAACTCTCAAATTCTTGGGAACCAGGATTTGAGAATGACTTGACGTAATGGAGTCTTGAACCATACGTACAAGTACGCCATTCTTCTTTGTAATCCACGATTTACGACTTGTGTCCTTATTCGGATCACCTTTAGTTGCAAGAATGAAGAATTTCTTCAGAGTGGGATCATCTTCTTGCTGTTTTATAAACGAGTCACGAGAAATTACCAAGGGATTATCTTGGTTATGCACTTCATTATCTTCAGTAGATGAAGTTTGAGGCACATTAAGAGCCTGAGCTCTAGTGACTACAGCGTTAGCAATCTGCATGTTTTGCCTTTCCCAAGTGGAAATTTGTTGCGGAGTACATTCCTTGACTCCATGAATGCGACCGATGATGAGGTCAGCGATCGGATTCGGAAGAAGACATGCGTGTACATCTCCTGTAAAGAAAGGAGTAGCAATCCTAATGATAGCGGTAGAGTATTTCTCTACTGTGCCGCCAAATGTTACACATTTGACTACTTGTCCAGTGGCACGGGAAGGATCTACGAGTGACTGCCTAACACCAATTGTGGTGCATCCAGAATCAAATAGCACAGAGACTGGATTGTTATTCACTAAACCCTTATGTAAGACAAGAGACCCTCTTCCATCATGCGCGACTGATGCTGGAAGAGCAGGAAGAGGATGGCCACAGCTTAAAGTAGTCACTGTGGTTGGCTCAAATAACGTTTTGCATTGGGGGCACTGAGATGCTCTCCCAAAATCAAAAGCGGCACATGCCATATTACTAGCATCATTATTATCTTTACTCTGTTTATAGGCTTCATGGGACTCTTGTTGTGCAGAGTTTGCCTGAAAATGTGGTTTATGTCTTTTGTATTGAGATCTACCTCGGTTATTATCACCTCTGTAGTTATTGTTACCTCTATTGTAACCCCTATTTGGGTTTGAGTCATAGTACCCTTGGTTACCATTATCAAATTCATTATAATGAGTATCTCTGTAATTATGATCTTGTTGACTCCAAGACGGATAACCCTGATAGTTTCTATAATTACTTCCTCTACGGAAATTCCTATAATTATGACCACCCCTGTGTCGAGAGCTATCAGGTCGTCTCCAGTTCTTTGAAGAAGAACCCTGAAATGATTGGTTACCTTGGTTTTGATAACTATTATGGTTACCTTTTTTTTCAAATCTGTTTTGAGGTCCCTGAAATCTGTGTGAATAATTGGGATTGTATGGTGTTGCTGAAGCAACTGGCATACTCTCCTTAATCTTAGTGTTGCCAAAAGTCACGTCGGGGTGTGCAGTGACATATTGGGAACAATATTCTTCCATTTCTTTTAGAGATTTAGGTTTACGCTCATGTATAAATTCAAGGAAAGGTTTGTTCACACATGACATAATCTTATCTCTGAGCAACAAATCCATAAGTCCTTCATACGTTTTTTCCGTTTTGGAAAGCTCAATCCAACGATCAACTGTGAGACGTGCCTTTGCAGTGAATTCTGAGAATTCTACCCCCGTCTCAGGTACCATCGTCTTAAATAAAAGGCGATAGCCTTCCTCACTTAGCTGATATTTTTTTATCAAAGCCGCCCTAATGACATCATAATTATCCTTATCTGCTTCTCCTACAAGGCATAATCTAGTCAAAGATTCACCTTTCAAGTTTTCTGATAATTGATTAGCGTATTGTGATTTATCCACATTATGTGTACGACAAGAACGTTCAAATCTATCCAGCCAGAATGTAATATCGTCACTGGACTGATTGAACGGTGGAACCTTAACCTTGTAAGTAGAAGGTTTACCATTACCACTAGATGCCTGATTAACATTACTCATACTTGTCAATCTCAATTTCTCCAACTCAAATTCATGTTCTCTTATTGCTTTTTTCTCTTCAGCATCTAATCTTTTTTGTTCAGCCTCCCTGTCTAATCTTTTTTGTTCAGCCGCAGCTTCTCTTTCCAATTTTTTTTGTTCAGCTTCCCTGTCTAATCTTTTTTGTTCAGCTTCACTGTCTAATCTTTTTTGTTCAGCTTCACTGTCTAATCTTTTTTGTTCAGCCGCAGCTTCTCTTTCCAATTTTTTTTGTTCAGCTTCAAATCTCCTTTCCTCTACCTGCATCTGCAATTTCTTTTGTTCAGCAGCAGCCTCAGCTTCTTTTTCTAATCTTTTCTCTTCCGCCATAGCTTTTCTTTCTTCTGCAGCTAATCTTTTCTCTTCTGCAGCTAATGCTTTGTCATATTGAGCAACTGCCCATTGTTCTAATTGTTGACCAGTCTTATCAAGAGCTTTCCCTTGAGTAATGAAATAATCTAGAGTAGACATGATGCCTAACAATAATACTAATCACCTGAATCAATAATAATACCCCAAGTTCTCAATGACCTGATTAATCAGTATACTATCCCAATATCTGTGGGTCACAAGCCTTTAATAAGGTCTTGTATAATAGTAATAATAATCAGGTACTGGTCTATACCATAATCCAAGTGCAGTGCACAGGCAATTGTGTCTTATGAAATATACCCATATAAAACATATGTCAACCAACAGAATACATAAAGTACAAATAGGACTGACAATACAAGAACGTTTGCAGAAATCAAAATAAATCAAATAGGGAAATCAATGAAGATAATCACTGAATCTGCAAAGAATAACAACACAAATGACGTCACAATATATGAATATAAATTATGAATAGAACTGAAAGATAGAAAAGGTTAGACCAACAAATTACAAACAAATCAAAACAAAACTAAAGAACAAAGAAATATTACAAAAATAACAATAATTACAGACTTCACAGCTAACACAAAAGCAACAGTTGTCGCAGCAAATTTTCAATCAAGAAAATTGCACCTATAGAAAACGCCCACAACGGACCCTCTATGACGTGGGATACTCTGTTGTGAGGACGCCGCCCAACCTTAAACACAACCCGCTGACATAGAAACTAACATACTATACAAACAAATAACATGTAAACATAAATATATATAAATTATGTGTATGATAGTATGTGTTGCAAAATAGGCTCAGTCTTACAGTAATGGCAAAGTTATTTTTCATGAAAACAAACAAACTGCCACTTTATTCAATTAAACATTCTGGCCTTAAATATTAAAGTTCATATATGGCAAACAAGAAGATCCATCGATGAAACCAGGACTTCTTAGTTCACAAATACTGTCTTTCTGTTAACACTGACAAGAATTGATCCAACTGTTCTGTGAAACTCTATAATGTCTAATGTAAAAAATGTCAACAACGCTGACCTACATACTGCATTCACTTGACAGGTCACGTGACGAAGCGTTGACAAAGAGCAAACCAATACTGCAAGTGTGTCGTATCAGCCACAGGAAACGGTCTGGTATCGGTAATCTGTTGACTTCTGAATTTCTGCGAGGTCAAACCCAGAAAGCTGGTCCACCAGTTGATAAAGTTGATATTTAGTTGGATATAATATATGTTGATAAAGTACACCAGAACACTCCTAGGCGGGAAGACAGGCGTCTATCATCATCAGTTGACAAGATCCCTATGGTGTTGCCTGCCCCACTGTAGTGTATGGAATGTCAACTTGACCTACGCAGTGTTGTGTAGACATGGATGGAGTGTATAATGTGCGAATGATGATAAGGGTTCGTGTTGTTGACAAATGTTCTCTTCTCACACTCATGTATGACCGGAAGTCATCGACACCAACGACTGTGTACCTTTTCTAAAGTTTAATTGGACGTACACACTCGACAGCACAGATAGTGACAAATCACAGGTTGCCATAATACATCATAGTACAGTGGACAAATGGTCTTGCAATGTTACATGGGCACTCATGTAGAATAATGGTATAATGGACTGTCAATAGCCAAGCACTCAGTATCGCCCATACATATATCATCTGACGTCACTGACTGAGCACGTCAGCTTGTAAACAATATTTCAGATGACTTCTAAACCTAATCTCGTTTAGCAACGATTCTTCAACATAATGTTCAGCACATATTTTTCCATATAATAATATTGAACCGCTAACAATGGGTTCTCATGTGTAGCAGTGATCTCTGGACTGATCAAGCGATAATACGGGCATCCCTTTTCTCTTCTTGAAAGTCCTACATGTTTTGGTTCCAAGATGGCTCCACTCGTGAACTGTCACTCACGTTTGAATACAGATAATGAATCTGTTCTAAAGTTAGTCATTCATACAACATTTCGTTGCTCTGTAGATTTGGTCATGAACAATAGACTGCATTCTACAGAATATAGTGCTGCTAGGAATCGAAGTCGTTTTTCATCGAGTCAAATATATTCTCTTAAACATTCAAATCGTAATTATCGACAATGGTGGCTTCGATCGAGAGTTCATAAGAGTATCTTTGATTACCTTGGTAGAGGGAATATGAAACTGCCATTCCTTGGCAAGATGAATAAACACTGGGGTAAAGCATACACGATAGGTCTAGACGACTATCACTTTCCCCAAAACCACTGAGATCACTTTTTCAAGGCATCAAGCCGACATAGCAAAACACTCACAGTCCCTATCAGGACGAAGCCAAATCACACCACTCAAGCCACACATCCGCCGAATAGCCTTTGACCTCTCTAGAGACAACAGAACATATAGTTCGACTTAGATATGTAAAGATATACAGATATAAGACAGACTTGTCCTACTCAGACAAACAATACACATAAATTCAGGCCATAGATATTCTGAAGCAAGAACAATCTATTATTACCCAAACAACGAATAAATCGCAGTAAAATGTATTTATCCGCGGAGTTCAAGGGAAGTAACTCAATAATGACTTTCCCTTAAGCACTAAAAAATTACCTATGTATAATATTGTAAGATATCAAAGACTGCACGTAACACCGTACTTTTACCATTTCTCTTTCCTTTTATTGAATTTATGTGTTAGGCTTTACATTTACCTTTTAATTTATATATGTGGATTTAGAATGTTTCACGACATTACTTTGGAACAGAAAAACAAATTACCCAGCATAGTTCTTCGTTTACAGTTACTGCTTCACATTCTCAGCAGCTAATTCAAGTAACCACGTGCATTTCAACCTGGTCACTGAGATTAGTTGGCTTTTGGTTTGAAGGAGCATCTTCATTGCACATGGACAACTTCATCAGTGCTTCAATCTCCTCCCTTAGATCACACATGGAGAACCTCAACACAGTGCACGAACTCCGTAGCACAGACGAGGATCCCAGAGTGTGTATACATGAATTACACATTATCTGCGGATACAAAGAAATAAAAAACCTCCTGCTACCACAGGCGTGTCATACTAGGCAACTAAAATGAGGTTGTACTTGATGCTGGCTATCTCATCGCGTCAAATAAATTTCTAGAGAAACCTCCGCTGTAAGACCATGTGAATGTTTGATGCTGGGTGTTTTTGTCAGCAGATTAACTGTAGTGATGGTCACATGCTTCGTAACAACCTAAATAGAAAATTACGATGATGATGATTATATTGATGATGATGATTATGTTAATTATGATGATTATGTTGATGATGACGATTATATTGATGATGATGATGATTATGTTGATGATGATTATATTGATGATGATGATTATGTTGATGATGATGATTATGTTGACGGTGAGGATGATGATGATTGTGGCAGAGGATATTATGAAAATAGATTTCATACATCTACATTTTTCTTCCACCTGTCTTTCACCGGCTTCCTTATAAGCCATGCACGGTTTGTTAACGTAAAACCCTCCTACACTCAGATATCTGTCTGGGACCCCAAGATGCAGCAATAGTGAATGCAATCAGCGACCCATAGCTGTACTGCTTGCATCAGGACCAGCGAACCAGAGCTGGTCAAGACCGCACTCCACCTCCACGTGGTGGTCCTGGAAACAGTCTGCAGCAGTGCAGTCTGGCTGAGCGAGTGCGGATCGCAATGGGAAGGCAAACCCGGTCCCTAAAAAATGCCGTGCTGAAGTTGGATGTTCCGACCGAAAGGTGCAGATATCACAGCTTAGGCGTAAACAGACACAACGCAACCACCGTCCTTTTCAGGGTGAACGAGGAAGAAGAAGAAGAAGATATGTCTCTTTCTTAATTTAGCACGCCTATTTTATTTTCTTTTCTCTATTTGCCTTAGGGATGTTTACCAACAGACCTATTTGTTAAACGCAGACCCCTTCACTTCTCTATATATGTCAAACTCTTAATTTGGCCACGCACATTTACTTTTCTCTATGTCGTATAAACTACGAGGAATGTTTGCAAGCAGACAGGTAAACGGAACGCGTTGAGAGGGGACGGGATGGTGGATTTGTAGAGAAGGGGGAGATAAGCTAATGAAGAAAAACCAAGGGGGTGATAAGTTGAAACGTATTTTTCGGTAGACATTGGTCAGGGGGACTTAATCTGAAACCAAGGGCAGATAATCACAGTTACTCCCCCTGAATCCGTTCGTTTGGAAGGTAATTAAACACGGTAAGAATCGCCAGATCAAAGGACGGGTTTCACTCTATTGCCAGAGTCTGCGAGCGGTAAAAGTGTTAATTTTTCCTCTGATTCAGAACTGAGCGAAGAAAAGCCCGAAATCTGAGCGAAGGCGTCAGAATTAGCAAGTGTTAGTGAATTTCTTCCAATTTAATATATATTCTCCAGCTTTTAAAATCCATTATTCAGTACCCACAGATTTATTTTAGAACATCTACTCTGATTCTAGAACCATTTTTATTAATGGAGTTTCTTAATTTTCGATGGAGATTGTTTTAATTTCTGTGTTGTCGGTAAATATTATACTAGAAGTTTGAGTGATTTAATTGTTAAGTCCGTCATTTTATTTCACTAAGCTTTTTCTGTGTAGAGTGATTTAACTGTTGAGTCCGTCAATTATATTCCACTAGGATTTTATTGTGTGTTAATTGACAAGCGAACTAAATATAATCTATAGCTAAATTGTTCCGGCTGTAGCGTTAGTCTAACTAACTGATTTAACCAGTAAATGATATTTAATCGACTAGTAAATGCATTCTTCATTATGAGTATTGACGAAATATATATTTATTTTTAATTCATGATGATTAATTTTGTAAATGACTAGAATTTATTTCACGGGAGTTTTTAAACGATCATATAAGCTCTAGGCTTGTAGTTTCAATTAAAGTTAAATAACCGAAGTGGATAAATGTATTATATTTTTACGCGGGTGAGGATAGGATTGAGAATACAAATGTTGGTTAAGTATTTTGTACTTTTTTCTTCCTATACACAGTACTGGGTCAAACCCAAAAACCTTACCAGCGGCCTCCATATAAATCAGAGAATAACCATATAAAGAACATTTTTTACTTAGTATCTCGGTCTTCAAGGTAAACCTGTCTGGCTTTGTTCACACCCAGAAAGAGACAGAGTACCAACCCAAAGAACATAAGAGTGACTTTTAACTGGGCCTACAGATCCTGATTTCTTGTTCCCAATTTCATTTAAATTCAGCCCGTTGTGGCGACATAACCAACATTAACATTTCCCGACGTTTGACCATTGGTGGTGTGACAAGGAATTTTTATACTGAGAGAAGTTACCGACCTGACATTCCTATGTACTGGAAATCTCAAGCTACTGACACTGTGAGCACTGTAAAATTTCTTACCTGGACTAATTAATGTGACATAAACATAAATCCTAAATAAAAGTAACAAAGTGAACGTTCGCCGGAGAAGTGGATTTTTAAATCTGTCTTTGAGAAACTGGGGTTTTCTTTGCCAAAATAACACTTGATTTGCTGTGTGCGTCTGTCCTAAAGATTGTTCCAGAAGTTGCAAATCAAGTATTAGGTAAGAACGAAGGAACGTGGCCACGGTTGTATGGAAAGACAGAAAGCAGGAATTAGTAACTCTTTTATTGTATAATCCATGTACTCACTTTGTATATTTCTTACTGTGTTTTGCTAATACTGTTAAATTTCAGAATCATCATCATCATCAGTTGCCATCTTCACAACGAAGGTTGGCTGTAATGGATCTCCAACGTCTTCTGTCTCTTGTCTTGGTGGTACACTCTGATAGACTCTTTCCCGTCCATCTCTTGATGTTATCTTCCCACTTATAGCGCTGTCTTCCCCTTGCACGTTTGCCTTCAACTCTCCCTTCTGTTATAGTCTTCTGCAAGGTGTTATGCCTTTTTATGTGGCCAAAGTATTTTAGCTGCCGAACTTTGACCTCTCTCATTAGTTCTCTTTTCATACCTAGATTTTCTAGGACCTCCTTATTTGTTTTCATCTCTTTCCATGAGATACGCCTCATTCTTCTATATATCCACATTTCAAGAGCCTCAATTCTTTCTTCCAAATGCTTATTCATCGTCCATGTTTCTGCACCATACAGAAATGCAGAATATATATAACACTTTATGATTCTCAGTTTTAATTTATGAGATAACTGTTTGGATGTCAGTATATGTTTCATGTTGTTGAATGTAGCTTTGGCCATTCCTATTCTCTTCTTGATTTCTGTTTCACATCTGCCATCTTTTGTTATTATATGACCAAGATATACGTAGCTCTTGACTTGTTCCAGGATTTTCCCATTTACGCTTATCTTTAATGTGGGTTTATCGTCTGTTTTGCTAATTATCATAGTTTTTGTTTTCTCAATATTAATGTCGAGTCCATATTCATGACTTATACTGTTCACTTGCTTCACTAGTTCTTGTAACTCCTGTTCGCTTTCAGCTAACAACACGGTATCATCTGCATATCTAAGGTTGTTTATTGATCTTCCACTGATGTTCAGTCCTGGTATTTCCTGTATCTGTCTGAAAATTTTTTCGGTGTATAAATTAAATAGGCAGGGAGACAGCACACAACCTTGTCTGACACCTCTTTTTATGTCTATGTATGGTGAATAATTCCTTCCCGATCTTACTGTGGCAGTTTGCTCCCAATAAAGGTTACTGAGTATTCTTATATCTTTTCCATCAATACCTATGTCTTTGAGGCATTCAATTATTTTCTCATGATGGATTCTGTCAAAAGCCTTCTTATAGTCAATGAAGCACATATACATACTTTTTTGGACCTCTGTATATTTTTCTGCTAATCTTCTTAGGCAAAATATTGCCTCTCTTGTTCCACTGTTCCGTCTAAAACCAAACTGTTCTTCTTGGATTTCGCTGTCTACTTTACTTTTTATTCTTTCCTGTATGATTTTGAGCAGTATCTTAATTGCATGACTCATCAGGCTGATTGTTCTGAAGTCTGAACATTCTGTTGCATTTGGTTTTTTGGGCAATGTTATAAAAACTGATGTCTTCATGTCGTGTGGTAAATATCCTGTATTGTATATATCATTGCATATTTCTGTGATTGTATCTATACCAAAGCTCTCCAGAGCTTCTATCATTTCAATGTTTATGTTATCCATGCCTGCTGATCTTCCTTTTTGTATCATATGAATGGCATTCTCTACTTCTGATCTGAGAATGTTTGGGCCTTCATTAGAATCTGGTGATGGTTTTTTACCTCTGTTGTCCTTGAATAGTTCTTTTACGTATTCTGCCCATCTGTTTGATATGTCTTTCTCATCAAGTAATATTACACCATTTTTGTTCTTGATACAGCTTCCTCCTTGTGCAAACCGCGACCGATTTGATAATTTCTTTATTTCTTCATGCATATCTCTTGTCATGTGCTTCGCTTCCAAGTCTTCTATTTCCTTACATTTTGTTTCTATCCACCGTTCTTTTGCTTCTCTACACATAGTACGTATGTCATTGTCTATTGTTTTATATTCTGGAGTGTTTTTTGCTTTCTTTCTTTCTGCCATTTTATTCAAGATGTCATCTGTCATCCAAATTTGTTTTTCTTAGACTCCTTTTTAGGTAAATTTGCATTTGCTGATTGTATGCTTGTTTTTAAGCATTCCCATTTTGCGGTTGCTTTTTCTTCTGGGTTTTCTCTTCTATACTGCTCCATGCTTTCTGTCAATAACTGTTGGTATTTATTTTTGACGTCGATTAAATATTTCTGTTTTATATCTGGTTGTTTCAGCGCTGATATTTCTATCTGGAGTTCCTCCTGTCTTCTGTTTCCTGCTCTTTTCAGCTTTATATTTACTTTGATGACAACTGGATTGTGATCTGAATTTATGTCGGCGCCAGGATGTGTCTTTGCACTTGTGACACTGTTCTTAAATCTATGTTTTATCATGATATAGTCGATTTGATTACGTGTTACATCTCCTGGGCTTTTCCATGTGTATAATTTCCTTGGGTGATGTTCAAAAAAGGTGTTACATATGACCAGCTGGTTTTCTTCACAGAACTGGATAAGTCTGTCTCCTCTATCATTTCTTGTCCCTAATCCATACTGTCCTACTATTTTCTTGTATTTTCCTTTTCCTACTTTTGCATTCATATCACCCATTACTATCAACACATCTGTAGATTTGACTGGTTTAAGTGTGTGTTGTAGCTCTTCATAGTATTCTTCTATTTCTTCCTCGCTGTAATCTTTAGTTGGTGCATAAGTTTGTAAGATTGATATGTCGAATGGCTTTGCTCTCATCTTTAGTAACATTATTCTGTCATTGTGTGTCCAGTATCCACATACGTATTTTTCTAACTCCTTCTTTATCAACATTCCTATCCCTCTTTCGTGTTTTTCTCCTCCTGAGTGTATAAGCGTGTACTGGTCTCTTGTTATGTAGCCTGTATCCAAAAGTCTTGCCTCTGCAACTCCCAGTATATCGAGTTTCATGTCGGTTGCCTCTAATATAAGATTGTCCAGCTTTCCTTCTCCGTTTAGAGTTCTAACATTCCATGTTCCTATTTTTAGGCTTCTCCTACTAGTTTTTAGGTGGTCTTTCTCAGAATGCTCCCTTTCAACAGAATTTAAGGAACACTCGTCATTATGTACTTCCTTACTCATTAGAGGAGTTGCCTCTTCCCTGTTAATTTGTACAGTAGATTCTTCCCCAGGGGACAGAGAGTTCTCTACATATCGGTTCTTATCTTGTTGTTGTGATCCCATTACTTTCTGTTGGAAGTACGTGGTAAGGCCCCAATCTCTTCCACGGTGGCTAGCCATTGTCTTTTTCTAAGTCCGTGTAGTGAAATTGACAGAGATACAACGGTAAAATCCCTCCAAAGATAACATTTAAGGATAAAAACATAATGCGTAGGCTGCTGATGTACATGATCGCCTAGACCGCGGGTCATCATCCTCCATAATAATTGACTTGCTAGACAGGAGGGGAACGGCGGATCAAAAAGAAAAAAAATATGACTGGAAAGGCTAAGGAGACGCAATTGGGGGGGAAACGGAGAAAAGTCACGTTTCCCAAGTTGACATAAAAAGTAAGCAACTCCACAGAAGGGACCCTAGATATGTTACGCCACAGTCATTTATTGGACGCTTTTGCGATACCAAGCTTTTGATTTGAATGGAGCGGTAAAACGCAGATGTTAGGAATATTACAAAAATTAAAAAGTAATTTTTTCTTAATATTAATGTTAGGAATATAAAAATTAGCTGGCCGGATGGCCTATTCTGAGCAGTGAACTAATATGGTCTTAATTTTACAAACGGATAGATAATATTGAAGAAAATGACAAAAGACAGTGTAGTTCACATCATCGACAGACTGTGTTGAATAAAAAAGTGTCGCAATTTGCACACAAAAACACGACCTTGGACGCAGGTGTTCAAATTTACTTAGTATGGAGGAGAGGGTTTTTGAGCGGTAGCTGTGTCTAAATATAACTTTTAACGACAAAATTTTGGAGGGGAGAGAAAGGTTGGTTCAAAAATCAAGCACATTTTTTTTAGAAACACAAGTAGAGACGGACAGACTAACAGATAAACATCAATACTTGACTGAAGCATGACTGAAATGACTTTATGGTAGGAAATTTGAAATTAAAAAATAAACCGAGGCAGTGCTTGGCCACAGACAATCATATCATTAGCGCTCAGACGCGAAAGTGGGGCCATTCTTCAATAGTTGTTCAGTGATAGACACAGATTTTAAAGTGTGGTGATTCCATATGAAAGCAAGTGAAATAAATTTAGGGACGCCATACTATAGCCAGCAGCTCAGCTGAGTTTTGCTAGAAATTCTGTGTTATTTATTCATAATCTGGTAAGATTGAAATTATTTCCTTATATATTTTGAATATTGTTTCATGTTCGAGTGATTTGATACTGCCATATCGAAATCTAGCCTTACAAACAAGTAGGGATTTGCTCTAGACCCCCCGCCCTAGTCAGGGTCTAGGGACCAACAATGTACATAAACTCCAGCAAGGATTATGCAAGACAGATCAAGTGTTGAGAATAATGATACATATTACCTATCCTCTTTTAGGGCCGAAAACTAATAAACATTTTTCAGGATCTATAGTCTGGGAGGATCTATCTGATGTAAAACCACCATGGTAAATGTGCTGTTTGGTCAGAGAGATCTGACCTGTCTGTATGATGTGGTTGTTGTGTCACTGTTGTGTCCAGACGTGGGTAGAGAATAGATTTTGACACATGGCCCATACTTTGATTGCAGAGCTGCGAGTTTCTGTCGTCAACAAAGCAGGGTCTATTCAGTTGGTGACTTTACTCGAGTGTATCTGTGCAGTATTTGTGACAGAGACCACCATTATTGCCCGCCAGCACGGAGAGGTGGGACCACCTGATTTCAGCACCAGAGCGACAACTACCAGATGAGTGAGCCTCTGGTCTGCTGGACTTTCACCAACGCCCTTTAGTTACTAAGAACCCCATAAAGATTCCCACCATTTTCTGGACACTGTGTAGTCAATATAGACAGGTGTGATGAGGCCACCCCAACAGCACAAACAGTACTATCCTCCCAAGTAGATGAATACTAGAACATTTTAATAAAACTAACTAGTATAGTACATATATATGTACACTATTGCATTTATGATATAATATTCTATGCATTTCTTTTCATAATCTCTAAATCCTTTTAAGTTCTGGTCAACCTAAAAAATTGACACAGAACAAAATAAATGTAATATACTTATATCAAAAAAATTTTACACACGTGAGTTAGTTCAGTGTATTTTAACATTTATTAATATTATTAGTCTTGTTAATATCTGTGGGTATATTTATAATCCATTACACCACACTACATATCATAACCCTAGACACTTTACGTAGCCACATTCATTAAAAAAAATTAAGTGTGAGGTCGTAGTGGTAGCAAGAAAGGCCTTCTGACAATTCACCACTACATTTTATCTCAGGAGCCTTCACAGCTGGCCTCATACAATTTACATTTAGTAATAACACCATCATACAATACCATCAAACACCACTACAGTCCGACATGCCTCTAGTGCGCCACACACTTTGCTGTTTCGCTTTGCGAGCCGTTGATCTTCTCAGATTCCTCTGCCTCACTCACCGTCTCAGAATAAAATAACGTAAATACTCTGTTCTTTACAGTATAGTCAAAGTCTATACCATAGTGCTAACCTTTTGACCTTTTGGGGGTAAATTAACTTCTCTTTGTGGGATCTTGTCTCAACAGGGGGAGATAGTACATTTGGATCTATTTCTTTATTAATTCTGTACCCCTATGATTTTTTTTTAAATATTCGATATATGATAATATATATGTTGTGAAGTTTTCTTATGGTAAATAAAATTTACATAAACTGTATTTACTGTATTGGTCAGCTCGTCCCAACATCCTCATTCCATTAGTATAGTTTTCACGTTTGTGAAATCCAGGGACAGACTTTACCTTTTTCACCAACTCTCTAGTGAAATCTATCTGTTTACCTTATCTCGCACTGAGTCACCACCTTTGTCAGTTCTATTCAGAAGGGACCTAACATTGTTCTTAATCACCTATCGAAATCTACGACAATGATTATATTGATGATGATGATTATATTGATGATGATGATGAATATGAAATTGATTAAGCAAACTTAACACAAAATAAACAACCGGAGACCTAACAAGCTGATGTTGATACTGTCTTTGAAACCTTGTGTGGCAAAAACAACAATGTTCACTGTATTTGCTCCAATCCCAAAGACGCTGATGAACCCAAGGATCACAACAGTGGTGTCCATGAACGCCTGTCGGAGCTCTGTGTCCACAGGATCAAAAGTAATCATAGCTGTCACTGTAGCACCAGAGATCATATCCATATTGGCATGCACGTTAAATTGGAACGGCGTTGAAAAATTGACTTTAGAAACTCTTAATATAATATTTTTTAACATTTTCTAGGATGCGTATCTATTTTCTCGTCACGCGTGTTATTATAAAGACCTTTTTTGGAGAAACATGTACTTTTCCGATTCAAGTCATCTTCAGAAATCAAGTATTATCTATCTGTACCAATTAATCTTTTGTCACTTTTCATTAAGTGCACGAAAATCTACGAACTGACCTTAAAATGTGCATGTCATGTTAACGAGCAAAAAAAAATCTGCACTTCAAAACACCAAATTATTGAGACAGAAGCTTCATGCTTATTATGACACTTCGAAGCTCAATCTGGCAATATTTCACTGGTGAAAACACGTATATTAAGTACACGAAATCACGTAGATTTCCGTGACACTAATTATAGACGGGGAAACATTACAGGTCTTGAAATCTGCGATCGTTAAATGGAGGATAAAAATTAGCACGACTTAAGCGAAGTCACTCTCTACATGATGACTTCAGTTGTATAATTTTGATGATTATGACGTTTGGTTCACTTTTTCAAATAAATTTTTTTTATTGTGTCGTTATGCGTTTGTGACGAAACGTATTACGATTGTAGGACGTGAAGACATTAAGACTGCAGAGCATGGAGACAGTAAGATTGTAGAATGCCAAGAGAGCAAGATAGTAGAGTGTGGAGACAGTAATGTTGTGGACACAGTAAGAATGTTGAGTGTGGAGACAGTAAGACTAATGAGTGTAAAGACAGTAAGATTGTTGAGTGTGGAGACAATAAGACTATTAAGTGTGGAGACAGTTATATTGTTGAGTGTGGAGAAAGTAAGATTGTAGAATGTGGAGACAGCAAGATTGTAGAGTCTGGACACAATAAGATTGCAGAGCGTGGAGACAGTAAGATTGTAAAATGCCAAGACAGCATGATAGTAGAGCGTGGAGTAGGTAAGATTGTTGAGTGTAGAGACTGTTAGACTATTGAGTGTGGTGACAGTAAGACTGTTGTATGTGGAGACAGTAGTATTGTTGAGTGTGGAGACAGTAATATTGTAGAGTAGGTAAAATTGTTGAGTGTTGAGACAGTAAGATTGTAGAGCGTGGAGACAGTAAGTTTTAGAGTGTAGAGACAATAATATTATTGAGTGTGGAGACAGTAAGATAACAGGGTGTGCAGACAGTAATATTCTTGAGAGTGGAGACAGTAAGATTGCAGAGTGTGGAGACAGCAAGATTGTGGAGACATTAAGATTGAAGAGTGTGGAGACAGTAAGATTGTTGAGTGTGGAGACAGTAAGATTGTAGTGTGGAGACAGTAAGATTGTAGAGTGTGGAGACAGTAAGAATGTTGAGTGTGGAGACAGTATGATTATTGAGTGTGGAGACAGTAATATAGTGTAGTAGGTAAGATTATTGAGTGTGGAGTCAGTAAGATTGTAGAGGTTGGAGTAAGTAAGATTGTTGAGTGTAGAGACAGAAAGACTGTTTAGTGTGGAGACAGTAAGATTGTTGATTGTGAAGACAGTAGTACTGTTGAGTAAGGAGACAGTCATAATGTGGAGTACGTAAGACTGTTGAGTGTTGAGACAGTAAGATTGTAGAGTGTAGAGACTGTAAGATTGTTTAGTGTAGAGACAGAAATATTGTGGAGTAGATAAGATTGTTGAGTGTTGAGACAGTAAGATTGTAGAGTGTGGAGATAGTAAGATTGTAGAGTGTGGAGACAGTAATAGGGAAGATGAAGAAAGTATTCAGTGGGGTACTGGAAGATGAGACAGGTTTGTATTTCAGAGCTGGGATTTGCTGATGATGTTGCCCTGATTGCTAAATCAGAGACACATCTCCAATCCAACCTGCAAGTCTGGAAGGAAAAGCTGGAGAAGAGAGGGATGGTCATAAGCAGCTCTAAAACAAAATCCCTGGTGATATCGCGAGAAGGAAGAAGACATCAGATTAAGTTGGGAGAACAGGTCATGGAGCAGGTCGACCACTTTAAATACCTCGGAGCTATTATAGACCGAAAGGGGGGCATCAAAGAAGAGTTGGCCACTCGAAAAGCAGCAGCTGGAAGACTTCTTCTTGCCATAAATCGAGGATTCCTCAGCAAGAGAGAGGTTGGTAAGAAAACGAAGATGGCTGTATACCGCTCCACCTATGTCCCAGTCTTGGCATATGGATGTGAATCATGGGTAATGACTACAACCCACAAAAGCCAGATCCAGACCTCAGAAATGAGGTATCTGAGGAAGGTGGTTGAAGTAACAAGAAGAGACATGGTCCGCAAACAGACGATACGTCAAGGCCTAAAATCCCGCTCCCTGCAGACCCAAGTAGAACAGTCCCAACTAAGATGGTTTGGCCATGTCTGCAGAATGGGAGAAAATCGGCTACCACGACAAGCATGGGAAACAAAGAGCCAGGGATCCAGACCCCCAGGACGACCCAGAGTCCGCTGGGAGGACAACATAAGACAATCTTTGAAGGACCGAGGACTAGAATGGAACCAGGCCAGGAGGAAGACAGCCGATAGGATAATCTGGCGCTCTCTCTTCCAAACCTCTACACCTCACGGTAGAAGTGGAACGACTAAGTAAGTAAAGAAACAGTAATATTGTTGAGTGTCGAGACAGTAAGATATCACGTAATGATTTCCGGCAAGTCTCTAAACGATCTTAAGCAAGATGTCTTGTCATGATGAACAAAGATGGGAAAAGAGAGAGCAACCTTGAAGAAGATTTAACAGATTTAATCATTAGGGCAGGTCGTAAGACATAAGTAAAAAATATATGGAACGAGACATGTGAAGAAGTACTGAGAAAAAGAGAAGATCGGCACAAAGCATGGATAACAACAGAAACCATTACCAAGATAGAAGACAGGAAAAACAAGAAAGCAGATTGATAAGGTCTAATTTTCGGTCACCACCTTGATAAAGCTTGTTTCTTGCACCAGATTGACATGGACTATTTTTTTGTGATATTACTCGTCCAGTCACAATGTTCTGTAAATGGGTCAGGTTACCGACTGTTGGGGCCCTGACAAGGTGTACTGTTAAGTGCGTATATTCTGATGCAATGAGTGAGTGTAGACATCAATAATGACAAACGCGAATGGATGACAGTTCAACAAATGCACAGGACACTCACTCCAATCACAGGTGGAAGTCAAGGATGGTTGGACTACTGTGGTCGTTTCATATTATTTAATAGGACGTACACATAGACAGTACGAGCATCGTTACAGGAACACAGGTCGACATAAATAGCATATTGTTGATCAATGGTCTACCATCATAAGTTAGCATTCATGTTGAATAACATTGCAATGGAACTTCTGTAAACGAGCACTTAGATTTCCACTGTTTATCATTACAATCATCAGGCCTTACTGACCGAGCGTGTCAGTTAATAAATACTGTTCAAACATGACTCCTAAACAGGACCTCTTTTCTAGCGAAGATTCCTTTAGGTAAATTACAGCAAATCTATGTGAAGATAATGTTAACCCACTAGTATTGAGTTTTCTTTATAACTGTGATCTCTTAATCATCACCGGATAATAAGGGGCGTCCCTGTTCTCTGGTTGATGATCGACAAAAAGTTAGGGTCCAAAATGGCTTCTGGTTCCCTGTTGAGCATCGCTCACTATACGGATGTATAGCAAATCTTCAATAGAAGCTTTGTTCATAAACACAAATATTTTCTACAAGTATCAGCATATTCTGTCCTCAGAATTGCTGCATATAAACATATACAGTGCTGCTAGATAACATGTCGTCCCGACATAGGTAAATTCATATAGACGTCTGCCCATCTGAGCCTAGGAATGAAAGAGTTCAGTGAACAAATCTTTACCTTGGCATAGGAAATATACTAGCAAACACAAAACGCTCTCCTGGCGTTACTGAATCAACACTGGGGAACTCATAGAATTCACAGTCCTAGAAGAAACTATCTTCGTTCCCATAATAAATCATAGAGATCACAGACTTTGGACAGGTCTCAAGCCATGACATCCCGCCAGGCTACTTCATCACCGAAGAACTCCCTAACGTATCTTCATGCGCCGAAAGTGCCTGACCCCAAAGTACAGTACAAGGAAAATAGTCCGACATAGACATACAAAGATAACACGATATAAGACCGAATCATCTCAAACAGACAAGGAGTAAACATAGATTCGGATCATAAACATCCCTGCATAAACCTAAACAAGAATAATCTGTTTTTGGCTATACCAGACACAAAATATGACATAAGTCTAGATTCATACGCCAAGTTCGATATTCAGGAAAGATACAAGAACAGATAACTCAAAGAATGAATACACATCGACTAATCTGAGTTCTGTCCCTTAGCCTAAGAATCGTGAATTCAAAGATAAATATATTTTTATCAGACAAATAAATACATTTTACATTTGTATGCGTACCAACCGTAATCTGTGCGTCACACAAAAGAATATGTGCACAACACAGATTTAAACAGAAGCAAAACCAGAAGCTCCAAAGTCAAGGCTCATGAAGTGTACATAGAAGCAAACAAAGAAGTAAGAAGAAACATCAAAAGAGACAAGAGGAAGTATATTGAAAAGTTGGCAAGGAAAGCAGAGGAAGCTGCAGCGAAAGGAAACATGAGGGACCTGTACAACAACACAAAGAAGCTAACAGGGAAATACATAAGCAAGCAAATGGCCTCATAAAAGATAAGAATGGAACATTTCTTAGCAGTATAAAAGAACAAGTGAAAAGGTGGACAGAACATTTTGAGGAACTTCTCAATAGACAAGCTCCAACTAATCCCCCAGACATTCAGCCAGCAGAAGAGGAGCTACTAATCAGCTGTGAACGACCAAGTAGAGAAGAAATAAAGAAAGCCATAACGCTTCTGAAAGATGGAAAAGCAGCTGGTCCAGATGGAATTCCAGCAGAGGCCATTAAAACATATATTTATTCCTTTACAGAAATATTATACAAACTACTTGGCAAAGTCTGGGAGAGAGAGGAAAAACCAGCAGAATGGAAGGAAGGTTATCTGGTCAAGTTACCTAAGCAGGGAAATTTACAAGAGTGCTCAAATTATAGAGGAATAATGTTACTATCAGTGCCATGAAAAGTATTAAACAGAATCACCCGGGAGAGATTAAAAGAGTCCATAGACAAGCAACTGAGAGTTAAACAAGCAGGTTTTCGACAAAATAGATCCTGTACAGACCAGACAGCCACATTGAGAATACTAGTTGAACAAAGTCTGGAATGGAATTCACCGCTTTACATCGGATTCGTGGACTATGAAAAAGCATTTGACATTGTAGATATAGAATCACTTTGGAAATTGATGAGGCATTATGGAGTTCCCGTGAAGATCATTAACTTAATAAGGAAGACCTATGAAGACATGATTTGCAGAGTTCTTCATAAAGGACAACTTACTGAACAGTTTAGGATTAGAACGGGAGTGAGACAGGGATGCCTCTTGTCTCCATTTCTTTTCTTACTAGCAATAGATTGGGTTATAAAAGCATCGACATCACACAACAGAAATGGAATCCAATGGAATTTGACTAAACAACTTGGTGATCTGGATTTTGCAGGTAATTTGGCTCTTCTGTCCCATAACCATAATCATATGCAAGAGATAATGAAAATTCTCGATGAGAGGTCACAACAAATGGGCCTGAAAATACACAGGGAAAAGACAAAGATTATGAGAATAAATGCAAGAAATGATAACAAGGTTGAACTTGAACAAACTCCACTAAAGGATGAAGAATCGTACACAAATCTTGGCAGTAATATAGATAAAGTTGGAGAGATAGACAATGATATCAAAATAAGAATACAAAAAGCAAGAGGAGCTTTCATTGCTTTGGGAAACATATGGGTAAAGGATCCCGTCACACGCCTATTGAGGCATATTTGGAGTACGGTGTTAGGCCCGTATTTTCTTGACCATCGGCACACAGTGGGTGATGCGGTGAGCATCACGCCGGTAACATATGGAGAACATGAGAAATCAAGTCCAACACGAAATTAACAATTTTCAATTCAAATGTCAAGTCAGTCCTATTGTATGGCTCTGAGACATGGAGCAACAAAAACAACAACCAGAAAGCTACAGACTTTTATAAACGGATGCTTGCGTAGAATAGAAGGACTGAATTTGTATGACACAGTCACAAATGTGGAGATGATGACAAGAACCAGACAAGTGTCAGTGGAACAAGAGTTGAGAAGAAGACGTTGGCGACGAATAGGACACACATTGAGGAGTCCTGTTGATAGCATTACAAAGTCAGTCCTTGTTCTGGAATCTACAGGGAAAGAGAGGCAGAGGTAGACCAAAACACACGGAGAAGAGAACTGGATACAGAGGAAAATTATGAGGAAAACATGGAAAGAACTTGATCGGATGGCACAGGACAGGAAGACTTGGCATGTAATTGTAGAAGGCCTAATTTCCTCGGGGAGCTAAAGGGTATTGATTGTACGACATGATGTTTCAGACAAATGTAACACCTAAGTGGCATTACCTTTTATGACCGTACCTTAACTTTCATGGTTAAGGATAGGGGAGAGTTTGCTAAAATCATTCGCCTCAATTGTCGTTATTTAAAAATTAGAATATGACCTAAACTTAACTGTGATTGGGTGTCAACCAAGAGAACCTCGCGACGGTGCATTTTTGCGTGGGTAATTTAAATTTAAATATACAGCCTCTTGACCAACCGGCTAAATTAAACACATAACATGCACTGATAAACATAAAGCAGTGAGAAAAACAGATGGTAGTGAGATGCTGATTCGCACGACTAGAACTTCAGCACAGAATGATGTATCAGAACTCTAACGAAACAAGAACTTATCTTAATCATCCTGTGTATGTACTGGAATCAGCTATCGTAATCTCCGATTACACAAGGTTCCAAGTATTCAGTCCAGCAGTCGTAGCGGTCCCTACATAGGCATTCGCCGATACTAAAGTACATAAGATCAGCTCAGGATCTGTAGTAATCAATACCGTCAGTCAGGAAACGTATCAGCTGGAAGGTATGATGACGGCTGTGAATGGTCTTCCCAACAGACTTGATGTAATGCTGGTTAGAACTTGAATACAGGGTGACCCCTTCACGATGGAAAAAATGTCTTTTTATCTAGCCGGAAGTTGGAATGTGCGTTATGTATTCGTATGCTGTAGTTTCACCCATTTGTGTTGTTTTGACCGTTGTAGTTAACCTTGGTCAATTACAGCAGTTAACTTTGGTCAATTACAACAGACTCTACAACCACAATACTAATTCAAATATTATAATAACACAGCGATTGAACATGAAATGGATTGATTTAGAGAATAATCAAGGTAAAACGCAGACCACCTAAAAACGAACCCACAGTTGCAGAAAAAATATAATAGAGATAGTATGAGGCAACCAAATATAAATATCAATATTCTGCAACAAGTAAAATACGATCGACCAATCTGTGCAAAGCGTCTGGATACTTACCATTTCTACGAAAGGGGTAAGTCTCAAAATTAATATTTTCTAATCCTTTTATGTGTATTTTCCATGTATAGAATTACTTATTGTGTAAAGGTGTGTAATTGACTGGCAACCTAATTATGTAAATTAAACTGCCATATAAACCATCACTGCAAGAAGTGGTGACTGCTTCGTGCTGGTTTCCTCACAAGAAACCAATAGCAGAGGTAATCCCAATCTCAATAGGGTACAGAAAGAGGATGATGATATTATGGTATATATTTTTACGTCAACCTTCTATTTGAGATTGATATGTACGAGTATATATAATTATGATTCGTTTGCACTTTTTCGCTCTCCCAACACACTTACATCTGCCTTGATGGCCTGAGATTTCATGCTCATAGCCATAGAGAAAATTCAGAGGAAGATGAAATGGTGGATGAAAGCGGAAGTCTCGTGATGCTTACACCAGGAGACAACAGACGTACATGGTTTACACTTCTGTATATTCTCTCAGTTTCTGTTACTAGTCACTAGTACACTGCTCTGAACACCACCCATAAGAGACGGGTCTAAAGGACATTCGAGGCGGCGACATTTGTGAGATTTACTCGTGTGACAAGCGTGATCCTAAAAGCCATTCGACTCCTAAATTGAGAAGGAACATTCAGAACTTCACTGAGAACAATCATCGCCTACACTAAACAAAACCCGCTGCCGCCACCTGCAAAGCTAAGTGTAAATCAGTGACACATAGACTGGACTAAAAATAGCCACCAATACTTCATAAAATCTGCCATCAATGGTACCTATACCTTGTAGCGGTATGGCAGCTTGCGTACCCTGACAATCCCCAGAGCTATGCCAGTGGGAGTTTTACTCCTGGTAGGTTCAACCAAGCTGGACTGGTCTGTGTGGGTAGGGGTCAGACAAAAGCTGGTACCCTGGTCCTCCAGGTTGGGGGTTTTAGCAAAGGGCTGACACCCCTGTCTGTGTAAAAAAACAATGAAGTTACGGAAACAACAATAAATGAACAAACTTTGCTGCGGGATGGACATTCGGAGTCTGTGGCTCGTATGACTGTCAGTGGTGAAAGCCGAAAGGAAGCCACTGACATGAAAACGGATGTCCTGACTGCAAAACAGGATACAAGAATAGGTTTTTGGAATGTCAGGACAATGTACGAGACAGGTAAACTAAGACAGGTCATGGCAGAAATGAGAAACTATAGGTTACACATTCTAGGGATAAGCGAGAGCAGATGGACAGGGGCAGGAAAAGTTAAAACAGCAACAGGAGAAACAGTACTTTACTCTGGAAGAGAGTATGGACAGCACAATGAAGGCGTAGCCATTATTCTACAGAAAGAAATAGAAAGGACATTACTGGAATGGAAACCCATCAACAACAGACTGATACGATTGAGATTGAGAGGGAGATTCACCAACACTACAATAATACAATGCTACGAACCAACGAATGATAGCGATGAGGAGGTCAAGGATGAATTCTATCAACAACTGCAGAAAGAAGTGGAAGACACACCTAGATATGATCTTGTTATAGTAATCGGAGACCTCAATGCGAAAGTTGGTACACACAATACATATAACGAAAGAACAATGGGGAAATGCGGCAGCGGAACAGCAAACGAAAATGGGGATAAACTAATAAGTTTCTGTAGCATTAACAACCTGGTCATTGGAGGAACACTCTTCCCACATAAAGAAATTCGCAAATGAACATGGGAATCACCAAATGGTCGGGACAGAAACCAGATAGACCACATCATGGTTAACGGTAGATGGAGACATGCATTACAAGATGTGAAGGTAAGAAGAGGTGCAGATGTGGGAAGTGATCACCATTTAGTAGTAGCAAAACTGAAAGTGAAACTAAGAAGGGCTGTACCAACTGTAACTACACAGAAAAGGTTTGACATCAGCAAATTGAAGGACTCCCTTACCAGAAAAGCTTTTGCGGCCGACATAAAGAAACGATATCAATTTGCCAAAAGTCAGGAAAAGACATTGACTGATGATATAGACCAGAATTTCAACATCATTTCAACAATATACAAAGAAAGCAGCAAATCATGCTTGAGATTCCAGGAAAGGAAGAAGCAAAACATCACTCACCCTACACAGGAAAAGTCTCCCTGACAAGGACATTAAATTTGCCCAACCCTCACCCCTTCTAATCAAGACAGGCAAACTGAGTAAATGATAACAATAAATCCCACTTCAACCATCTATAACGACCAACTCCATAAATTAAATCCCCATAACGATTAGAAAGGAAAACAAAAAAGGAAAAACAGAAGCGAAGTCCCCCAGGTTAAAGCAACTACACAAATCCAAAACACCCCACAAAACCCAAGAAACCAGCGAAACAGTAAAAAAAAAACCCCCACCCAGCTGGACAAGGAAGTTAAACGCCAAACCCCCGAGCCAACAAAAGGAATTTCCTAACGACAATTGCACAAACAGGCAAGAGGAGGCAGCACTGAGAAATATAACAATTCCACAGTATACAAAATAACACTTAATTCCAAATGGAAAGCACAAAAAAAAGCAAACCAAAGCCAGCCAAAAAGCGGAAGAAGCAAGTCAACAAACAGGCAACCCAACCAAGATTACAAACACATAAATAAACAACCAACAAAAAAATGCAAGGAAAAATACAAAAACATTACAAACCCGAGCCACCACAGCAGAGGACCCCAACATCCCAACCCAACCACAAACAAGATTAATTTTTTTTAAAGGAACCCTAAAAGAAATCTAGCAACCCCCAACGACAACCAACCCCCAAACAACATAAACAGTCATGACAACCACCCCACCCCAACTGGAAAATTGCACAGATGTTGACAACAACACACACCCAACCACCATGTTATTTCAAGACCCCCGCATTTTAAGTACAAAATAACTAAAACCCCTCACCATCTACCAAAACACAAAAGGTAAAAAACCACCCAAAAAAAGCCCCTTCAGAGCGAAAAGAAACCTGAAAGGAACAGAGGAAACACACCAACCAAAGAACAAATGAATACACCAAAGCACAGTATACAAAAAAACCACATGCAACTAAATTCAAAACATTGAGCACAAAACAAACCCCAACCATACCAACCCAATTTACCGATCCCTACACACATCCAAACTTCACCTACATCCAAACCCCCCTTACCTCCACACAACATTAACAGACTATTTCCCAAAAACTAAACACACCCCCCCACCCAACAACCCAACCTATTCAATAACCTTAGGCCAACACCAAAACAAAAAAACTCATACAAGAACATAAACCTCTACCCCCACCCAACCAAATAAGAACTCAACAACTCCAAACATGTACCAAAGAAACAAACAAGCACAAAAACAACAAACAAAATTAATGCAAAAGAGAACTTAACCCCCAACAATAAAACAAAAGTTCACCAGTAATACAACACACCAAAAGAAAACAAGCATCGCTCAACTCACAACACAAAAAAACAACAACAAGCATTACCACAAAATTTCCATGTCCCATAACACCAAAATTTTAAACCAAAAACATGATACACAGACCAACACCATTTAAATTCCACGCAAGCTGAAAACGATCTAGATGTGAATAAAAAAGACATTCCACGCAACACCAGAAAAACCCCCAACCAACCCCCAAAAATGGGTATCCCAAAAAAAACATTTACCACAAAACCCACCTAATCACCAAGCTATAAATCAAAGGGTTAAAGAACGGCAAAGCTCCGGGCCATGATAACTCAAATGCAGAGCTATTTAAGACAGACCTTGAGCTAGCAGCAGACATATTAGAACCACTATTTGCACAAGTGTGGAAAACGGGGACAACACCATCAGAGTGGAACAAAGGAATAATTGTCAAATTGCCCAAGAGGGGAGATCTTGCAGACTGCAATAATTGGAGAGGAATCACTCTTCTCTCAGTTCCCAGCAAAATACTAGGCAGGATAATTATACAGATAATTTCAGAGGCAGTAGACCACAAACTGAGGAAAGAACAAGCAGGATTTAGAAAGAACAGGAGATGTGTAGATTATATATTCACTCTCATGAACATTATAGAGCAGTGCTCAGAATGGCAAAGACAGCTTTACATTAATTTTGTTGATTTTGAAAAGGCTTTTGACAGCATACATAGGGACAGTTTATGGAAAATACTGAGGGCTTATGGAATTCCAAGCTGCATAGTGTCAATCATAAAAAGCCTCTATGCCAACTTTACGTGTAGTGTTGGTCAGAGCAACCTAACCTTTGAGGTGAAGACAGGAGTACGACAGGGATGCCCCTTATCAACCACTCTATTTTTAACAGTCATAGACTGGGTGATGCGCCAGACAACAGAGGGCAGTCCAAGAGGAATAAGATGGACTACATTTCTACATTGGAAGATCTGGAATATGCAGATGACATTGCACTACTAGCACATTCACATCAACACATCCAGGAAAAAACGGATAGACTTAATAAGTATAGCCAGCAGGTGAGCTTGAATATCAATTTAAAGAAGTCTGAGGAAATGACGCTCAATGTGAGCAACCCTGAGCCCATATCAGTAAGGAATCAGCAACTGGTACAGACAGACACCTTCACATACCTAGGAAGCATAGTAACACCAGACGGCGAGGCAGGCAAAGACATCAACATCAGAATGAATAAGGCAAGAACAGCCTTTTTTAGCCTAAACAACATCTGGAAGTCCTTTCAGTACAGCACAAGCACAAAATTAAGATTATATCAGAGCTGTGTGCTTTCTGTGCTTCTCTATGGTGAGAATGCTGGAGAGTTACAGAGAAGGAAATGTCGAAATTGTCCTCTTTTCACACAACATGCCTAAGAAAAATTTACAGAATCTTTTGGCCAAATACCATAACTAACCAAGATCTGCTTACTCGTAGCAAGCAAGAGGACATGCACACCATCATAGCTGGCAGACGCTGGAGCTGGGTTGGTCATGTCCTCAGAAGAGACCCCGATGCCATCACAAGAACAGCTATGCTTTGGACCCCTGAAGGAAAACGAAAGAGAGGCCGACCAAAAACAACCTGGCGGAGGACTGTGGAGGCTGAGATGCAAAGAATGAACCAAAGTTGGGGCACTGTACGAAGGATGGCCACCGACCGAGCACAGTGGAATCAATTTGTTGTTGCCCTACAAGACGCCACTAGGCGTGATGGCCACTGACTGCTTTGACAGTCGGCGGCTAAGGATCAAAGAAGAAGAAGAAAAAAAGAACTTCATAAAATCCGATGATAACAATTTTCTAAAAGATCGTATACCAAATAAATTAACTGTTTTCTAAAGTTAATCATTTCTAATTTTAATAATAATAATAATAAAATTACATAAAATGTGTGTCCTTATTATCTGAATTGAAGTAACAATCATATTGAAGTGATGATTAAAGTAATAATCATATTAAATGTTTGATTTAAAATAGTTTCGTTGTCTTCCTCTTTCTGTTTTTCCTTCAATCTGTCTCCGTTGTAACATTATATTCCAGCTTCATTCTTCTTATAACATGCTAACAATAATAACGAGTGGACGCATTACTTCCTATGCCAGTAATAAGCTTCTTCTGTGCAATGGCTTCGTTCAGGACAACCCCATTAATCGTTGTGGCTTCCCCTTGTTTTCTTAACATTATACTGTAAAACCGCATCTCTATGGCCACCAAGACTTTTCCTGCTTGTTTATTAATTATCCATGACTCATTTCAGTGCGTTAAGATAGGCTGTATTAAAGAAGTTCACAGTACTCAGTGTCAGGGAGTGTTTTTTTAATGGGTTTGCTGGAATGAATGGTCCTCTTCTTCGGTGGGAGCTATATTTGGTGTGTTCAGTTTGTATGAGTTTTATTTGCGTGATTAGGCCCAAGAAACTGTCAAAGAGTAATAGATGTTACACTGGTATTTGTTATGAGTAATTTCATAACATGTATTGTCGATATCAATTCGGTTCGACATATAGTTTATTTTGTTTACTGCCGTTGACCTTGGTTACAGGAAGTGACGTCAGTTCTTTTGGAGTTCAGATAGAAGACGCGAAAGTTGCGGGCTGCTGAGTGAAGCGTTCCTTCCATAAGGGGATTCGCTGTGGGTCTTTCTAAGGCGTTGGACGTATGTGTTATATGTTCCTGAGTGTTTGAAGATTTATTGGTCATATTCCTTATTGATCCATCACTGGATCATCCGTACACCTCCGCGTGATGATGCCAGTTTCTATGTAAGAGGAATGTTGTTTGACATGAAGTATGTGAGTTGAAATACTATTAAACTTTTATGGAAATGTCCTCGACATTGTTTCAAGTACAAGACTGTACGGCGACGCTAGAGACTGTCTAGAAGATGCCATGATTTTATGAGCTATTATCAGAATTGTTTGGAGCTACATATTGTGCATTAAATATTTTACGTGAATCGTCCAACCTGGCCTTGTGGGAATTATTTATGTTGAAGAGTACGGCTTTGGGCGGGTAGTGAAAGGACATACCCCTATCAGCACTTGAGTTGAATCAGTGTAGGATTCATTGTGCTACGATCTATACATATCAGAAGGACCTCGATGCCCAATATAAAAGTTGGAAGAGAGTGCCGTAGCAAATGGGGGCCAAGCTAAAGGATCGTTGATCTCAAGATATAAAGTATTATTTAAAGTGTCGCATTGCATTTCATGCTTTTTTGAAAATTTCCAAAATGGTGACCATCATCGTCTGCTATCCTGTGTGGAGGATTGTTCGAACTTGTGTCAAGTTATATTATCAAGTATACTTCAAGTTGACGTTATTAAGTCAGGAAAAGACGTTCCTGCTCATATTTCGAGTTCCAGTTGTACGTTTGATGCCCGTGGATTGCGTATTTGTTGAAGATGACGGACCAAAGTGATGTCCGGTTCAAGTCAGCTGTTCGTGACTTCTAGACCTAACCAGGTCTACTTTCATCGTTTTCGTCAATCTTGGCTGGAAGAAACTGTTAATCTAGGAGGAGCTTTTTCACTGGCACTACAGATAAGTAAATTTATGGTTACACGCAGCCTGTGTCGCTGATGTATACTGTTTGCCAGAGTGGTTTTTTACCTTTTATGTACTTTCGTGTCGATATGTTCTGTGTCTAGCGGGAGGCTGGAAGGACTTGTGAATTTTTTTCTCAATACCACAATGTATGGTCGAGAAAGATTCGTAGGCGTTCTTTAGGGTTTGGTTTGTGATTGTCTCAAATAGCGGGACCGGCATTACAAAGCTGTGAGTTATCTGCTGCTATTGAGATAACCATTTCCACTGTTTGTTGGCTGTGAAGTACTATTCATTGGCAAGTTTGTTTTTGTTTTTCAGTTGATTGCAATTTTGTATTCAGTTGTTTTACATTATTGTTTTTGAATTTGTTGATCTAACCTTGCTATCCCTCATTTATTAGATGTCATACATGTTGTAAACTCATGCTTGTAGTGTTGATGTATCCAACAGTGCTAATTGTTCTGAATGTAACTCTTTGTTTCAGCTACAGGGAGTTCCAAGGCTTCTATGTGGACATTCATTGCCAGTGATGTCCTCATATAATGGGACAGGATCAATGGTATTTGATAGGGGGTTTGTGGACAACCAACTTGTTTCAGTACTCAGGGACACTGGGTCAGCAACTGTGGGGGTTCGCAGTTCCTTAGTGGACCCTGCTGATTATACAGACAAAGAAGTGCAATGTATTACATTTGGGGGTACAGTGGAATACTATCCCACTGCAGAGGTGTTTTTAGATACCCCTAATTTCACAGGCAGGACTATAGTATGTCTGTTGTCGAAACCTGTGGCAGGGATAATTTTAAAGAATATCCCCGGTCTTCATGAGTGTACTGCTTATGATATTTTGAGGTGGGAGCAAAAACGACATGTATATGCTTTTAGGGTTGATAATACCAGAGCACAGTCTCTCAGGCATGTACATGCCCAGTTACATGTTCGGACTCAGAGTGACACAATTATGAAAAATGGTAGTGGTGATGACAATAAATTTCTTTCTCCCATAATTGAGGAGTCCTTTGATGATGTCTAAAATGGTGAGGAATCATCAGATGTCGTCTATTATGACTCATGTGAATCACTGGTTGCAATTGATACAATGACAACCCCATCCAGCATGGATGATGTGATACCCAGCATTGTTGATAACAATGTTTCTAGTATGGGACCTTCCACATCCATCAGTGATGTTGTGGTGCCAGACATTGTTGATGTCGAGGTTGGTCTCAGGTTAAAGGTCAGCTGGTGGTTTACTATTCAGTAAAAACTATATGTTTGGCTGTTGGTTTTCCTTTTTGCAATTGTCTTTTTAATGTATGATTTTTCCTTTGCTTATAGGAACATCATGGATATTGAAGTTATTTCAGCTTTTCTATTTCAGATGCTGATCTCCTATGATTTCATGTGGTATGTACTAGCCTCTACATTGTGTAGTGTGGCGGTTTTATAATGCTTTTCTTTCTTCAGGTGGTACAGGTCGTGTTACACCAGTTGCAGAGCATAGTAATGTTCGCTTCTGCTATTTTTGTTCGCATGATGCGAAAACTTTTTTTTGACCGCGAGGATTTAATTACTTATATAGACGATATTTGTTTATTTCATCGAACTTGGGATGAACAAGTTGTAGGCATTCATTCTTTGTTGAATACTTTACGTCTGCATTATCTTACTGCTAGACCATCTAAGACAAGAATAGGATTCACTGAAATTTTTTTTCTTGGTCATAGAGTATGGATATATAGGAGGTGGATATATTAAACCTGAGGATTCTACTACCTCGAAAATCTTAAATCTTGAAATTCCTCGAACTAGGAAGCAAGTTCGCAGTCTCTTGGGCCTGGTAAATTTTTATAGAAAATTCGTGCCTAATTTTTCAGATGTTACCCCAGTTCTCTCCTCGTTAATAAAGAAAAAACTCGCCAGGCAGAATCATCTGGACGCATGCGTGCAATGTTGCCTTAAATTTACTTAAATGTTCGTTATCTAAATCGCCAATTTTGAGATTGCATAACGCTCAATTTCCATTTACCCTCAGAGTTGACGCTTCGGCAACAGCAACCGGTGGACCTTTGATGCAGGAATTTGATGGCTGCCTGCACCCAACACGTTATGTAGACAGGAAATTATCGCCCACGAAGCAGCGGTTTCCCATTATCGAACTACTCGCCATCGTTTTCTGTTTTACGAAGTTACAACGCTACCTGATGGGAGCCCGATTCACCCTAGAGACGGACCAGATGGCACCTTCATATATCAGAACAGCGAGATTCAAGAACGCAAAGGCCGCTAGAGCCTCACTTGCTATGCAACCATTCGACTTTGACATTAAGGCAATTAAAGGAAGCCAGGATGTTGTGGCTGCCGTATTGTCAAGGTGTATAAAACACCCTATGTCACCTATCAACGCTACGAATACAGGTGACTCACAGAATTTCAATTAAACTACTTACATCTGTCATGATGTCCTGATCAAATTACCTATGGCAAGTAAACTGTACCTCAACAATGCTGAAAGCTGATAAATTGAAGCTCATGTTCAAATAAAAAACGTTGGTCATATGAAAAATCGGTTCGTACAGCAACAGGATGATGATGAATTCGTGAATGCTCAAAATAGAGTAATACCTCGTTGAACACAGCACATTACTTAAGGATATTGTGGATGAATGACATTGCTTATATACCGCTTATTGACTTGCAAACTTAACTATGGTGAAGTGTTACAATTGATGTCGTTTCAGGACATATCTGTGCAGAAATGTTGTGTCAATCTGCTGGGCAATGACTAACGTATCCAAATAAAGGGACATTACGCTGTAATGACTAACCTGAAATTATCAAAGGGACACAACACGAAAATTGCATATCTAAATAGTTTCGATTGAAATTCGCGGGGATTATGGACGTATTGATCATTACATGATATCACATGGTGGACAAGCATGGACAGTTTCAATAATGTGATTCTACATACATCGAGGAACATTCTATGAACATTTATTCTTTCAGAAGGACTTTGCGTCATGCACTTGAACTTTCATTAAGTGGTGATTAATGTTGACACAAGTTTGTCACACTCGCACTTGACTTTACCAAATTTAGTGGCTAATATGCCATACTATTGTTTAGTGGCTACAACACATAAACATATTTTTCTCTATTTCTCACACTAATGTGTTACATACATGATTACCTTGCATTTATTACCTTCAATAAGTTACATTCATGATATAATACTCTGAATTACACATAAGGTTATTCATTTGACAAAATGTCGCAGTCATACACGTTATTGGTTGATTGTCTGCCTAATATCATCTATTGTCTCTATTACTTAATTTGATTAATGTTAATGCTTTGCATTTTGAGACTAAGTGACTAATGTTACCTGACGGGACATTTAGGTGTTTTGGACAGGGTGCGGTATGAGAATGTCTGGACTGATATAATCATTTTTTTACTTGTTGTCTGATTATGCTATGGTTACCTCACATGGTTGTTAAAGGAGTTGTACCCTTTGCAGTCGATGGTATTAGTAATTTTCTTACTAATTTCCACACCTTGAGTGTTTATTTGCCTACGCTGGAGCACAAACCTGAATGCTATACTATTTCATACTAACAGTGAAATTTAATGATACCATCTTTTCACTCCAGTGATGCAAACTTCGTTTCCATTATTTGAATTGAGGGGGGGGGGGGGAGTAAATGTTATGAGTAAGTTCATAACATGTATTGTCGATATCAATTCGGTTCGACATATAGTTTATTTTGTTTACTGCCGTTGACCTTGGTTACAGGAAGTGACGTCAGTACTTTTGGTGATCAGATAGCAGATGCGAAAGTTGCGGGCTGCTGAGTGAAGCGTTCCTTCCATAAGGGGATTCGCTGTGGGTGTTTCCAAGGCGTTGGACGTATGTGTTACATGCTCTTGTGTGTTTGAAGATTTATTGGTCATATTCCTTATTGTTCCATCACTGGATCATCCGTACACCTCCGCGTGATGATGCCAGTTTCTATGTAAGAGGAATGTTGTTTGACATGAAGTACGTGAGTTGAAATACTATTAAACTTTTATGGAAATGTCCTCGACATTGTTTCAATTACAGGACTGTACGGCGACGCTAGAGACTGACTAGAAGATGCCAGGATTTTATAAGCTATTATCAGAATTGTTTGGAGCTACATATTGTGCATTAAATATTTTACGTGAATCGTCCAACCTGGCCTTGTGGGAATTATTTATGTTGAAGAGTACGGCTTTGGGAGGGTAGTAAAATGACATATCCCTCTCAGCACTTGAGTTGAATCAGTGTAGGATTCATTGTGCTACAATCTATACATATCAGAAGGACCTCGATGCCCAACATAAAAGTTAGAAGAGAGTGCCGTAGCAGTATTACAGTAAAAATTCTCATATTTTACGTTTTCTCACCCAGTACTACTATCCTGCATTTAAACACACCCATGTACCGGACAATGAACAGCCAAACAGCTTCATGAAGTATGAAGATACCATTGTTTCCATCATTAAAATAAAAACAAAAACAAATTCGTACATGCAGGTCTAAATGCATAATTCATTCCATTTTGCCAATCTTTAGCACGCTGCAGGCCCAATATTGGGCTAGAGGTACGCTATGCTCTGCCAGCTGCAGGCGCATTATTGCGCCTTTCGGATATCTTCGTTGTCTAGCATTATAATTTGTGTACACGTGATATCAACCCCGGATGTTAAGTTTTAATGTTATTTGCGAAAGAGTTAGCTTCCGTTTCCGATCTTTATTTAGTGATGGGTGTATTCGCGTTTATTTTCTGTCAATTTTTTTAATCGAAATCAATCGGCATCGAACACGCAGCCATTTTCGCTCAAATTTTAATGGATTCTGACTCCGATGCGATGACGAGGAGATTTTTGTCTTTATTAGCGCTGATATCGGTTCTCCGAATATGGGTGATGGCAGAGATGGGAACGATAGTACAATGTCTTTGTTAGTATGTCTAAATTTAGGGGTTAGGTTTAGGTTTATGGGAAAGGTTTAGGGTTACGGCCAAATGTCACTGCTGACGAGGGCGTTTGTTCCTTTGCTACTGATGATGGGTGTAACGAAAAGATCGTCATATGATTTGTGTTGGTCAAATGACTTTCATTGAGATGCAAGGGATAAGTACTCTTCGTTGTTGGTTTTTTTTTATTTTTAAAAAACATTTTAATTTAAAAAAAAAAATTTTAAATTTTTTTTAGTTTTTTTTCATCTTTCCATTCCTCTCTTCCTATCACATCTAACATGCACACAAACACATTTTATATCATCAGATTTATCATTCATTTATTTATATAAATTCAAAAAATGATAGCAATTAACCAAGAAACACAGAAACTATAGACGTTACAAGTCACCCACTATAAAAACGGAGCGTTGTGAAAAAGAATGCAGCTGCAGGCGCAAATTTCCGTCAAAGAATGCAGCTTAACAATTAATTTGAATTTTAATTTCTGTGCACCTAGTTGTCTGGTACCCAAAGCACTTGCTTTGTGTGGTTTATGGATAATCCACCCCTGATTCTTGATCAGGCCCCACTCATAGCTGTATAAACAATATAGCAGCTGATAAACAATATATTTAAAGTTTGCTTTTGCCATCTTTTCCATTATGTTGTAAAAAAAGCGACTCAGATGAGGTTGTGCGTGAGAGTGGTATCCTTGTAATATAAAACACACCGCTATATAAAAAAAAACAGAACGTCCGATTGACAGCGGAAAAGGCAGCGAGGAGGGGAATGGTCACCCCTACCTCTCAAATGCGGACCTAGTATAGGGAAGTCTCTGATACTTCACTCCCATACAGCAGTATCTGTTATGAGACTACCTTTCCCTTATATATATGTCCAGTCAGATAAATTTGCGTACGTCACAACGACCTTCAAAGCTGAAATTTGGGGATGTTATGGAGCCCGGGTATACCATACTGCCACCAGCCCAAGTCTGAGTACGGTTGTCATTGCCTACCTGAAATCATATTTTATAATATTGCTGAATAACATTGAATAAAGTTCAAACAAGATTATTTTATATTTTTATTATAGACATGCTGCGTCCTGGCTCCGACCATCTTTGTCATCTTCTTTGCCTAGCTCTTGAAACATACATTCAGAGAAGCAACTGAAGAAATATGCCTTCACACTAGGTCAGATGGCCCTGTGTTCTCACAAGGCTAAAGGCTTGTTATTCGCTGATGACGCTGCAATCGTCCCTCAAAATCAACAGGAGCTTCAGAGCTTGATGAATCACTTCACCAAAGTATGCAAGGACTTTGACCTCACAATAAGTCTAAAGAAAAGAAATGTGCTGGATTAGGATGTGGATGTTGCACCAGCTATTACTATTGATGAGTATGAATTGGTAGTGGTATACCATTCCACATACCTGGGGTCTATATCAACGACAAACACTCTCTGGACACAAAAATTGACAGCCGCATTGGCAAAGCTACAGCCACCTTTGCCCGCCCCACAATGCGTGTTTGAGGAAACTCCAAACTCACAATGAAAACCAAAGCTGCGGTATACAATGCCTTCGTCATCAGCACGCTTCTGTATGGCAGCGAGACGTGGACAACTTATGCTAATCAAGAAAGAAGGCTCCATACCTTGCATCTACGGTGTCTACGCTACAAAGTGTTTCTTCCGATGGTTGCCTAGTTGGCCACCCCTGCTTTAGAGTGGAGATTGAACTAGTGCGGTAAAATCTGGCAACCAGGACTTCTATCCCGAATAGTTAGAAAAGATGAAATTCAAAATGGCAACATATGTATGAAGCTAATGGTGCATGTCTGTCTTATCTAGTACGTTTTGGATTCCGAAGTAGTGGATTGCCTCTTGTAGAGCGGGTTTATTGTTTGACCGACCACTTGAGCATTTATTCGTGCTAGAGTCTAGTCATAATAATCAAATATAAAACTAACATTCACTATAATAAACAAGCAAGATTTTTAACTAAAATAAAAAAATAACACGAGACACTAAGGGTAGGGTATAGAGTGGTAGAAATCGGCTAGGTCAGTTTTTGACACAATGCAGGCTAATTTACGCGGCAGTCGTCATAGAAATGGAGTGATGCAAGGAGAGACAGCCACATCACGCCATGAGAACGTGATATTTGACCAATAATTTATCAAATAGAATAAGCTCCCATTCAATGAAAACGTTGCCAGCTCAAGCCAACTACGAAATTGTCGGCAAGAAATTTTTTTACCTGCAATCCTGAAGAGAAGAGCAGTGTAGAAAGACGTGTAACCACAGTTTGGCTCTCAAGTTGAGGTACTCAACATTTTTGTGACCAAGATTTATATAAGTGTATTTGTACACATGGAATAGGTATCTTTATACTTGTTACAAGTAAGTAGAAGAGCTCGCTCTGCCATTATGTATTTTAGCTCAGTTGTGCATTATGAAAGATACCAATACAACTAGTTGAAAAGAAGCCATTGAAGAAAACATAATAAAAGATATTGGACAGAAACGTTTGAACACAGAGAATAGACATAATCTACCTCAGCAATAAAACCTATGGAGAAGGAAATTAAACATGAGATTTTTATAACCCAGGAATTGTTAGGAAAAGATGTATGTAACAGTAAAAGAATTGTCGGTGGTACAGAATGTAATATCAATGAACATTGTTTTGACATTTTTATGAATACTTTTGATGTTACATATACTTGCTTTGCAAAGGACAAGGCTGTTGAAGAATTCTTTGCTCATTGGATAACATTGATATAATGTCCAGGTTCACAAATGTTAACCACTAAAGCTCTCCTCGTTCACCACCTGTAGAAGGTACGAACGAACCTAACCCACCAATAGGGTCTAAGTAATTAACACCTCTGGCGAGCTATAAGCCAGTTATACAACACAGACTTAGACATGGACTAACAAAAAAAAAGGAAAAAGGAAGTTTACACAAATAAAGTTCTAATCTACTTCAACTACTTTATAACAAACACCACGGCTACATAACAGGTTAATTGGATGTCGTACCCAGTCCCACAAGGAAACACTGGGTGAGACGGCTACAATATGGTTAATTGATGCCACGTGACCAGTCCTTCTACGGAGAGCGGACATCATAAAAGATCAGTAATCACTAAACATGTAACAGTTGACTGTGCACCTGCAACAACTAAATGTACAAGGACAGGATCAGCAGCAAATGCAGCAACAATATATGCAGTCCAACCGACACAGCCGCAGTTTTAGCTCTGCCATCGCCAGGAAAATGCAGAACAAATACACCCTGCGCCACCCGTCTGATTTTGACAAGGAGAATGAAACTTTTCTGCCAGGAGGTTATCCTACAGCACAGAAATCTAATACATGACCCGCTGCACAGGAAGAATTTTTGTATAACTCTGCTACAGGAGGGTATTACGCCATTAGGAAAATGAACAGACGGAACGCCACTCCTCCACCCAGAGGGACAAGGCAACCCTACATTCTTCCTGGAGGGTATGATAATTGTTTTACAAATGATAGTACAGTAACATACGCGGACATGCGCAGTTACAATGTTGAATACTTTTGATGTTACATATACTTGCTTTGCAAAGGACAAGGTTGTTGAAGAATTCTTTGCTCATTGGATAACATTGTTCTGTCCTTCTCCTTGTAAGACGTATTACTATTTGTGTGGGTGTGTGTGTTTTTTTTATTTTTTTTTATAGTTTTTTCCACTGTTGAAAATAGGAGGAATTTGCATAAACATAACAATGGTCCTCAGAATGAAAAGGATAGACACATGATTGATTTGATGACGCACGAGAAACCAAGTAGAACATGGCAGAGACGACAGTATACAACCCAGACCGTACCCAGTTCTAATCCCGACAGAGTCCACTCATATGTACTACTAAGAAACCTACCGCATTATTGCCGTAGGGGAACGGAGAGCACTCCACGTACACTGTCGCCGATCAAGCATTACGGCAACAAAACAAGTCGCATGACTGCAGTTGGCATACACTGGGACACATTAAATAAAAGGCGACGTAGAATGGCAGTAAGAAATTTCATTGCTGAGATAAAAGCCAGAAAGATATGGGAATTTAACAACGTAACATTAGAGAACAGACGAGGGTGTCTCCTAACGACAGAAGATGGATGATGTGCACACATAGGTCAAATAAAATCAGGGAAGAAAGATATCACCACGAAGGCACACGCGAAACAACTTCGGCGTGATGACCACCGCCCCATTGGGCCCAAGACAACATCTTCTAGACCAGTCAGGAAGGCCACGTTAAACTACCAACCCTCAAGTCACACCTCATCAGAAACGACGGACTCTGAATTCGACCAATATGATCCTACACCTGCACCACCCACAGATGCAATACAACAACTTATACGTGAAAGAGATTACTCTGAAAGTGACAATAACATTCCCCTGACAGAACTACGCCAACGTCTTCAATACCGGGACTCACATCTACAGAATGCTGCAAACGTTCTGCCGACAACACAAGCAGACGATACTACAACCGCCTTAATACATACTCAAACGTATTCGCGTAGCGAACATTCATCCGCCAATCACCATGCCCCCAGCTCAGATTGGGATAGTGACGAAATCAAACCGTTAATACACTACAAGGATACAGCTGTTTCTCCCACACGGACAGATCCTAATCGTGATACTCAGCGACAAACAGAGAAGAGTTTCCATACCGATCCAGTATCAAATGATTACTCACATGAAACGAACGGCGAAACAGCAACTAACCTATATCAACAAGAGACAGATATAGATACACTGGACCCGGATAGCAGCGTAGAATCTATGGACAACGCTCCACCCCTTGAGATCCGCACCACTGTAAAACGTTCGTACCTTCCTTCCTCTGACGATTCGCCTCCAGTCACTGTTGAAGGACTTTCGTGTGGGGTTACTGGTTGTGTTGCCTGAATTCTGATCGTGCTAATGTTCTTACGCGAATGGGGTGAACCTCACCTTCGGTTTGTCGTAATGCCTGAACTTGGCATCAAGATGTAAACAACTGTTCATCTTATTAACTCAGCAACTTGACATAAAATACGTAATTCATAAGGTTGAATGGTGTAACGTGATTCAACGAATAATGCCTCCGGTTCGAGTCCTTCACAATTTAATATGGATTACACACATACATAAACAGTTCAATTCACACATGAGGTACATGCATCAATCAATCAATAGCGTAGACTGCTGTTTTACGTGTCAATGTCCGTTTAAGGATACAATGCAGTAATTGTCGTCAGAACATCACAGCTACATGCACGCGCAGATAGAATGGCTACCTGCCGACAGTGAGACTGTGAGTCTAATTACTTCGTATAAAGTAGACGATTATCTTTCTCCTTCCAAGGATTTAGTTAATCACTAACCTCCATAAGTTTCCTCTCTCGTAGAGTTCTAGGACTGACCCTGGTCCTGCATAAATACACATATAAATGGCTATATCATGCCATTAATTTGGAAGGCTAGAAAAACGCAGCTATTCAGCTTGACGGTCAAGTAACAAAGGGTAGCGTCTCCTAGTTACCGACTGTGACCCAAACAACGCTAGACACGTCATAATCGATCGTGTATGGAGCGTTCAATAATTGAAACATCTATCGCAATATATTAAATGTCTTAACCTTTACAATTGCACGTCTGCTAACCTTTAGCAGACGGCGTTAATAACATATACCGTAACAATTCCCTGTACACCGGGGAAAAAAAATCGATAGATTTTTTTTCAAGATCTATCCGACTTAACAATTTTTCAAAAAATTTAAACACAATTATGACATATGGCCGACGATGTTCTGAGTAGAACCGTGTCGCGGTCATGTCAACTAACTATTTGTCCTAGTCATCTAACATTAATCATATTATATATCAATATTATGCATATTATTATATCAACTAAATAAAATGTGTAATGTCAATAGTGAATGATAGAATTAAATTAAAGTAGGGTCTGTCGTATTAGTATGTCATATAGGAATTAATTTGACTAATTAAAATTAAATTAATTAATTAAACTAAGAGTTAAATTATTAAGATTCTAATGTAACACGATGTTATGAGAGAAGAAAAGACAAATAAGTGAGAAGAAATAGAAAGAAATTCGAATATAAGTTTAACTTAATTGTGTGTGTTGAGTGTTAGTGAATAATAACTATCTAATTTAACTAACTAAATAACGTATAGGTACATTAAAAAAAAATATTAATCTAATACTTGTGTGAGATTTATTTTCTCTTTTCATAATTTCTTCTTTTTATATTTCGTTCTCTTTTTGTTTTTTTCATTTCATTTTTTTTCTCACATTTCATTTTATTGATATTAATTCAATTAAGAAGTTAAGTTAACTAATTAATTAGTATAGGATATGATGATCCATCCGTAGTCCTGATCCTGATGAATTCTTTTAGACAAAGTGTTGAAGCATTTACGTCGGACAGAAATGTCAATTATCCTAGGATCCAAGAATTAAGTGCACATAGGATAATAAGTTCGACTTGTCGTCAGATATTGTTCCATGATTGTTGAACGAATATTCATATATTGTGTATGGACGTTAGACGAAGTTTCAATATGAATATGTATACCTTGATTGTCTTTAGTTCAATTCTGTGATGCATATAGTGTTTATAATTATTAAATTGAAGTCAAGGTTAGTTCCCTTATAGTTGATACTTCGTTCTATCCAATGTAGTGATGATTGACGTAGTTTAGGAATGTCAATGTTGATTATTCGTCGTCAATAGGATTACGTGACAACGCATCCGCTACAATGTTTTCAGTGCCAGGAATATGTTCAATGGAGAATTCAAATGGCTGCAGGATGATCGCGTATCTGGCGAGTTTTGGGCTTTTGTGGTTTGATCTACGCAAAGATGCTACAGCACGCTGGTCAGTCTGAATGGTGAATGGAGCACCAAGCACGAACTTTTCCAGTTTTGTGATTGCCCATATAACTGACAAAAGTTCCTTGTCCACTGTGGAATACTTTGTTTCTGCCGGCTTTAGCTTTCTTGAAATATATAATGTAGGATGTAGAACGCCATCATGGTTCTGGAGCAGGCATGCACCGATGCCGTAGTTACTAGCATCTGTTCGTAAGAAAAATCTTTTGGAAGCATCGGGAAGTCTTAAAATTGGTTCATGCGAAAACAAATTTATAATTTTGTTGAAAGTTTCATTGCATATACCAGTCCATGTCACCTTCACCGGCATGTCTTTTTTTAACAATGAAGACAATACAGCCGTGATGGATGACAAGTTTGGTATGAATCTACTGTAATATTGAACAAGTCCTAACAAACTCCTGACCTGTTTCTTCGTCTGAGGAACTGCTATGTTTAGAATTTTGGAGACCGTACTAGGTAACGTTTGGATATATCCCGCTCCAATGATATGTCCCAAATAAGGTTATCTCATTACACGCGATCTGCACCTTTGTAGGTTTAGCAGTTAGATGATAATTCCTTAGAGTGTCGAAAACATATCTAAGTCCCGAAACATGTTCCTCAAACGACGAACTAAACAAGCATATGTCGTCAATATACGTAATAACGTCTAATCTACCTGATAAAATTTGTCGCATCAGGCGAATGAAGGTAGCTGGCGCATTAACAAGCCCAAAAGGCATCACATTCCACTGGTATAGACCTTGTGGAGTGGAAAATGCGGTGTAGTACTTAGCCTTTTCGGTCAGTGGTATCTGCCAATAACCTTTACTTAAGTCTATCTTACTAAATATAGTTGCGTTGGATAGACGTGGCAGTAAGTCGTCGATAAGTGGATGTGGTTCGCTGTCAACTATAGTCTTAGCATTTAATTTTCTATAGTCAACACATAGTCTGATGTTATTGTCCTTCTTCCGGACAATCACTAATGGAGAAGAAAATGGCGAATTACTAGTCTCAATGATTCCCAGAGACAACATATGTTCAAGTTCCTTAGTAGTTTTAGCAAGGAAATGTAAAGGAACCGAATAGGGATGTACACGAATAGGTGTATCGTCATTGAGAGTAATGTCATGACTGATAGCCGATGTGCGACCCGGGACGTCGGTCAACACATCTGGATAAGATTGTAAGAGATTAGCAATCTGTAGACGCTGTTGCGGTGTAACCGTTGAAGAGATGGTTACATCCCGCCAAGATTCAGTAGGTTGAACTACTGGTACCGGTAACGGTAACTGTACCTCAGGAAAAGAAGATTCTTCTTCCTGGATGACGGATAAGTTAGAATAATAACAAGTAGATACTGTGTTGTCATCTAGTTCATGAAAAATTGACTGTAAGTGTTCAGGACGTGTATGAAATTGCTTGAGCATGTTAATATGAAATATCTTTTTGTGTCCCTTGATATCTAAGACGTAATCAACGTCGGAAATTTTATCAATGACTTTGTAAGGACCATTCCAAGATATCAATAATTTATTGTTGTTGTGAGGAAGTAACACATAAGCCTCATCGCCTGGGAATAATTGGCGTAATCGTCGAGACCTATTTTGTAGAGATCGAGCCTTAGCTTTTGCAGCCTCAGAAGAAGCTGTTGCCAACTGGCAAGACTCAATAATGTTCTTCCGAAGATTAATCACATACTCGTAAGATGACTGAGTGTCCTGAGTCATCTCCGCGTCAATTAATAAGTCTTTTATTAGTCCCATAGGACCTCTTGGGGGAGCACCAAAAACTAATTCAAAGGGAGAGAAGCCAGTTTGTTCATGCGGTACCTCCCGATAAGCAAATAGAACAGCTGGGAGTGCTCTGTCCCAGTCATGAGGGTGCTTAACAGTAACCTTATGTAGTAGTTGTTTAAGTGTACGGTTAAGTCTTTCAACTGCACCATTACTCATAGGATGATAAATACTACTTAAATTCCTATCAATGTTCCAGGTTTTCATGACTTCCTTCATGGTGTCAGATATGAACTGTGACCCATGGTCTGATAAAAGTTTTCTAGGAAACCCTATTCTAGAAAAGATGAGATGTAGTGCATCAGCTACATCTGTGGTAGTGGTGGTCTTTAATGGGATAGCTTCTGGCCATCGTGTGCACAAATCAATGCACGTAAGGACGAATCTATGTCCTCTGGCCGATGGTAGCAATGGACCAATAATATCTATGGCCATCTTGTCAAACGGTCTTACTGAGATATCGCAAGCCTGAATAGGCGCCGTGTGAAAAGCTCCACGTGCTTTCACTTCTTGGCATGTAGTACAGGAACGTACATACTGCGAAATATCTCTTGACACTCCTGGCCAAAAGAATGAAGACAGTACTCGAGATCGTGTTCGAGTATATCCCATATGTCCAGCACACTGTGAGTCATGCGCATGTTGAAGAATGTACCGTCTAAAAGTATACGGGACCATAACTTGTTGTTTCATTTGTGATTTGTCATTAAAACATCTAATCAATAGGTCATTTTTAATAACAAACCAATGTTTGTTATTATTACCTGAGGATAGATTGTCAACTTTATCAACCAGCTTAAAATTTTTTTTTTAAAGATTTATCCTCTTTTTGTTTGGTTGCAAATGTTTCCCTGTCAATAGATGAATTGACTACAAATTCCTCTTGGTTGTCTACATCCATTTTATTATCACCAACTTTCTCCATGAGTTGAGTCTGCGCTCTAGTCGTCACGGCGTTTCCAGTGCATAGGTTATGTTTCTCCCATTCTATGATCTCATCTGGAGTACAATCTTTACTGCCGTGTATACGACCAACCATCAGATCAGCAATAGGCTTTTTTTAGCATACATACTTTTACATTCCCTGTGAAAAAGGGTGTTCTAATATGAACAATAGCTGTGGGGTAAAACTCAATAGTTCCACCAAATGTCATGCAGCGGACGTATTCTCCTGTCGCACAGCTAGGATGTACCAGCGACTGACGTACACCAATCGTTGTGGATCCTGAATCCCTCAGCACTGAGACGACGGATCCATTAACGATTCCCCTGTTAAAAATTAGTAAGCCTGTTCCATCGTTGACTGCAAGACCTACCTCTGGTGTAATATGTCCGCAGTTAAGCACTGTTTCTTTCGCCTTCTGAAAAATAAGATTGCATTGTTGGCAACTATTTGCCACATTATAATTAATAGCAAAACATGCAGCAGAAGACTGTGTTGTATTATTGTCAAGTGGGACCTGAGCTATAGGGGTAGTATTATTTGTAACTGCTGCCCCTGTATTATGGTTGTAATGAGATGATCCCCGAGAATGAGATCGATTCCGAGTATAATTGTTAGAATTATCTCGTCGTCCTCTATAGTAACTATTATCTCGATGTCTCGAGCCATGATTATTACCATTCCAGTTATTGTTATTTTTCGGGGTATGTGATCGATTATAATTAGTGTTATGTTGACTATTGTGGTAGTTTGTTTGAGGTGAATAATTTCTATCTCGTGATCTACCTCTGTTGAACTCATTTTTTTATTGTTGAAATCATTATTATGTCCCTTCTGAAAGTTAACATTGTGATTTCTTTGGAACCTACTTCTGTCTACACTGTGATGTCTTTGTTTGTTATTATGATTGTAGGCCATATTAGACGCCACAGGTAGAGGTTCTCTTAATGAGGAGTTAGAAATGGTTGCATTCGGATGTGCCGAACAGTAGTTTAAAGAAATTTTTTTCCAACTCGTCAATAGTACCTGGTTTACGCTCCTGCAAATATGCAAAAAATGGCTGGCTAACCGAAGATAATACCTTATCCCGTAGTAGCAAATCAACTAATTTGTCGTACGATTTGTTGACTTCTGCCAGTTCAACCCATCTATTAAATGTATTGCGTATGTTCGCAATGAATCCTGCAAAATCTTTTGGAGATTCAGGTAAAATTCCCTTAAATTTCAACCTACAGTGTTCCTCGTCCAGGTGAAACCTTCGTAAAAGCAAGGACTTAATAGCACCGTAGTTATTTGCTATTGATGGGTCAGCATTTTGAGAAGCCGTCAATGGTTCTCCAACCAAGAATTCATTTAACTTGAGTACCCATGACTCTTCGGGCAAATGATTTGTTTTGCAAGTCTGTTCAAAACGTGACAGGAACGATGAAAGGTCGTCCACGTTTAAGTTGAAAGTGGGTAATTTAAAGTTGTAGAAATGTTTAGTTTGGCTGGATGACGATCCATTTTGTGCGTTATTATTCTGGTTTGCATCAGCACTTTGTGCTTGTAATCTTGCTGTCTCCAATTTAATACGCGCCAATTCCATTTCTTGTTGTAAAATAATTTCCTCTCGTTTCAATTTATTCTCTTCTTCCTGTTGAGCAATTTCTCTTAATCTATTTTCCTTGGCAATTTGCTTCATCTCACGTTCTGCTTCCTCTTTCTTTAATGAAGCCTTTTGTTCCTCCATTTCTGCTTTATGTTTTTCCAGTTCTGCCTCAGCAAACTGACGAAGTTCTTGGGATTTATAACCATATTCTTTACCAATTTTAACGAAATGGTCTATAGTAAGCATTTTGACTTTTATCCGTAAGTAATTATTGATAATTACTGATTAAAATAGTCAATAGTAGCTTCAGAGTAATTATTATACTTACTCAACTTAGGAATATTCAATATAAATAATCACAATAGTACTGAACTCTTATGTCTAAGTTCAACTAATAGACAATTTTTTGTAACAATATTGTATCTAAGTACTAACTATATCATAAATAGTTATGATATCTGTTAACTATAATGTAATTACATCACACAATTAATCTTAATATCCAATAATGTTGGGTATGATTCCTAGTAATTATATTGTTCAATGTACCAAGTCACTCTCTTAGTACCAGAAAAGTATATTAAATAATATACAATGGGTCTGTCACCTCAAAGGTAGACTATAAGATTATTTTATTTGGTCAATATATATATTATATTATTATTATTATTATTATTATTATTATTATGCCCTAGGCATCTCTTATAAATTGTAGTGCTAATTTCTTGGACTATCACTGCATAATTATGCAATGTCCCATATTAACCTTAAATGTCAGAAAAAATTAATTAAATTAAATTACAAGTGTATTATTGAATATAATGTCATATTATTATTAATGTAGTATTTAATATATATCATGAGTACAAACAAAACAATGATGCAACTAAAGGGTACAAACAATGTCAAGACGCAAACAAGACATTTTCACAATTAAAAATGAATTTATGAACTAAATAAAACAAGCGGAAGTGTCACACGGAAAACGAAGGGTCAAAGATTGACCCGAGGTCAACTGAATATGCAAAGTACACCAAAAAAAATGACTGCAAAAAATGATGACATCACAGGACTCATAACGGACGAACATTTAACAATCATCAAATAAATGATAGTAAGAGTAGACTGGACGAAATAGTTAACGAACATGATACAAAACTGAATAAAAAATGTGAACTTAGTACAAATAAAATACACCAGTTATCTACGGAACGGTACAGCTAACACAATCGTCAAACGACAGCAGATTTGGACAGGCAGTCCATTCGGCAGAATCTTCGATGGAGCTCCCAAAAAGTGCGATCGTTTAACTGCCCTAAGAAACGACCGAAATCAATTCAGGCATCGTGAGAGCCACAGAATCTAATTTCGGTTCATCCTCCCTACCGCCCACTAGTTAACAACACCTTAAAACAACAAAAAGTACATTAAACATAGGTAAAAACATGCCTATGTAGGCAGAAGGCATGGACTCAGTTAGCACTGTCACGTTAACGACAATAGTTATTGAGCTAAACTTATCTTTATTTGCTGCTTCACTTGATGCTCGTTGTCGTCGACGGCTAGGCCTGTGCCTTTGACTGTCTGCTCCTGATGGGCAGGCAACGGTAGTCCATCTTGTGCATCTTGATAAATTTGAAGCGAACTAGAAAGGCGTTGAAAAGATGTCTTCTTCACGGCGACAATGCAACAGTGACGTCATGTTGCTATTCATGATCACGTGCGTCACGTCAGCTTCGTAATGGTCATGTGATTTTCATTCAAACGTAAATATCGTGGAGGCGTGTGGAACACAGAAAAATTTTTTTCTCTTCTGTCGATCCCCGCAATCGGCCGCCAGTTTTGTTGAAGGACTTTTGTGTGGGGTTACTGGTTGTGTTGCCTGAATTCTGATCGTGCTAATGTTCTTACGCGAATGGGGTGAACCTCACCTTCGGTTTGTCGTAATGCCTGAACTTGGCATCAAGATGTAAACAACTGTTCATCTTATTAACTCAGCAACTTGACATAAAATACGTAATTCATAAGGTTGAATGGTGTAACGTGATTCAACGAATAATGCCTCCGGTTCGAGTCCTTCACAATTTAATATGGATTACACACATACATAAACAGTTCAATGCACACATGAGGTACATGCATCAATCAATCAATAGCGTAGACTGCTGTTTTACGTGTCAATGTCCGTTTAAGGATACAATGCAGTAATTGTCGTCAGAACATCACAGCTATATGCACGCGCAGATAGAATGGCTACCTGCCGACAGTGAGACTGTGAGTCTAATTACTTCGTATAAAGTAGACGATTATCTTTCTCCTTCCAAGGATTTAGTTAATCACTAACCTCCATAAGTTTCCTCTCTCGTAGAGTTCTAGGACTGACCCTGGTCCTGCATAAATACACATATAAATGGCTATATCATGCCATTAATTTGGAAGGCTAGAAAAACGCAGCTATTCAGCTTGACGGTCAAGTAACAAAGGGTAGCGTCTCCTAGTTACCGACTGTGACCCAAACAACGCTAGACACGTCATAATCGATCGTGTATGGAGCGTTCAATAATTGAAACATCTATCGCAATATATTAAATGTCTTAACCTTTACAATTGCACGTCTGCTAACCTTTAGCAGACGGCGTTAATAACATATACCGTAACAGTCACTAAGTTCGTGAAATTGCCACAACAACATGAAAGAAACAAAATACGAACAAAACGTCGACAAGTTCACAGACAGAAGGATGACTCGCCAGTCAACCCTCCCTTAGCTCGATTGCAGTCATCTCACATTTCTCTAGCTTGCCGACAATCAGTCAACGCCATGTCTCATACTGTGCAACATTCACAGTACGATTCCAGATTGTCTAGCAGAGAGATTGCAATGCTGGAAATGGTGAAGGAACTCAAAGACCTAGCAAAATTTTTCTAGGCACCCAGTTGTGTCATATGTACTTGTTAATACAAGTACAATCAACGCTGCAGTTTTATTTTTATTTTTACCAACGCTTATTTATTTTTTTTATGCAAACAACACGTCTCGTCTTTATCAATTTTTTTTGGGTGTAAAATCACGTCTCGATTTTATAATTATTTTTTATTGCCGCAAAAGTCCCTCGAAAACTCTTTTTCAGCTCACCCGAAGATGACATTAGCTGATGATCCAGTTCCTGATGTCACAGCCACACCTAGTACCAATTTCTTACCCGGTGAGGTAACCGCTGATGATCGGATCAACTCCAGAGCAACCAGCATATTTGTCATATTGTTTTTAGGACTTTTTTGCACTAACACCTGTTCACTTAACCCATTGCATATTTTATGTTACACTGTATACCATTTTATTATATTGTATTAAAATAGAAGCAGCAATTCGGTTGGTAACCACTTTATGCATTTATACAGAGATTTTGGTTTATAAGTTGCATAACCACACTCACTCGTAAGAGATGGTCTTGATGTACATTTAACCACTTCAGAACCCTGGTGTCTACTTACATGAATTGCAAACAATTCTCATGCTAATGATTCATACATGGGGAATTCATCATTTTTACTCTTTCACCCTTACAATCTTTCCTTGTTGTTCCAGAGATCAACTTGCTCTTTTCACATGCATCTTTGGATATTCACGCTGTACCTTTGCATTACGCACTGATTATCGTTCTGATTATTATCATTGATGCAGCCTCTTACCTATGATCTATATATTCCATTTATTCATCTATACCTGTCCCCTCTAACTATACTGTTCAAAAAAAGAAACACATAGCTACTGAAGGCACACACATAGCCATAATTTTGACATTCAATAACTTTTTTAATTTAATGAGTTAATTGTTCAAATTCCACACAAGAATACCTTAGGGTTCAAACAATCAATTGACAGTGTTTTGCATCTGGGTCACGAGAGTTTATTGGTGTACGGGCTTTCCCGTTAGTATGGTGTTTGGCCTCCTCTTGCATCGATCAGCGACTGGCATCTCCTGGGCATGGATGCGATCAGACGTCTGATGTGGGCCTGTGGGATGGCTGCCCACTCTTCCTGGAGTGCCTGGAACAGATCTCGATGATTGGCTGGAGCAACGTCTCGGCGACAAACACATATATGCAGCTCATCCCACAGGTGCTCAATTGGACTCATGTCTGGAGACATGCATGGCCAGGGAAGGGTGAGAATGTTGTTGGCAGTCAGGAACTGCGTGGTCAACCGTGCACAATGGGGTCTGGCGTTGTCCTGCTGAAACACAGACTTTTGGGCAGCCAAAAGTGGAAGGACATGGGGTCGAAGAATTTCATTGGCGTATCGTTACGCATTCAAGCCTCCTTCGATGTGCACCAATTGACTCCTTCCGTTTTAACTGATCATTCCCCACACCATTGCACTTCCACCACCGTGCAGCGGAGCTTCATCAACGCAATTTTGGGCAGAACGTTCATTTCGCCTACGGTAGACCCTACGCCCTCTATCATGACGCTGCAACAAAAAGAAGGATTCGTCACTAAACCAGACACGTCTCCATTGATTGTCAGCTGCCCAGGGACGATGCTGGTTGGCCCAAAGAAGTCGATTTTGGCGATGGCGACGCGTAAGGACAGGTCCTCGGTGAGGTCGTTGTGCCCAAAGTCCAGCGTCATGCAGTCTATTCCGGACAGTTTGATCAGACACATGACGTCCTGCAGGTAATGACTGGGCAGTTGAGGAAGCTGTTGTAAACCTATCTCTGAGGTGACGAAGCCGAATAAAGCAATTCTCCGCTGCTGTTGTCACTCTGGGTCGTCCACTGCGATGCCGGTCTTCAACTGAGCCAGTGGCTTGGAACCGGTGCCAAAGTCGACTGATGGTACTCTGATGCACGTTTAGATGCCTGGCAACCTGACTTTGACTTTCGCCTGCATGCAGTCGGCCAATAGCAATGTTCCTTAAATTTATCGATACCGACGCCATAAATGTCTGCTTGAAAATGAACTGAATTTTTTGTGTGTAGCGTTATCCTTTTATAGGGTTTCAGTTGTTAGTCAGTGAATAGTGTTCACTCCAAATTTTGTTGCTTTCACGTGCGCGCAGCATGAGCTGTGGCCAAAAATTGCGTCATAAACACTATTGACCACTGCGTTGTAACGATTACAAAAACGAACGCAATTCAGGTCAACACGTGCATTTGACACTGTAAAGAACATTTGAGGCTGGTTTTTATATACCCTAGCACCAAATTTTACTTACAAACTCATAAAAATGCGCCCTCGGATAGCTATGCGTTTCTTTTTTTGAACAGTATATCATAACATCCCTTGACAAAGTATAAGTGGAACGAACCATGCTTTTGTAATTCATTAAACATGATTGTCATAATATACCATTCTTTCTCCACAGAGATATATATTTTGAGTGTAAAACCACACGTTTTTTTGTGGGTCCTGTTAATAGTTTTTTTAATTCTTACCATGATTCAAAACCATACTGCTTATGCAATAGCCATTTTTTTTAAGTATAGTGAAATTAAACCACTTTGCAGATTTTTAAAATTGTGTATGATGAAAATGTCGCCATATAATCATTTACAATGATTGTACATCCAACATTGACCAAACATGATAGGATGAATGAGAAATTTTTTTCTCCACTCCATTTTTCACAACCCATCATCTCACTAGTTACCCTTCTTACTCTGATACTACAGTCAAGACTCGTGATTTATTTAATATTCTCACAACTTGCATTGCAACTCTGTTGTAATCTGGAGATCTTTTTGTTTCCTTTCTGCGACCACAAATTCCTATTCTCACAACTTGCTGAAGACAGACTTTATGGACTGTTCTTATTTGATCTCAGAGCTAACTATTATTGACACCACCCTAATAGAATTCATCACACCCAGGTATCAGATTTACTGATGGTAATTTTTAGTCATTGTTATTATTGTATTATTGTTATGATCTGTTTACTCACTTTTTACCAAATATGAATATTGGAGGAAATGAACAGAAACAGGTTAATGCGATTGTTGATATAAATTAGAGATACTAATATCCCTGAGACACCCGCACACCTGTTCATGGGACCACCTAGATTAGGGTTCCCATAATGTTTTGTTCAAAAACCGGGACATTTCCAAATTTTTACCTAAAAAACCCGGGACATTTTGTAAAAAACGGGACTGTCCCGGGAAAAACGGGACGAATGGGAACCCTAACCTAGATGAATATTTTTGCACCCATTGTTCCCCATGTATTCCATAGTGTCATTTTCATTCCGCACTGACACGCCCCTGACTGTTTCATATATGAGTATTGCCTGCTTTTATGATTGCAGCTGACATGGTTATGACATTGAAGAAAATAAAATACTACACATATTGTGAAACTTCTGTTTGCATATGATGCCTATGCCATTAATGCCCTCATGATAATGTTATAAATTGGATCTTTCAGTCTTTACGTGATCACGTGACAGATGGTAAAAATGACTGAATTTTTTTTTTTGCACGAATATGAGATTATGAGCTTGATGAAAAAAAAACTGATGATCATACTATAAAGGTAATGATGTTTGCCTTTGATATTGATACACATTCTGCAATCACACATGCTTATGCTATATGTGCATTTATGACTTTGTTATTTCTGTCTTTACGTAATTACGTGACAGATGAAAAAAACAAATGACTGACACATTTTGGAAATTGAATAAAGATTTGAGATTTAGGGACATGATAGTATCTGATGATCATACTACACAGGTTGAATATGATATCCATACTGAAGATATATGTGTTGAGGATACACATGATGAAGATATATGCTAATGATACATAGGTTGAAAATGATACCCATACTGAAGATATACGTGTTGAGGATACACATGATGAAGATATATGCTAATGATACATAAGTTGAATATGATACCCATACTGATGATATACGCTGAGGATACATATTGATGAAGTATGTATTTACGACCTTGTTATTGCTTGGCCGATTCTGTCTTTACTTAATCACGTGACAGATAGTTAAGTGGGACTGATAACACTTTCATAGACCAGTTACACGGCCACAACCCATTTGACATTGCATTTGACGGTATTACTATGGCCTATATTGCTTCCTGAGACTGTGCGTAACAGATTGACCAGCTGAGCACCTTTCACCCCTGACATGATGATATTTCCATCCCTTCCTTTACCTGCACCATAGAGATATTGATGATAAGATATTCACCCACCCATCTGACTGACTCAGACTATAACAGTTCTGACAGCAGATGTTACAGACACCAATGATCTGACAAATCTTCGTCTCAGAAGGCAGATTCAGCTGTCGCACTTGTAATAATGTAAAATATTTTTTCACTTTGTCAAATTGTGCTGACATATTGACATGTTAGTTTTTGAATTATGGTTCAATGAATTTTGCCAAATGTATTCTTGGACATGTTTAGCTAACATAGTAATGCATTGTTGATGACTTACTTAGAAAATAATAACACATGAATACTTTGAGATAAATTGGAATCTTTATGGATGGACTACTAATATAATCGTACAACGTAGATACTTAGAAAAAAAATTGGATGCATTATGATTTCGCAACATAAAGGTTTTGAACTACATTTGAGTTGGTTGATATATGAGTCAATATGACAAATTTCGCACTGTTGCCGCTTAGCACAAATTTTAATAGAAAATATTAAATTGATGTTAACAGTTTTGTTGTTCAAGGTTGCCACTCTGTAGAATTTCGATAGCCTAGGTATTGATACGATATAAAAAATTTTACAATGATGTCCATTTGTAAAGCTTGGTTAAGGTATGACAGTCTGATAATGTATATATACAAGAGCCCCCGGTTAATGACTTAAGTTAAATTTTTCTGAAAATTTTTTTGACTTAGAATTTTTTGGGGGGGATCTTTTTTTGTGGTATTGATAGTACTCAAATGTCTCCCTGCGGGATACATTTGCATAGCCCCGGGATCTATATGTGGCCGTTTGACCGACCACTTGAGCATTTATTCGTGCTAGAGTCTAGTCATTATAATCAAATATATAACTACCATTCACTATAATAAACAAGCAAGATTTTTAACTAAATTAAAAAAGTAACACGAGACACTAAGGGTAAGGTACAGAGTGGTAGAAATCGGCTAGGTCAGTTTTTGACAAATTTTTTTTACCGCCAGTTCTGAAGAGAAAAGCAGTGTAGAAAGACGTGTAACCACAGTCTGGCTCTTTAGTTGAGGTACTCAACATTTTTGTGACCAAGATTTATATATGTGTATTTGTACACATGGAATAGGTATCTTTATACTTGCTACAAGTAAGTAGAAGAGCTCGCTCTGCCATTATGTATTTCAGCTCAGTTGTGCATTATGAAAGATACCAATAGAACTAGTTGAAAAGAAGCCATTGAAGAAAACATAATAAAAGATATTGGACAGAAACGTTTGAACACAGAGAATAGACATAATCTACTTCAACATTGAAACCTATGGAGAAGGAAATTAAACATGAGATTTTGATAACCCAGGAATTGTAAGGAACAGATGTATGTAACAGGAAAAGAATTGTCGGAGGTACAGAATGTAATATCAATGAACATTGTTTTGACATTTTTATGACTACTTTTGATGTTAAATATACTTGCTTTGTAAAGGACAAGGCTGTTGAAGATTTCTTTGCCCATTGGATAACATAGATATAATGTCCAGGTTCACACATGTTAACCACTAAAGCTCTCCACGTTCACCACCTGTAGAAGGTACGAACAAACCTAACCCACCAATAGGGTCTAAGTAATTAACACCTCTGGCGAGCTATAAGCCAGTTATACAACACATACTTAGACATGGACTAACAAAAAAAGGAAAAAGGAAGTTTACACAAATGAAGTTCTAATCTACTTCAACTACTTTATAACAAACACCACGGCTACATAACTGGTTAATTGGATGCCGTACCCAGTCCCACAAGGAAACACTGGGTGAGACGGCTGCATTATCATCTCCTTGTACTTAGAGTACCATGCCTGATGGCATATGTGATCATGTTTGTCCACAGCTGGTTATCTCTATTACTGTTTATCAACTCTGTTGTTGACTTCTTTCATGATGTCAAACTGTCCAGTACCTTCTGTCTTTGTCCTCCTCTCTTTTGCCTTCAGTCTTTCCTGTTGTCATAAAATATTCCAACTTTCTTTTTCTAATAACATGCCCAAAGAAAGTGGAATGTTTCCTTCTAACTTGACTAATAAACTTTCTTTGCCCATTGGCCTCTTTCAGGACATCCTCATTGCTATTTTTAGCTGTCCATGGTATTTTTAGCATTTTTCTGTAAAACCACATCTCTGTGGGGTTAACTGCTTTTCCTACTTGTTTACTCAGTGTCCTCGACTCAATTTCGCGTGTCAGGATTGATTCTATATAACACTGAAGAACTCTTTGTTAAATATTTACATATAGGTAAAATCTTCACTTAGGAGGTGAAGGTTCTTTCTTCATCGAAATTTGAAGGCAGAAGTTAAGTTTGTAGCCAAATAGAATTCTGTCCATAATTTTTCAGAAAACACTATATTGTGGAGAGCTTTCGCCTTCTCTTCTTCTTGTCCTTATCTCGAATAGGTCTTTCTTTCTTAACGAGCCAATTTCTGGAGACCTTGATCACATTCCATAGGCCATCCCCAGCGACAACTACTATTGTTGTTGCACAAGCCGACACGATACGACACCTACTAAAAAACTATAAAGCTGTAATATCTTTTTTCCTTATTTAGAAAGTATACAAGTTATTTCTACAAACTAAATTTTCTTTATCCACGAAGTTACATCCGTTTTAATCTTTGTAACTGAAACAGAACATCTGCACAAAAGTCACTCTGAACTTGGAATTCATCTTAAGGTAGATCAGAATATTTGTGCTGGAGTTGATCGTCTCCAGGACAAATCCCACACACCATACGGCGACAAAACTATTTTCATATCTCCCGCCATAATTAAAACTTTTGTCGCAGGCCATTATTAGGAAAAATATGGTCCCAGGCAAGAAGCAGACGATAAAAATAATGGAGATAAAACTGACCATTTTAACGACTCTCTTGTGTTTGAGGGAGTTGCTTTCCTTGTTGGCGGCTGTAGATAAGATGGTGGCCTGTCGCCATGTGATGACACTGGTAATTCTACATGGGTTAAGAAACAGTAGAAAGTAGTTATAATTTTATTTAGCAGTTCTTTATCTATCTATCTATCTATCTATCTATCTGTCTGTCTGTCTGTCTGTCTGTCTGTCTGTCTGTCTGTCTATCTATATGTCAGTCTGTCTATGACATCATGAATATGTTGTGACAACAGTAAAGACTGAAGGAAATAAAAAGGATGTGCGACAAAGAGAGAAGATAAGTTTCGCTTGTGTCGTAGAAAGAAGTCAACAAAGAATATATAAATAACAGAAAAAGCAGACTAGTAGCTAATAAAGAAATTATCAATGCCAGCTTAAGGCGCACTCTTTGACGAAAGTTTGATCATAGGACTATCTGGATTAGGTTTTTATGTCAACAGTTGTAAAATAAGTCCAAAATTACGTACGTAATTACCTTACCATTACCATAACGTAGTGTTGTCAATTAAGACCAGAGTATTCAGGTTTTAGATCCTTTGACGAGCGTGTCAATGCCCCAACAACAGTTCTAATATCAGAACTATGTCGATTCATGTATAGACCCCCATTTGATTTAGAGAATATGAATACAGATTCTTGTAATAAACACTTTACCGTATTGATATCGCACGACCCAATTGTTTGGTTTAGTGTGTAGTGGGTTATTTTGTATTTTGTAATCAGTGTAATGGATGGTGTATCGTATCGTCCATAAAAGCATTGTTATTGTTGAACAGAATCCACATAATTGCGCTCCAGTCAAACCCACATGAGGGCTCAGTCTCCATCAGTATATGTCGAAGAATGTGAATGCTAACTGTTCCTGTAACTCGCTGGTTGTATACACGACGGACGCATCCTCTGATACGCCCATCTCTGCTAGCCTTACGTTTGATGCCAAATTCCAACAGTCTTAATCTTGATGATTCATCTATTGCAGTGTTATTCTGAAACAGCGTAAGACACATCCTCCATCCATCTTTTTCTTAGTCTTCCTCATGGTCCAGCAGGTAGGGAGCATAGCGATATTTGGTTTGTTTTCATTTTTTTCCGAGATGTCCAAACAATATTCATCGTTGTTTATATTTGTATTCCTAGTGAGACTTAGTTACGATTTTGTTGCTTTTCGTTCATTCATGTTTGACCTTTCACCCATCAGCTCAGAATTTTTCAGTGTCTTCTTCATGTGTGTCTCCAGTTCTCGTCTCCAAGTGTTCGTTGATCTAAATCTACCTCTCTTACCCTAGGGAATCTTGAACAAGAACTACCTTGTAATGCTATCAACAGGTTTTCTCAATGTGTGTCCTACCCATCGCCAGCGACTTCTTCTCAACTCTTGTTCCAATGGCGCTTGTCTGTTTCTTGTCATCACTTCCACTTTAATGATCTTATCACCTACTTCAAAGGTGCTAAAACATATGTGGAACAGAGAAAGTGCATATTGCCATCACCGGTGCCATTCCTGGAAAAACTCTACGGAGATACCAACAGCCTCAAGCTTACGTCTGCTTTCTTTGAACATATTCAAGTTGACGTCTGAGGGTGAACGAAGAATAATACCACCTGAGTTCTTCTATTCTACCCAAGTACCCAGTATTTTTTGCTGGTTCCTGATTTTAATTATTCCTGTGACTGGTCACACTTCTCAAGCCAGAGTATTAAATGCTATGACCAGAACATCGTGATCACGCATGCCAGATCTGCGACAGTGAGACCTGAAAAGAGTACAATATAACAATTCTTTGACAACAGTTTGTACAATACCTATCTGTGTAATTTCTTCTTTAATCCGAAGTAGACATCTCAACTGGGGTGAAACACATTTTATTGCTGTCTTTTGTACATTGTGTGACATGTGAACTCCAAGGACCTTTGTATTTTCCAACTAGTTCAACCCTTCTTTGCGGGCATTATATTTACGATATAAATATGTTTAAAAATACCTTTGTTTACCTTGTTTTCTTTTAGAGAAAAACCCGCTATGATATTAACTAATTATTTGTCTTTTTCGCTCCACTGAAGACCACCACTGAAGACCACCACTGAAGACCACCACTGAAGACCACCACTGAAGACCACCACTGAAGACCTCCACTGAAGACCACCACTGAAGACCACCACTGAAGACCACCACTGAAGACCACCACTGAAGACCACCACTGAAGACCACCACTGAAGACCACCACTGAAGACCACCACTGAAGACCACCACTGAAGACCACCACTGAAGACCACCACTGAAGACCACCACTGAAGACCACCACTGAAGACCACCACTGAAGACCACCACTGAAGACCACCACTGAAGACCACCACTGAAGACCACCACTGAAGACCACCACTGAAGACCACCACTGAAGACGACCACCACTGAAGACCACCACTGAAGACCACCACTGAAGACCACCACTGAAGACGACCACCACTGAAGACGACCACCACTGAAGACCACCACTGAAGACCACCACTGAAGACGACCACCACTGAAGACGACCACCACTGAAGACGACCACCACTGAAGACCACCACTGAAGACCACCACTGAAGACCACCACTGAAGACCACCACTGAAAACCACCACTGAAGACCACAACTGAGGCTGGTTCATGGCAAAAAGCCTGCACCCAAGCTTTAATGATCTATGATATTCTTCTTCTTCTTTCACTTTTCAACTACCAAAGGAGCATAGACCTTCAATAAACGTATGCCAAGTCTCTACCTGTCACGTGCAATCAGCACAAGGCCTTTCCATGTTACCATGGTAATGGAAACCTTGCAATTCCCAGGGGACAATAGCAGGGGCCAAAACTCTCTGTCAAACGTGGTCCTGAAATTCACTCTCTATCCCTCTTTTTTAACCACTTCCACCTTTTCTTTCCTAATGGTGTTGTGTCTTGACGGTTCCTCTTCATTCATCCTTAGGTCTACACTTTTACATTCTTCCTGTCAACTGCAATCCTAGCTTGTCGGGGAAGCTTTCTTTAGTTTACTTTATTTTATTTATTATTATTTGTTTTATTTTGGTTACTTATTTCTTCATTTTCCTGCATCAAGGTTCAGGATCGTGATCGATCAACCTACATTACATTTTCGTTCATCACGTTGTTAACGTTATTTGTTACTGTTACTTTCTGAGTTTCCTTGTCTCAGAAACTGTGAAAAAGTACCTGAAGTTTTGCCTTCAAACTGGGACGGAGCTTTCTATATGGCTAATTTTGTTGTTTCTTCTTCTTCTTCCTCGTTCGTCCTGAAAAGGACGTTGGTTGCGTTGTGTCTGTTTACGCCGGAGCTGTGATATTTGCGCCTTTCGGCCGATACATCCGACTTCAGCACGACATTTTTGGGGACCGGGTTTGCCTTAACTCTTTGATCCCTACTCTCTCAGCCAGACTGCAGTGATGCAGCCTGTTTCCAGGACCACCACGTGGAGGTGGAGAAGGGTCTTAGTCAGCTCTGGTTCGCTGACCCCGATGGAAGCAGTCAAGCTATGGGTCGCTGACTGCATTCTCTATTGCTGCATCTTTGGGTCCCATTTTGTTGTTTAATAATCTTCTGTATCTACTCCATTTTAGTCAGCAATTGAGAGTACATATAGAATATTTATTCATCGTCTATATCCACGCAAGTCTAAACAATGGGCGTCTTCTTTGTTCTTTTATTAATTGTTTTTTCTTTAGTTAAGATCAGGCTTTACGTCCTACCTATGATCCAGTGGCGTACAAAGGGTGGTACGGGAAGGGTCCGACCCGAGTGATAGCCGGGAAAAGGGGAAGGGGGGCCGTCGGACACTATTATGATAGTATTCGGCGTACACAATATACTTGCGTGTTTTTTTATGGCGGCAGCCGAGAAGGGAAGGGGGGGGTTGGGGTGAAGTTGCCAAAGTAGGATCCGCCTCGGCTGCCTAATACTTTAAGTACGCCCTGCTGCGATCATAATAATGACTCAAATAATGTTTTTATTTTTATCTTTTCTTCTGTTTCGTCTTTCTTACTTGTTCTTTATCTATTCCTTCTTTCTTACTTGTTTTTAGCCTATTCCTACTAAGACAAAACATCTGAACAGGCTCTTTTGTGTGATCTCTCACACCTTCAGCCCTTCTGCACTATCCTTTCTTTTACTTCATTTTTCTCACTCATCGCTTTTACTTGGCATAAATCATGCCTTTTCATTCGTTATTTTCACTATTTTGCTATATGCTGGACATAACATGGTGAATTCTCTATTACGCCACTCCCCTTTGGCAGTATTTGCTACGGAAGTAATGCGTATCTTATTGTTTACCACTCCTCAGACGTATTATCGTAACAATAACCAGTCGTCAGACCGGTCACCCGCTTATCTCTTTGAATCCGTCCGACCACCTGTGGAAACGTGTCGGTCAAACATTTGACCCCATTGGAAAGCGGCTGATCGTGTTGACACAAGCCTGTTTGTGATACGATGAAAGAAGACAACACTGTCTGACCAGACATCCGTCTGGCAGAGGCATGCAGATAAAGCGGATAATTAAATAATCTGTCGGGGCAGACATCTCGACGGAAGTCCTTACGCCAGAAACACAGGATCACAATATTGGGATAGAGAGAGGTGCGCTGGATTACTCCAACTGGGGGCTTGACGGGCCAGAACCATTGCATAACCCCTTCACAAAAGGCGACGGACCAGATAATAAGTTAACAAATTTGATCAGCCCTTAAGCAGCATTTGTTCTTTACTTCTGGGAATATCTTGTGAAGGCTCCCCTAAGGTAGAAACGCCATTCATCTTTTATCTATATCTTTGCCAAGAGTAATCTTGCTCGAAGATAGATACATTGGACGATCTACTTTTAGATATGCTTGCGGTGTGACCATTAGTGAACCAATACTGCCACGCAAGGGAAGGCAATCCCGTGACACCTTCTTTCTTATTTGTTTTTAGTCTATTCATTCTTTCCTACTTGCTTTTAGTCTATTTCTTCTTTCTTACTTGTTCTTAGTCTAATACTTCTTTCTTACTTGTTCTTAGTCTAATACTTTTTTCTTACTCTTTTTTCACCAGTTCGTTTACTTCGTGGTCGTCAATTTTCTCCTTTTTTTTCTTTTCCTTGCTCTTCTTCTTCGTCTTCTCCTTCTTCTTCTAAAAAGTCTTGTTTTTTGTTTCTTCTACAGACGACGTCTGTTCTTCAGTGAGTGAGAAAACATCGACATCTTTTGCAGCAGCGATTTGTGTGGCAATATGTTTTATATAATGCGGTTACCAGCCTCCGTGCACAAGATTCATATTAGTGGCCTTGTACGAATTACCTCAGGGTACAGTAGCCCTATTTTTGTCGTTGTCTCATAAAACACCCCCGGGACTACACGGGGCTTCACTATACTAAACCCAGATTTCTAAGGTGGAGTGCCCAGCTCCATTCTTAGCTGCCTTTTCCTTTCCTAACTCAAGAACAGAGTCAGGTACCTCTTTCTTTATAGCTAGGTAACCAGGAGCTTGACCTGTCTTGTTTAATAAATGTCTTAAAGGTAGACCCATAGCAGATAATACCGTAGGAAAGTGAAGTGTTAGAGACGTCACTATATTAGGCCCAGCATCAAGAGATGGGGTGACTAGTTCCCTTCCTCACTGACATGTCCTTTCCTAACTCAAGTTCAAAGTTAGGTACCGATTTACAGCTGGGTAGACTGAAGCTTATCGATACCGTGTATCGAACACATTTGCCACGAGAGACCAGCGCTCTAGCTACTCTGTCAATAGGACGCTCATAAATGTATTAAACGAGCTTAAAACGAAATTTTGTCGTCACATACCAAGCAGACTTATGTTAATGCTGTCCTTGAACCCGTGTTTGACGAAAACGACAATATTAATGACGTTTGCAACAATGCCCAGGGCGCTCAAGAATCCACACATAATAACTAACGCTACAGTCACAATTGCTTCTCTCATTTCCGCAGTGACAGGATCGAAATCTGCGCTGAATGCCCCTGTAGTGTCAGCGATATTCTCCATTGTTGCTAGGACGATCAAATCAGAGATCGATACATCGTTTTCAAAAATACTTGTTAAAAAAATGTGGGATTTATTCACTGACTGATCGCATTTATATGTATATTGATACTTCAAATAAATCACTATTAAACTAAGCCTGCTTGACATTTCCTGGTTGCCGCTAGAGTGATTCAGATACTGGTCTACAAAGAAATGTACATGGATATTTATTTATTTATTTAAGTATCAGAGATCCCCTCAACACTGCTCATTTAAATCAACTGAAACCTGTCATAAAATATGTTTGAAATATATTGCTTTCTTATTTATTGTTTTATGGCGTAGGAATTTTCGTTAATTTATACGTATATCACCAGTAAAAGTAGTTGCTATAATAATAGTCTGTACAGTATTCTGTAACAACAAAATTATACTGGTATGTTTATGTTATTACATTTGAACGTTTAGCGATGCTATAGATTTTTTTTAAAATATAGTTTTGCCTCGTTTTGGGGAGGCGCGTCCCATTCAAACTAGTCGGTTATATTAGGTCGCATGTCAAGTTATAAAAGACCCTTCTGTCTGAGGTTGACGCTACATAAAAATAATTGTTTGTCAGTCGATAAAGGAAAGATAAGGTATTAATTATCTAACTGTGGCAGTAAGTATTTTACTGAGTCAATAATTTGTCATAATCTCGCTACCGCATGAGTCTGTCTAATGATATAGACTCCGCTTGTATACTTACGTGATTATACAAGCGGAGTCTATATCATTAGACAGACTCATTGCCTGTTCAAAGTAGCGTACGACCGTCTGTTAGAAAAAAATAGATTTCAGTAAGGGCTCAAAACCACGTGATCACTTTAACTAATACATTGAACAGGCTTCAGTACGTCTTGTTCATTTTTGTTTTATCCTTTAAGAAGTTCTTTGTGGCAAGAGTCTTTTTCCTTCCTGTCTTTTCTCCCTTTGTTTAACGTTATTTTGTGTTCTGAATTTGTTCAATACACATCTTTCTTGAGACTCATTTTATAACTATCTTGAATTCAGAATTTGTTCAGTTTATGCCTTTCTTGTGTACGTTTAACGTGTTCTTGTACTCTGAATTTGTTCAGTTCATGCCTTTCCTGTGTAAGTTTAACGTGTTCTTGTACTCTGAAATTGTTCAGTTCATGCCTTTCCTGTGTAAGTTTAACGTGTTCGTGTACTCTGAATTTGTTCAGTTCATGCCTTTCCTGTGTAAGTTTAACGTGTTCTTGTACTCTGAATTTGTTCAGTTCATGCCTTTCCTGTGTAAGTTTAACGTGTTCGTGTACTCTGAATTTGTTCAGTTCATGCCTTTCCTGTGTAAGTTTAACGTGTTCTTGTACTCTGAAATTGTTCAGTTCATGCCTTTCCTGTGTAAGTTTAACGTGTTCTTGTACTCTGAAATTGTTCAGTTCATGCCTTTCCTGTGTAAGTTTAACGTGTTCGTGTACTCTGAATTTGTTCAGTTCATGCCTTTCCTGTGTAAGTTTAACGTGTTCTTGTACTCTGAAATTGTTCAGTTCATGCCTTTCCTGTGTAAGTTTAACGTGTTCTTGTACTCTGAAATTGTTCAGTTCATGCCTTTCCTGTGTAAGTTTAACGTGTTCTTGTACTCTGAAATTGTTCAGTTCATGCCTTTCCTGTGTAAGTTTAACGTGTTCGTGTACTCTGAATTTGTTCAGTTCATGCCTTTCCTGTGTAAGTTTAACGTGTTCTTGTACTCTGAATTTGTTCAGTTCATGCCTTTCCTGTGTAAGTTTAACGTGTTCGTGTACTCTGAATTTGTTCAGTTCATGCCTTTCCTGTGTAAGTTTAACGTGTTCTTGTACTCTGAAATTGTTCAGTTCATGCCTTTCCTGTGTAAGTTTAACGTGTTCTTGTACTCTGAAATTGTTCAGTTCATGCCTTTCCTGTGTAAGTTTAACGTGTTCGTGTACTCTGAATTTGTTCAGTTCATGCCTTTCCTGTGTAAGTTTAACGTGTTCTTGTACTCTGAATTTGTTCAGTTCATGCCTTTCCTGTGTAAGTTTAACGTGTTCGTGTACTCTGAATTTGTTCAGTTCATGCCTTTCCTGTGTAAGTTTAACGTGTTCTTGTACTCTGAAATTGTCAGTTCATGTCTTTCCTGTGTAAGTTTAACGTGTTCTTGTACTCTGAAATTGTTCAGTTCATGCCTTTCCTGTGTAAGTTTAACGTGTTCGTGTACTCTGAATTTGTTCAGTTCATGCCTTTCCTGTGTAAGTTTAACGTGTTCTTGTACTCTGAATTTGTTCAGTTCATGCCTTTCCTGTGTAAGTTTAACGTGTTCGTGTACTCTGAATTTGTTCAGTTCATGCCTTTCCTGTGTAAGTTTAACGTGTTCTTGTACTCTGAAATTGTCAGTTCATGTCTTTCCTGTGTAAGTTTAACGTGTTCGTGTACTCTGAATTTGTTCAGTTCATGCCTTTCCTGTGTAAGTTTAACGTGCTCTTGTACTCTGAAATTGTTCAGTTTATGCCTTTCCTGTGTAAGTTTAACGTGTTCTTGTACTCTGAAATTGTTCAGTTCATGCCTTTCCTGTGTAAGTTTAACGTGTTCTTGTACTCTGAATTTGTTCAGTTTATGCCGTTCCATGTGTAAGTTTAAAATGTTTTTGTACTCTGAATTTGTTCAATTTACACATTTTTGTTGTTTGTCTATCTCTTTACAGTTGATTTGTTTCCGTTGAACATTGTCTTCAACGCTGAATTGGTTTATGTTATGCCTTTTTTGTCTCTCTGTTTAACTTAACCTTCTACTCTGACTTGATTTAGTTTATGCCAGTTTATTTCTATATTTAACTATATGTTCTACTCTGTATATGTTTACATTACACGTATTCTTGTATTCTTGCCTCAGCTTCATGTTGTTTTCTATTGTGAATGTGTTTGCACTACGCCTATTACTGCCTCTGTTTATCGCTGTCTTCTACTCTGAATGTGTTTGCATTCCGCGTCTTTTTACCTCTTTTTATCGCTGTCTTCTACTCTGAATTAGTTCAGTTTATGCCTTTTTTATCTCTCAGTTTAACGATGTCTTCTACTCTGAATGTGTTTCCTCTACGTTTTTCATGTCTCTGTTTAACGATGTCTTGTACTCTGAATAGGTTCAGTTTATACCTTTTTCATCATGTCTGTTTAACTATATCTTCTACTCTGAATTTGTTCAGTTTACCTTTGTTGTCAGTCTGTTTAACATTACCTTGTACTCTAAATATATTAACATTGCGCCTCTTCTGGTCCTCCTTTTAGCGTTTTCTTAGTTTTCTACTTTGAATGCGTTCAGTACAAACCTTGTTTGTCTAAAACATGTACGACGAGTTCTATCCATCTCACTCTATTCGACTGTATAAGATTTACTCATGGCAGCTCTGTAAACTATGCAAGTCCTTGGTGGTACGTATTAGGTTGACTCATGGCAACTATATAAACTGTTGTCACGGTACTATCTCCTCTGCTCCTCAGTGATGGTCCAACAATGACCAAAATTTAGAGTAAAAAATGAGGGTCTTTCATAGATATCTACCTTCGCTCAAGATTACTCTTGGCAAAGTTGTAAATAGCAGGATGGTGCTTCTGTTTTAGGGAGTCCTCTTAGGATTTTTCAGGGATCAAACACAACGCTGAGATCATCTAAGCCGTCATGATCTTATTATCTGCCCGCCCCTTTTATGAAGATACAGAAATATTTGCTCGTTTCTGAGCCCTCAACTGAATAATTCAGTAAATATTAATTTATTAGCTATGTTATGTTATATTTTCAAAATATTTGATTCATACGTGTGCACTTCACTCTGTAATAATTAAATCAACTATCATTTTATATATACATATTACAAATTTAATAATTAATTATTGATTAACATGAGTAAATAAATAAATGGGTTTAGGAAATTAAAAACATGGAGTTTTTTACTCACAGAAAAAAAATTACTGGTGAAGGTGGTTTGTTTTTAGGCAATGTGAGGTCTTTTTCTCGGGCCTGATTAAAATCACTTAATTGGCCAGATGTTGTAAGTCGTTAGCTGACTGCTCTGTCAATCGTCGACTTCTGTGGTGAGGGACGTCCCAGGCGTTGTTGCAGGGGTAACCGCTCCGAATGTCAAAGCAAGGATCTTTACAACCAGTCGTAAGCAGGCATCTAGCGAAGATCATAAGCTATTAATCCACAGACACGTATCAACCTGGTACCACACACTTTGAGAAGAAACAAATGTCTCTGCAAAGTATCGGTTTCGTGACACTAGTCAGGCGCCTTCTTGCTATCAATTCTACTGACCCCTTTTTTCTCAGTAATATTACCCTCCCTAAGTATCAATGTTAAACCCAGTGCATTGGATGAAAAATCATTGTTAAACACAGTTAATTTGATGAGAAAAATGTGGCAGGACATTAGATAACGATTCTTGCCTGATTTAAGCATGTTTAAATATACTTATACATTTTTATATGTTTATATGATAAATATGTACATCATGATGTCATCATCATCCACTCCATGCGCCACTTAGAGCCTGGGGCTACCTATGCTTTTGATTCCTTGTGAGAGAACCTGTACGAAACAGTCAACAGCTTTGATGGTTCATGAAACTTTCATTTTCATATGCTGAAGTTGCCAGCTTCGTATGAACCTGGACATTCCTCAGCAAGTTTAACATGTCCAATGCAAAATGATAAAATGTACAACTTACCTTGTATTGGGGGATAATTTTAAAAGTTTTTGCACTGACAACTTCCGAACAGTGTTTGGCCACTAGTTTTTAAAGGCCGTCTTACAGGTAGTCGGGGTATTCCTTTAATTATAATCCCAATATCACTGTGTATGCAGGTTCCTAGAACTCGTGGCTTCTAGTATTTATAAAGTGAGTTTTCTTTATGTCTAATATCAGAAGATCCTCTAATACTTTGTCCAGTCTTTAATGTTGGAATCCTGTTTCTATTCGTCATCCTGGTTTTGCAATAAGGAGTTCGTGTATCAGAAATCCGGTTTCAAAAATTTGCTTACAAGAAATTAAAGCGACTAAGGAGGGTTGGGCATGGGGCCGGTTACACCATCCTGTAAAAAAAATTTAAACCACAAAAAAACTTCAACAAATATGGACAAGTCAAATAAAGAAAATAAAACACAGCCATCCAAGACAGGGGAAGGTCCTCTCGCGGGGAGGCGTATGATGCAACACAGAGAAAGCCGAAAGGAGTCTGTGTTGCTGACTAACCTTCTTTCTTCTAGGAGAACTTCCAGATTTGGCACCTGGAATGTTCGGACATTAAACGAACAAGGGAAAGTGGCGCAAGTAGCAGCAGAAATGAGGGAAAACAGAGGTGAAAATGATGAGGAGAACATGGAAAGAACTTGAGATGATGGCACGGGACAGGAGGACTTGGCATGTGTTTGTTGAAGGCCTATGCTCCTTTGGGAGTGGAGGGTTATGAATGAATGAATGAATGAAGAAATTAAAGAGCTTAAAATGTATATTAGAGGGTGATAAATCTATGACTTATTGATTTGAAAGCAAAGGGCGATAATCCCAAATAGGCATCAACAGTAGTGTTTTTACGCCCATTGAAAGAAAAAGTGCTGACTCAAATTTTCAGCTAGCTGAGCGAAGTAAACTCGCACTGGAAAGATGTATTTGAATGAACTGTTTTGAGAAAAATTTAATCTAGAAGTTTCAAAAATAGTCGTAATGGTAAATCGACGTATTAGTTTTAGTCAGTCAGATTTGAACGCGTTTGCGTTAATAGCTAGAATGGGCTGTCTCCCAAGTCTGTAAGTTTAGAAGTGGCAAGCGCAATTGAGAGGTATCCTCGGACAATATGCCAATGCGTTGGTTGCTTCTGTGATGACAGAGTTATGAAACTATTGTCTAGCCTAGGATTCCCATAATGTTTTGTTCAAAAACCGGGACATTTCCAAATTTTTACCTAAAAAACCCGGGACATTTCGTAAAAAAACGGGACATGTTAAAAATTAAGGCAAAGCACAAATAAATCTATTATATATTATATGTTGCACTTAAAATAAGATACTGGTATAAAAATACACACATTAACTAACACAACTTCCACTTTAAAAAAGAATTCTAAATTACAAACATACTTAATTAGAAAAATCGCACCTTTAAAAAATACACAATAGTCAAGTTTATATTTCAGATTCATCAGAATATTTATCAGATTTATGGGCCTGTTCAAGAAGTTTTTTTTTCTTCTGATATTTGGACATAGAACTCAGCACAAGAGAAATCCTTAAAATTGGTCTTTATAATGGCAAGCTTTCACTGTCTCAATTTTAAGTCTGTTTTTTTTTTTCGTCTGTCCAAAGCGCATTTATTAATGAAAAAATACGTTCAACAGCTGCATTGGATCCTGGCAGTGCCAAACAAAAACTAACTTGGCATTTCAGGTTCTCAGCATTTATATCCTGCTTTGTAAAATGAGCGAACATCTCACACCATTTTTCACTGACACTTTGATCCTTCAGTTCACTCCACACATCAAATTTGCTTTCACAATATTTTTTCACACATGCAAACTCATCAAATAAGTCCTCTTCATTCACAGTAAAATTTGGTGACACTGTCTTCGTGAATATGTAGCTTTCTTGGATGTTCTTCCAAGTCACAGACTCCTTTCCCTTCAAATTGATCCAATCCATAGACTGAAGAGGCGTAAGAAATAGTGTACACCACTCCTGAATATATTCAATGCAGGTGTCATAGAAATCTACTGCATAGCTTTGAAACTTTTCAACTACTATGTGTCCTTCTTTTTCTAATTCTTGCAACTGATTTCTCACAGTAGTAGTAAGAAACTTTTCTGCCTTCCTGTAGTTAAATCATTTGGTAGATGCTCACTGAACACTGTTTTGGTCGACTTTCGAATTTTTGTTCGAGATTCAAACCGAGGGTCCACTGTAACCGGAAATTGATAAAGTAACACTACTAAAACACGGAATAAAATCTGTTACCCAAAGATTTTTTTTTTAGGAAGGGTCCTTAAAAAGCGGGACATTTGGAATAAATTCGGGACACCGGGACATTTTATTAAAAAACGGGACTGTCCCGGGAAAAACGGGACGAATGGGAACCCTACTGTACAGCATTACAGTAACCTTCTTCATAGTTATAAATTCGCACTTCAAACTCATAATGAATGTAATATTATTCTATATGTGCAGAAAAACAGATTTGTTTCAATATAATACAATGTAGCTATAACTTTACAATAATTTCACAATACGCCACTGACTTTACAACGATGTCGCACTATTTCAGCTTTCAACAGCAGACAAATGCGGTGCACGAAATGTCATAATTTTGTCTAAAAATATTTTTTTTTCTATTAAAAAACCATTTATTGCCAGTGCAACACAAATGTACTGCTGACATGCTACATTTTAATACCGGTAAGGGAGTGTGATTTTAATATAGCCTGAAGAAGGGATATCTTAAACTAGATACATTTTCTGGAGGCAAAAAATGTTTTCATAACGTCATGGATAATATAAGACTACATGCAAAATATAAATTCATTACATCAGGTAGTTTTTTTTAAAAACAAATTTCAAAGTTGAACATCAATTTGTGAACAGACTTTACCAGGTTTACTCGGTTTGGGGTGTGCTGACTTTCCTGCCCTCAGAAAGTATGTATTTGCGGTGCTCGGCCTGGGTTTGCTATTCGCCTTAATCCTTGCCAGGTCTATTGTCGCAGCAAGCTCATTTAGCACTTTGTAATGGCGCCAAGTGTATCGCCCTTGCCCTAATGACACCTTACACGCTGAGAGCACGTGTTCAAGTGTCTGCCTCCCCTGGCACAGGGGGCACTGCTCGTCATCCGACTTTCCCCATTTCACAAGGTTTGTGGCAGACGGCAGCAGGTCATACATTGATCTAACAACGAAGCTGAGCCTAAGAGGTGCCATATGCCATATATCATTCCATGTCAAGGACCTTTGCAGGGCTCCTTCCCATGTAGTCACTTGGCCTTGTTGGACCTGCTGCACTGCTTTTTGCAACCTCTTATCATTCTCAGCTCCTCGTATCTCCTGAACTACCATGTCTCTGCGCTCCCTGCTTGATGCCTTGCACCACCAGCGGATGTCTCCATGACCAAATCCCCGTCTATTCGTTTGTGCGTATCCAATTACCTTCCTCAGTTTGAGTGACTCTTGGGCAGCATCAACAGCTTCTTCCACTCTCCACTTCCTTCCCGTTTTCAGTGTGGACTGAATGGACTTAACCACGTCATCAGCTGACTCGCGTAGCATCATTGCAAGCCTTGCCTTTCCAACTTTGTACTCTTCAACAACTGACTTGAAGGGAAGCATAAGTTTTGACTTTTTGCAGTACAGTGCTACTTCTGACAGACCTGGTGGTACCCCTAGCCATTTCCTCATGAACTTGTTGACCTTCTGCTCTATAGCTTCCACTGTACTTGTGCTTATTTCATATATAAGCAGTGGCCACAGCAACTTCGGTATCAACATGAACTGGAGGCACCACAGTTTGAACTTTCCCAGGAGTCTGCTTTGGTCTATGATCTGTAGTCCTCTGTCTGCCATTTCTATTGTCTGTTGCACTGTCTTCGAGTCTGTTAATGAGACATCGTACACCCTGCCAAGACTTTTAACAGGTTCCTCAATGACAGTAGGGATTCTTTGGTTGGAAACCATGAATATGACCTCTGCTATCTTCCCTTTCCTGACTGATAGGCTTCTCGACTTCTTGGGTTTGAAGCTCATTCTGCACCAGCTGACTATTTCATCCAGGCGTGCTAACTTCTTCCAGGCCTGATGTTCATCTGATGTCAGAATTGTTGTGTCATCCATGAATGCTTTGATCGTTGGCATGTGACACATTCCACCGAGCTTTGGACCTATAGCCATTCCTTCAGTCGCATTGAGGATTACCTGCATAGCCATCACGAATAGTATCGATTGTACATCCCATCGCAATTCCAATTTCAATGCCAATCCACGTTGTTGTGTACTCTCTGGTTGAAAATCTGACAGAAAACCCTGCGAAATACAGCTTCAGCATTGCTGCAATCTCTGATGGAACATGATACATTTCTAGGGCCTGCCACAACATCTGGTGTGGAACGGATCCATAAGCATTCGCTAGATCCAACCAGATTACATGGAGGTTTGTTCTGTCATACTTTGTCTTTTGGATTGCTTCCCAGATCATTGTGGCATGCTCTAGACATCCTGGTGTACCGGGGATACCTACTTTCTGAATGGTAGTGTCAATGTACCCATTTGCCAGGAGGTATGTAGTGAGTCTTTTCGCCATCACTGAGAAGAATATCTTCCCTTCCACACTGAGTAGTGAGATTGGCCTGAACTGACTGATGTCTGTGGAATTTTGTTCCTTCGGGATGTAGACTCAATTCGCCTTTCTCCATTCCTTGCTGACAAGCTGGGTTTTCCACGCATTCTTCAGTAAACGGAGCAGTCGTTTGAGCACCTCAGGGCATCTCTTATACACCACATATGGAACACCATTAGGACCTGGAGCTGACTTGCACTGAGCTTTCTGGACAATGCTTTCTACCTCTTGCACCGTTGAGGGCTTGGTGTTAAATTCATCTCCTGGCTTACTCGGCCATTTAAGGCCTGTCATGCTGCTGAGCGGCTCATCTTTGAGACCATCTGAATATATCATTCTAAGGTGTTCTTCCAGGTATTCTTTCCTGATGTTTAGCGTACCCGACCGTGGCTGCTCAAACAGTTCTTTGGCAAACTTGAAGGGCTCCATGAAGAATCTTTCCCAATCCCTTCGAGTCTTCCTTCTCTTCCTGCACAACCTTTCTGCTCTACAAAGGGCATTATGTTGGCCTTTCAGATGCTCCCAAACCTGTCGCAACCCTTCCTTCTCTGTGGCAACTGCGTTCTTGAACAGTTTTCGGGCATGCTTCTTCTGTTTCCTGACTTCTATTTTAATTTGTCTTCTACTTTTTCGCGGTGGGTTACTTTCCCTTGCTTCCATGACTCCGAACACTTTGCGACAGTGCAGATATATTATGTCGCCGAAGATTTCCAGCTTCTTCTCCAAAGTTATCTTCTTCAGGTTGTTATCCAACTCTTTTGCCAAGGCTTCGTCCAACTGTTCCCAAAGCCTTTTGCGCTGGCAGGTGGAAACTTGATTGCATCTCTCTTCCCGTCCAAGAAGTGTGTGAGATCATCATCAGACAGATCAACTTGAATGTACTCAGCACTGTGGATTGACTCCTGGTTGCGTTCTTCTAACGTCTTATCCGTCGAGACAGAGCGCTGTTGATCTCTCCCTGATGCCTCCCACACCCCTTTTTCGTTCTGTGGATTATCATTCCTCTCTGAGTAGAGAATTTCCTACCACAGGCACATGGAAATTCCAGCCGTTGTTCAGAGCTCGAAGTCCGTGTAACGGGTCTGGTCGATTCCAATGAGGCGCCTGTGGATTCATCATCCTCCCCCCTTTCGGTGAATCCTGGGGGCATCTATCATTTTTGGGTCCTGTAGCAATTGTAACAGAACTTCCGGGGTGCTAACCCGGTCAGCCGGTTTCTAGTCTTTCCCAGTGTCATCTGTCTTTCCAGAAGTCACTCGGTCTTTTCCCAATCGTCACTGGTTTGACCATGCAACTATGATAGGAAACTCTTTACAGAGCGATACAACAGGAGGCAATCTGATCATCAGAAGTAGTCCCCCGTCCGACAAGTGTTTCGGCCTGATATACTCCTTTACACTCTAAGGGGGGCGGGCCCACTTGGGTCATGACTCCCAAGCGTCTCAGCCTCCTGTTGTCTTGTATCGAAAATGAACCCATTTCATTTACGGTAGCAACTTTAAAATCCACAACTCCGCCAGCCGTGGAGGCAATTGTGAAAGTAACAAAGAGAAGATAAATTATTCCGTTCGTTCCGTCGCACATCACAACTAAGGACACACACTGAGACACCTGCGCAAAGCCGACGAGGCTAGCCACTGTGCGCTCAAAGATAAGTGAAGGGTTAAGCCAGGGGATAGCAGTAATAAAGAATCAGTGACCCCATGATGTTTTAAATGGGTCACAAACGGCTATATATATATTTTTTTTTAAAATTAAGAGCAACAGGCAGTTACAGTACATTACGGAAAAAAGTGTTAGCTACAGAAGAAGTAAATAAGAAAGTTAGTAAGGATATGATGATGTTCAGTAGGTCACGATGGAATGACTTACGATGGTAGGCAAATAGAGTTGGATATGAGAGAATACTTGAAAGGTTGAGTTCGTAAACAAAGTAGGAAATGGAGAGGTTGAGAGTGAAAATGGAGTGTGAAAGGTATAATAAATTGTGGATGAAAGAAGCGTGCAATGTATACGTAAATCACAGTTAGTATTGATTACAGAGCATGTTTTGTAGTCAGTATGATATAATTACAATATGATGAGGTAGTGGGTAGAATGATGATGTATATTTTATTTATGTGTTTATGTATGGTAATACTGGTCAAGGAAGTACAAATTAAGTTTTGGGGTAGAGGAAGGTGTAGTAATCAAGGGGAGAGAAAAATTTGTCCTGGGGGACAAATCATTTTTAGGATAGGGGAGGTAATGTGATAAGAAAAGGGAGATAACTGAGAGTAGAATAATGAGTTATAATTTGTGAATAGGGAGACTTGGTCACATGACATAGGGGTATATAAGCCCGTGGGTAGTCGGAAAAAGTTCTTTTTACCCTTTACTTTACTCCTTGCTGTAAGCCAGCTATGTGAACGTTAACATAGGCTAACAAAGGTAGACATCTGTACGATGTAGAAGGCAGAAGGAAGAAACTAGCTCGGGTACTATCATCAAGTGTAGTACTGACTGCAGTTTTGCAGAGAAGACAGATCAAGATTCTTCCAACAACGGTATGTTGTTATCGAGTTATGGTCAAGTTAATTGGTTCGAGCATCTCGTCAAGGAAAATGGTATGTAGATCATTTACTAGATTGCAATCCTGAAGATAGTTCGAGAACCACGTGCAAGCAGGGTTAACTAGTACAGGCATAGATTAACGCCATTAACGAATATTTAAAGGGCTAACGGATAAAGTTTTAAACTCTGGTAGTGGGCCAATATACTATATCCAAGCCAGAAGAACCTAGTAGAATTTGTTTAAAGAATTACTCAGCAAGTTTGACAGCGGCCAGACTTAGAAAAACATAAAAGTAGGCAGGTGTATGAAAGGACAACTTCCTGACCAGTTAAAACGTCAACGTTAAGACTGTATTTTGAAGTCCATTCTACTTTATATTGAGGCACAGTGTTCTCCTAATTGTAGATACGTTCTTTTATCATTAATAAAGACATTAATCGTCAACAGTGTGTCAGCCAATGTTTACTACAGTAGAAGTTTGTTCGTCTTCATTCACAATAGAGATAGAATACATCAACCATCAGTTTGCTGCCGCCCCACCCATTTTCATAACATCTTTAACACACGATCAAAAGTCGTTGCTTCACCCAGCATTCGCTCTCACGATTAATCGCACAGAACCTGGGTTACCACTATCACAATATCACCATGGATTTTGTTTTAGAGCTGCTTATGACCATCCCTCTCTTTTCCAGCTCTTCCTTCCAGACTTGCAGGTTGGATTGGAGATGAGCCTCTGATTTAGCAATCAGGGCAACATCATCAGCAAATGCCACCTCTGAAATACAGACCTGTCTCATCTTCCAGTACCCCACTGAATACTTTCTTGTTCTCTCCTGACATGCCTTGATGACATCGTCCACGAGGAGTATTAAAAGATAAGGTGACAGGATATTACCTTGTCTTAAACCAGTGGTGGTCCTGAACTCTTCTGACTTATGGTTTGCTCACATAATTTCTGCAAGACTTCTAGAAGCTCTGTAAAGCATGAATCTGAGGTGTTGGAATGTTCTTTCTTTCCAAACAGTCCCAAAGTTTGCCCCAGGGGACCCTGTCAAACGCCTTTTCCATATCTATGAAACAAAGATGGATCTCACTCTTATACTCAAGGACCTTTTCACTCAGTTGTCTGAGTGTGAAGATTAGATCTTAAGTACTTCGGTTAGCTCGGAATCCGAACTGGACCTCATCCAATTGTGGCTCAGCTAGGCATCGGAGTCTCTGCTCTAGAATTCTAGAGTAAATTTTACCAGGGACACTGAGAAGGGATATGCCTTTATGGTTTCCACATTGTCGATTGTCACCCTTTTTGAAAATCGGTGTTATGATGGCAATCTCCCAATCCTTTGGTATGGTCTTGTTGCACCACGCTGCCTGTAGGGCCCTTAAGAGTAATAGGTCGCCTGATGCTCCCATGTACTTAACCATTCTGATGTTATACCATCATGCCCCGCTGCTTTGCCCATCTTGATTTTCTCCAGTGTGGCCTTCAGTTCTTCCATCTTTATGTCATCTTCATCACCATTGGTTTCCTCTTCTGTGCTAGTGGTTATCATTTCTGATGCTTGACCTTGCTCACCATCAAGGAGGTCTGAAAAATATTTTTTCCATCTTTCCATTACTTCCTTCGGAGCAGTAAGCAATTTGCCTTGTTCTTCCTTAATAAATTTGAGAGGGCATTGTTTTTCCTTCCTCATGTTCTTTAGGGTCTTATAGAACAATTTCTGGATTTCTTGAGCATCTTTTTCTAGCTTTTCTCCAAATTTTTCCCAGGACTTCTGTTTTGCTGCTAGCACCTTGTTCTTTGCTTCTGTTCTGAGTATCACATATTCTATTGTTTCCATGCCATTTTCTTCTCTCTTATTTTCTCTTTGACTTCCTCTGTCCACCAAGGTGGCCTCTTTCTCTTGTTCCCAAGTCGGACTTCACCACATGCTTCTGCAGCAGCTGTCTTTATGATGTCATTGAATTTAATCCAGAGGGTTTCCAAGTCATCAGGTTGTTCTTCTGTGTTGCTCACCGCTGCAGCAAAAAGCCCCTGATATCTGGTCTTAATTTCTGGCTCTCTCAGCTTGTAGGTCTTAATGCTAATTTCTCCCGTTCGTTTACTTAGTTTATTGCGTGATGTTGGACAGTTCCTAGGCTGAGCAACTCTGTTAGTTGTTCTTTTGATTGTAAGCAGGTAGTGATCACTTCAAATCTCTGGCCCCCTCCAGACTCTAGCATCCCGGACATATTTGAATGAGCTCCTCCTAACAATGGCATAGTCGATCACTGACTTCTCATTCTTTGTTGGTTCACATCTAGTGTATGCGTGTATGCGCTTATGGGGGAACTTTGTGTTTGTAATGATCAGATTCTGCTCACTGCAGAACCAAAGTGTCGCTTTCCATTGTCATTGAGAGTATCTTCTCCATATCTTCCGATAACTCCACCCCATCTAGCATGGTCATTTCCAACTCTGGCATTGAAATCTCCGAGCATGATAATTTCATCTAGGCATTATCCATAAGCAAGCATAAAACCCTCAAAAGGGCTTGTCCTGAAAATGATTCGCCAGCTACGCCAACGCAGTAGGGATAGCGTCGGGGTCTACAATTGTGCTACATTATAAGGGACTTTTCATCCACGCTCCCAGCTTAATACGCGGGCGAAAGTCTCCAATCAGGAGTAGTCTATTTTAATTTATATTATTCACACCAAGCATATTAGAATGTTTGACTTTTGTATAGGTCTTCTCCCCAACCCCTCTCATGACAATTCCGCTTAACAACGTATGATGGGGTTTATTTTAAAATTCTTCCATATAAGGTGTGAACGCTATCAGGGGTTTTATGAATCACGTTTATAACTCATGATATAACTTCAGTTTAAATTCTTATCATAAATGTTGACAAACACCGAGTTTATCACCGGAAGTATTACATAATCTTCATGCACCAACCTACGGTAATCTGCCAATGTATTTTAAACAATCCTGTTAGCACATTCTCTAATCTCCAGATTATCAATACAAGAAAACTGAATATCCTGACTTAAGATAAATATTGTCCCGCCTTTGTCTAGTTTAACAAAAGTTGTTCAATTAACCTGTCTCGCTACTTCAGACCGGAAACTGTGACGTAACCGTACGTAAACGGCTCTTTCCATGCACAGATGAGAGTCAGTGTGTTTCAGACCAGGTCAGCGATCAAGATAACAACACGAAACCTGAGTCGTTACGTGCAAATTATGAGAGAAGGCCCAGTTAAGAAAAAATGAAGACGGTTTAAGGAGAAAAGACAAGTAAAACATAGACAAAAGAAAAGCACGGGCAATTCGCCTGTCACGGGATTTACTTCCCTTGCTCTGCAGTGATGTTCCAACAGGGGCCAATCGTCAGAGTATCTACTGGGGTCTTCAAAGGTGTCTACCTTTAGCTTAGGATTACTCTTGGCAGAGATGTGAATTGAAGAATGGTGCTTCAATTCTAGGGACCATCATAGAAATTTAAGAAATCAGAATAAGAATTTTGCTCGTTTTTGTGAGCCCCCATCTGATTTAAATCAGTAAAATATTATTTCAATTGCTCTGTTTATAGGTATTTAAAATGACTGAGACATCCAGGTGCAGTTCACTCATAATGACTGAATCAACTATAAATGTTTATAAATACACATAACAAATTTAATAATCTTTAAAATGTCATCACTGGTGATGATCTGGATATGGAGTTAGAAAAAATGTTCTTAAGGAAAAGAGTTCACTTGGCAGCTCTGAATGTGTACTTAGCTGCCAGTAAGATGTCGTTTGGCTTCTGCTCCAACCGATGCTTTTTCTGAGCAGATTATAAACTGGTTTCTCTCGTCACTGGTCAAGTCTGGTGGCCGCAACACGTCCCTTGCAGTATCGTGAGGTAATTACGAAGTTGGTCCAGCGTCTGCTAAGACCCGTCTGATGTTGGTTCTTAGCTTTGACTGAAGGCCACTTATACCACACACTTGTTCCACATACTAGTAGCACCAGTTGGTACTAGCGACTGATATCATGAAATAAGAGAGAAAAAAACACCCTCCCGAGTATTGGGTTTCCTGACACGAAAATCAAGTGTCTCTCCCTTTCATTTCACCATCCCATCTGCCTCAGAACTTTACCCTCTATGAGCGTTAATGTTAATCCCAGTGAGCGGAAACATCCGTTGCATTTATATAAAACATGTTTAAATACACACGTGCATGTCACAAGATGGATTTTGGGGCGATCCCTTTACGATCTCTCTTTGACTGCGGCAGTAATCAGCTACATTTTTTGTAATGATTTTATTGCGAGTTTTTCCGAGTCGCGCCCTTTTCTTTATCTGTCCTCTGTAGCAGATATTTTATTCTTACACTCCTATCAGAGATAAGTCGTCATGTCTGTTTGTTATCCATTTCTCCCCCGTTTGCAAGGAGCTGCAGAGATAACATTAACGACAGTCTTGTTGGTGAAAATCGCTAGTGGATGTCCCAGTCATTTGAGGCTGGCAACCTCAGCGCATATAACGATGATTTCGTGAACCAACACTGCACGGGCTGGCGACTGCTTTATTGCTAGTTTCTTAAGGAGAACTAAACGCATCAGTAGTCCCAAGTTGATATGGAGCAGGGAGGGTGTCACGTAGGGTTTATATTCATTTAATTTCCTACATTTTCTTCCTATTCGTTCACCCAAATTCTCTCTTTTATTATCTCTGTATTTCATTTTTCCTGTATATTTTTCATCCATTCGTTTTGCGAATATTATTTTCATATAATTCGCAAACTTTACCTGTTTTCCTTTCTCTTAAACTGAGAATCGCGCTAGGACGATATTACGTAGATGTCAGGGCTGCAGGGCGTCAGAAGGCGTGATAAGTCGGTTCGCTGAACACAGGACGTAGCAAATCGTCTACATTCTCACCGAGCGCGCGAGTTTCTTCTCGGCATTAGTCCCGGTGAGGTGTGATACTTTACATCTGCACCGGTCAGTATCCAGACATTTGTCTGGAAAATCCCAAACTGACACGGCGCTCACTTGGGCCATGGTCAGCTGTAGTGTGAAAACTGCCCTGAAATGGAGTCAGGCTGTCTGGGATTTGAAACTGACACGCGTACATCGTGGTCAGTAGGTGACAGTTACGACACGCGTTAAGCGGACGTAAATGTTGGGAGTAGGGGAGATAATTTCGCTTGGCGAAGTAAGTTTGGGCCCTTTGTCTGATTTTAAGATATTGGCCAAGTTTGAAACTTTAATTTCATTCTCGCTCATAGACTCCACAGTAGATAGGTCGCTCGAAAACAGAATAGCTGTTAGCGAAGATCTCAGTTTGTTTCGGCAATTTGTCGAACTTCTAGACTTCCAGAAATATTTTCAGCATTTTTATTCTTAAGTTGTGCGACTACCTGTAATTCTGTGGTTGAGGTAATTAATATGATAGATATATAGATTTTGTGAGTGTTAAAGTGTTAAATCGCTTAATTCATTTTAATCTATTTCTTTAGCGCAGAAGAGAAATAAAGTGGTAGGCTATTATATTTTCTAGGGAAGCATTCAGTGGAAAGCAGAATAAAATTAAAATTTCTAGCTTATAACGGCAATTGTAGCTATTTATAAATTTAATTTAACTGCTAATACTCAGTCGAGTGTATTTTTCTAAACTAACGGATATAAANTCTAGAATCCAGCCTCATGAATGGTGACGGAATACGCACGTGTTCTTAATTTATGAGGATTGCTGATTTTTAAATATAACTTACGTCACGGGAAGTTTAAATGATAAGCAAAGCTCTCTGCTTGCAAGTTTAAATGTAAGTTTTAACCAGTACAGATTCTGTTTATTATATTATATGTGTTATTTTTCCTCCACACAGTGAAAGTTTTGGGGTGACCCTAACTTTACCAGCACCTAGTAGTAGTTTCCATACTTGTGAAGAAATAGACAGTCCTTATTTTGAACCACGTGGGTTTTCTCAAGTAACACTGATCTGACGGTGCAAGTTAGACAGAAATACTAATATCCCTATAACGGGTTTTCAAAGACTGTAATGATAAATACTGGACCTTGGAGCCAGCACTTAATTTCTTCTAGAAACTCTATATAATTTGCTGCCTGGTGGCGTGAATATTAACAATCATTTCCCGACTAGATTATATCTTGTGAACAAATCTGTGGTGTGACTAAAGTGAATCCTATACTGAGGGAAGGCACCGACCTGACATTCATCATTTTTTAGAAACCTACGCTATTGACACTGTGCTCTGCTAACTCCCGCGCCTGGAATAATTGTTAGGTGACTTAATCAGACATTTGAACAAATTTGTATACCCAAGTAGTCGTTCCCGGAGACTCCAAGTTAAATACGTCTTTTGGAACTGGGGACTTCTTGGCAGAAGACTGCATTTTTTGAGTCTGTGTGAAAATCTAAAATCAATGTGTTCCAAAGAGGCAGCAAGCAAAGTCGTGAGTACAAGTATGAGAAGCCATGGCGGAATGAATGAGTGTACGCTGGTTTGAGTGATACTTTTCACTATTTTATCTTTGACACCCTGTTGCTGTCCTAATTTTTTTTCAATCTGCATAATTTGTTGCTAAGGCTAGAGTTCTTGTGTTTTGTCTTAGGTTAAATCAGATTTTTTTTCAAACTCTGTGCATATAATTACGAGATAAAACAAAGACAACTCTTAGACTCAAACCCTATGTATCTGTGACTCGGGCGCCATCATCTGTTCTCTTAACGGGGCCGGGCTAAACATAAAGTTAACACTATAACGGGGCTATCATCCTTGCAACATTTCCTTGATTTTTTATGACTATGTGTATATGTATTTTCCTTGATGTACTTTCTTTGATGTTGTGAGCCGATTTTTCCTGATATTAAAATCGCTCTTGAACTTAATAATCGTGTTTGGTCAGCTCGTTCTAGATAATATATATATCATTGTTATAGTTTTCCCACGTCTGTGTGTTTACCTGTCGTCACGTGTATGTGCGTGCCTGTGAGTGATAGAAATATACGTAATATGTATATTGGTGTAGTCTGTCTGACGCTGTAACAACTGTTGTAGAAGATAGGTGAGAGAGAGAAGAATTCTTTTCGCTTTCAGAGACAGCCACTATATCAAAATCTATCATCTCACGTGTGTGGAAATTCTATTACCTTTCATTAACTCTCACTGAGTCTATCACCTATTCAAACCTATTCAGAAGGGACCAAACCTAGTCTTAATTCTCCTATCGGAAATCTACGACAAATGGGGACTCGTTTCCGGTCTTTGAACTTAGAATAGGAAGACGAGTACGACAAACGTGGACTCGTCTATCTGGTTTTTGTATTTAAGATTCTTATTCTGTAATAGAGTAAGAGTGTGATGTCTTGTGAGTTGTGTACTTTTTTAAAAAAATTACCCCCTAGACTAGCGATCTGTTTACGGGCGTGCTGACCACACAAACTAATAAGTTTTTTTTCCACAGCATCTTTGAATAATATACATTTTGGTTACAGGTTGATTTTGTCGGGATATATGTTAACTGCTGATTGTAATACTAAATGCTGGTAAAGTGGTGAGTGTATAACATTCACTGGGTACTGAGGCAGAACGGCGTTTGAACTAAGTTAAGGAGTGTGTTTCGGACTTTTTGTCCAGATTAATTCCCTCCCTTACCCGATCTGACTTCAGGGGCGAACTTATAGTGGATTTTTAAAAATTAAGGGATTATTTTTCTCTTTAATTTTTGCAATATTCTTTTGCTTTTCCACTGTAGCAACTTATTTTTCAGAAGTTATCTTAACTACCATTTAGTTGGCGTAGTCGTGTTTTGCATTAAGTGCTTTATTGCCGATAATAGCAGCGATAGTTAGATTTTACTTTGGAGGAGGTATCCCAGGGTTAAGGATATCATCTTTTGAATTTTTGGTTTTTTTTTCTCGTAAGTGGTAGGAACCAGGTTATTCTTTTTCCTATTTTCTATCTCCACGTGTCTCAGTCACTGACATAATATGGCCGAGAGGGCAAAGCTTAGACAACTCCTCAGGGACGAAGCGAGAGAGGAGGGACTGGAAGGAGAAGAAGCGAAAGCATTTGTCAGAGACGAACTTGAGAGATACGATGCGGAGAGGAAAGCAGCTGAAGCTAAAGAGGAAAAAGAAGAACTAAGGAGGAAAGAAGAAGCAGCGGAGAGGAAAGAAGCGGAAGACCGGCTATTACAGCAGAAGAAGATGGACGAGGAAATGGAAATTCGCAGGATGCAGCATGAGGAAAGAGAGAAGGAGAGACAGCTTGAGGAAAAAGAGAAACAGAGACAGCACGAGTTGGCTCTTAAAACTCTAGAATTCCAAAGTCGTGGTGCTGCCTCTACCTCCAGCAATGGAGCGTCTTCTCCTCATTCTTCCTTAACTGACCCTGCTAACACTCAATCTCTTCAACTAAATGCTATGTCTTTCACTCTTGAGTCTTTCCCTTGTCCAAATGAGAAGATTGACACATGGTTAGAAAAATTTGAGAAAATTGCAACTCTGTACGGGTTAGAGAGGTCGCGTTGGAATATGAAACTTTCCCAGACCCTAAAAGGTTCTGCTTATGATGTTTATTCTAAGCTGGAAAGTAGCCAACAAGACGATTACGATGTGTTGAAGAAAGCGTTACTGGAGCGCTTTGAAATGAACGCTCGCAAGTTTTTGCAACTGTTTCGCAACAGCCGGAAAGAGAATTCTGAAACTTTTCACAAGTTCTCATCTCGTCTTAAGGGATATCTAACAAAGTGCCTTCAGCTTTCGCAGCTCCCCTCTACCTATGAAGGTCTTGAGGAACTTGTTCTAACTGAACAAATAAAGAACACTTTGTCTGCTGATACCCCGAGATTTCTCGCTGAGCAGGGGGCAGAAAAACTTGAAGACATTTTGGAAAAGTCTGAGCGTTATCACAATGCGCTGGCTGAACTACCGGCCACAAAGCGGAAACCGACAGAGGAGCATTTTCGAAAACATAACCTAGAGCAATCTTCTCAGGCTTCTAACCTAAATAACCACAGAGAAACTGGACCTCAAAACCCCCCTCCTGAAAAATCCAAGTTCTACAAGAACAAGTACCCCAACCACCCCAAACAGTCTGATCAACCCGACCGCCCTACATGGCAGCGTAGCCAGAAAGGACAAGGTGGCAAAGGGAGAACCCCTGAGCACGGGACATATGATCAGACCGAGCACACCGAGCCTAAACGCATCGGATGCTTATTAACAGTCTCGCAAGGCGGAATTATTGACAGTGATTCCCAACCTCTTGGGGATAGACCCTCAACGCGAGGTATTGTTATTTTGAACGGTTCTCAAACTTCTTGCTTATTTGACACGGGGCTTTCTTACGATTGCATTGTTGCCAGAAACCTGGTTAAACCCGGTCAAGAGACAGGAGAGACCGTCAAACTTTGTGGAGTTCGTAAGAGTGATGCACCTACAGCGCTTCCCATCGCATTGGTGGAGATACACTCTGACTTTGTCAGAGGTGTGATCAAAGCGGCTGTTATGGATGACCCCATCTACCCAGTCATACTTGGCGGGAGATACGTGTGTATTGGGAAACCGGAAGAGCCGATTGTGGCAGCAGTAACTACAAGAGGGCAAACCAAGAAGGAACGGGAGCCTGCGCCTAATTTGTTACCTATGGAACTTAAAGAAGCGCAACAAAAGGATCCTACTTTGGCACCCTGCTTTAGGAAACTGCCCATGGCGAAGGAACCCAAACAGCACGGGGACATTTTTTCTGAGGATGGCGTACTTTATCGGAGAACGGGCAAGCCTGACCAAGGTTACAACCAGCTCCTAGTACCGAAACAGTACAGAAGCCAAATCCTAGAAATGGGGCACTCTCTTCCCTTTAGCGGACATATGGGACAGAACGCCACAAACCAACGTATAACCACTCATTATTGGTGGCCAGGAGTAAATACTGATATTATCAGATATGTCAAATCCTGTGCCCAGTGCCAACGTGTGCCACCCAAGCAACGGGCACCCCCAGTTTCTTTGGGTGAAATGCCAATAGTGGGAACACCATTCGAACGGGTTGTGATCGACATTTTAGGGCCTTTCGAAAGGACTAAAAGAAGGAACAGGTTTATCCTGACCTTAGTCGATACATGCACTTTATGGGCAGAAGCTATCCCGCTAACATGCGCAGATGCCAAGCATGTCGCAGAAGCCCTCGTGCAGATTTTCACTCGGTTGGGATTCCCTCAGCAAGTGTTGACGGATAATGGATCTCCATACCGAAACCTGTTGATGGATGAGATCGTTAAGATCTTGAGGACCCAGCACATCCACACTAAGCCATATACTCCGGCCGGAAATGGGCTCGTGGAACGTGCTAATGGAAACCTCACCATGATGCTAAGTAAGCTGGCACAAGTGAAACCTGAAGATTGGGATCTCTGTATTCCTGCAGCATTATTTGGCTACAGAGAATCTCCTCATACTTCCACAGGATTTCCGCCAGCTACACTCTTATTCGGCAGACCCATTAAGGGCCCGCTTGAAGCCTTACTTCAGTCTCTGACAGACGAGAAGGCGGATGAGACAGTCGTCTCAGCAAGTAAATATGTGTCGGTTTTAAAGGAAAGGTTGAAACTAGGGTGGGACCTAGCAACGACTAACTTTAAGCGAGCTCGCACGAAGCACGCTAACCGATACAGGAAAGTCGCGGAAGAGAGAGAACTGGAAGCAGGAGAGAAAGTTTTGGTGTTACTCCCTACTGAGAACAACCAACTGAAGATCGGATGGCAAGGGCCGTTTACCGTCCTGAAAAAGATTTCTAAGGCTAACTACCAGATCTCTATTGAAGGAAAGGAGAAGGTTTTCCATTTAAATCTCTTAAAGAGATACTTGGAAAAACCAGTGCCAACCTCCGACCATCTCCTGACGATCGCCAAAACTGACGAAGATGATGATAGTGGCAGGGATATTCCACCGCTATCACAGGAAATCTTTCAAAAATGTCCGAAGCGGCGACGCTCTTTCAAGCGCGCATGGGAGACATTCCGGGGGGAAGGAAACTTTGAGGAGTGGACTTGAGTAGGAATTGGACAGAGATGGAGGGGGAAGATGAGAGGGAAGAGGACAGACACCCCGAAGCTACGGTTATAGGAAATTAAACTCCATAACGTAGACATGGAGTGCTTCCATATCTTAAAGGGGGGAGGCTCTGTCACGTAGGGTTTATATTCATTTAATTTCCTACATTTTCTTCCTATTCGTTCACCCAAATTCTCTCTTTTATTATCTCTGTATTTCATTTTTCCTGTATATTTTTCATCCATTCGTTTTGCGAATATTATTTTCATATAATTCGCAAACTTTACCTGTTTTCCTTTCTCTTAAACTGAGAATCGCGCTAGGACGATATTACGTAGATGTCAGGGCTGCAGGGCGTCAGAAGGCGTGATAAGTCGGTTCGCTGAACACAGGACGTAGCAAATCGTCTACATTCTCACCGAGCGCGCGAGTTTCTTCTCGGCATTAGTCCCGGTGAGGTGTGATACTTTACATCTGCACCGGTCAGTATCCAGACATTTGTCTGGAAAATCCCAAACTGACACGGCGCTCACTTGGGCCATGGTCAGCTGTAGTGTGAAAACTGCCCTGAAATGGAGTCAGGCTGTCTGGGATTTGAAAACTGACACGCGTACATCGTGGTCAGTAGGTGACAGTTACGACACGCGTTAAGCGGACGTAAATGTTGGGAGTAGGGGAGATAATTTCGCTTGGCGAAATAAGTTTGGGCCCTTTGTCTGATTTTAAGATATTGGCCAAGTTTGAAACTTTAATTTCATTCTCGCTCATAGACTCCACAGTAGATAGGTCGCTCGAAAACAGAATAGCTGTTAGCGAAGATCTCAGTTTGTTTCGGCAATTTGTCGAACTTCTAGACTTCCAGAAATATTTTCAGCATTTTTATTCTTAAGTTGTGCGACTACCTGTAATTCTGTGGTTGAGGTAATTAATATGATAGATATATAGATTTTGTGAGTGTTAAAGTGTTAAATCGCTTAATTCATTTTAATCTATTTCTTTAGCGCAGAAGAGAAATAAAGTGGTAGGCTATTATATTTTCTAGGGAAGCATTCAGTGGAAAGCAGAATAAAATTAAAATTTCTAGCTTATAACGGCAATTGTAGCTATTTATAAATTTAATTTAACTGCTAATACTCAGTCGAGTGTATTTTTCTAAACTAACGTATAAACTCTAGAATCTAGCCTCATGAATGGTGACGGAATACGCACGTGTTCTTAATTTATGAGGATTGCTGATTTTTAAATATAACTTACGTCACGGGAAGTTTAAATGATAAGCAAAGCTCTCTGCTTGCAAGTTTAAATGTAAGTTTTAACCAGTACAGATTCTGTTTATTATATTATATGTGTTATTTTTCCTCCACACAGTGAAAGTTTTGGGGTGACCCTAACTTTACCAGCACCTAGTAGTAGTTTCCATACTTGTGAAGAAATAGACAGTCCTTATTTTGAACCACGTGGGTTTTCTCAAGTAACACTGATCTGACGGTGCAAGTTAGACAGAAATACTAATATCCCTATAACGGGTTTTCAAAGACTGTAATGATAAATACTGGACCTTGGAGCCAGCACTTAATTTCTTCTAGAAACTCTATATAATTTGCTGCCTGGTGGCGTGAATATTAACAATCATTTCCCGACTAGATTATATCTTGTGGACAAATCTGTGGTGTGACTAAAGTGAATCCTATACTGAGGGAAGACACCGACCTGACATTCATCATTTTTTAGAAACCTACGCTATTGACACTGTGCTCTGCTAACTCCCGCGCCTGGAATAATTGTTAGGTGACTTAATCAGACATTTGAACACATTTGCATACCCAAGTAGTCGTTCCCGGAGACTCCAAGTTAAATACGTCTTTTGGAACTGGGGACTTCTTGGCAGAAGACTGCATTTTTTGAGTCTGTGTGAAAATCTAAAATCAATGTGTTCCAAAGAGGCAGCAAGCAAAGTCGTGAGTACAAGTATGAGAAGCCATGGCGGAATGAATGAGTGTACGCTGGTTTGAGTGATACTTTTCACTATTTTATCTTTGACACCCTGTTGCTGTCCTAATTTTTTTTCAATCTGCATAATTTGTTGCTAAGGCTAGAGTTCTTGTGTTTTGTCTTAGGTTAAATCAGATTTTTTTCAAACTCTGTGCATATAATTACGAGATAAAACAAAGACAACTCTTAGACTCAAACCCTATGTATCTGTGACTCGGGCGCCATCATCTGTTCTCTTAACGGGGCCGGGCTAAACCTAAAGTTAACACTATAACGGGGCTATCATCCTTGCAACATTTCCTTGATTTTTTATGACTATGTGTATATGTATTTTCCTTGATGTACTTTCTTTGATGTTGTGAGCCGATTTTTCCTGATATTAAAATCGCTCTTGAACTTAATAATCGTGTTTGGTCAGCTCGTTCTAGATAATATATATATCATTGTTATAGTTTTCCCACGTCTGTGTGTTTACCTGTCGTCACGTGTATGTGCGTGCCTGTGAGTGATAGAAATATACGTAATATGTATATTGGTGTAGTCTGTCTGACGCTGTAACAACTGTTGTAGAAGATAGGTGAGAGAGAGAAGAATTCTTTTCGCTTTCAGAGACAGCCACTATATCAAAATCTATCATCTCACGTGTGTGGAAATTCTATTACCTTTCATTAACTCTCACTGAGTCTATCACCTATTCAAACCTATTCAGAAGGGACCAAACCTAGTCTTAATTCTCCTATCGGAAATCTACGACAGAGGGAAAGATGAAAGAAATGATGTACATTTTAATTATAATACTTGCTGTTTCAAACCAGTGTAAATGTCGATGTTGACATATTCAATTTAAAATTAATGGAAGTTCCAAACTTTTTAAATCAGTGTAAAAATAAAAGAAAACATATTCAATTTATATTGTGAACACTTTTTCAATCAGTGAAAATGTAAATGAAATCATATTCTATCTGTGCTAATAACCTTTTCATTTAAATGTAAAGTCAATATAAAAGCTTTTCAATTTAAATGTAAAGAAAGTTTTATCCCGAGGGATTAAATGTAATTCTCATCGAGGGTAAATTCTGAGTTAAATTTGATGGTGGAATAAGAAACGGGACACATAAGTGTGTGTTGGGAAACGCAATACTCAGGACAGCGTGTCGTTTCTATTCTTTTACCATATTTGATGGTGGTTGTCGTAGATTTTTAGATAGGAGAATTAAGACTAGGGTTGGTCCCTTCTGAATAGATTAGAATATGTGATATACACAGTGAGAGTTAGTAGAAAGAAATAGATTTTCCCAAGAGTGCAGTGGTAGCGAATCAAATAGAGCTGTCCCCTGAAAACAAGAGTCTCCTCTCTCTCTCAGGCCTATCCTCTACGACAGATATATAAGAGTCAGACAGACTATTGACAACATATGTTACTATGTATGAACATACCACTCACGAGCACACCCCTTCCAGTGACAACAGTTAGACACACAGACGTGGGAAAACTATAACAATACTTATGTAAATATTCTAGAACGAGCTGACCAACACGCTGATTAGTTCCAGAGAGATTTTATTTATCATCTATAAAATCTTCTCACAACACCAAAACAACAAAAAAATACATCAAGGAAAACATATGCACATAGTCCTACAATATCAAGAAAATGCTACAAGGGTGATAGCCCCGCTATGATCTTAACTCTAGGGTTAGCCCACAGCCCCGTTAGGATGACAGATGATGGCCCAAAGAGTTACAGATGCATGTGGTTAGGGTCTAATATTGTCCCCCTTTGAAGGTATAGACTGACTTTGACAGCCGTATCTATTCTAACGTAACACGTTACTTAAGCAGCAAATCTCGCCTAAGAAAAAAACACATATAACAAGTGAGGGTATTATACAACGAACATCCTTCCGTCACTTTCACTCGATTATTTCATCAGGGCCCTGATATACTTACAATCGGGTTGTGGTTTCGCCGGCTGGCGCAAATTTTGGACACTCACACTTTTTATCTGTTACTGTCGTTTACTGAAACAGATCCCAGCTCTGCAGATTTGTTTGTTGGTTTCATTAAAATATGGGTCTGGGGAGCGTCTGCTTCAGGCGATAGTTATTTTCAGACTAAAGTTAATGTCACTTGACTCCCGAGGTAAGAATTAGGCTTAAACGAGCACAAAATGTCAGAACACGAAGTTTCCCTTAATTAGGAAGATGACCGGTGGACAACCTCTCTCAAAACAGAAATTCTTGGTTCCCCACTCACTTGTCAACAGTGTCGGAAAGTTTATGTCATAGATTGTAATTATTCTCGCCGCCAGGCAGAAAATTTACGTAGAGTTTATGGAAGAAATTAAGATCTGGTTCACAGGCCCAATATTGATCATTACAGTCTATGAAAACACCCGTTAGTGGGATATTAGTATTTCTGTCTAACTTGCACCGTCAGATCAGTGTTACTTGGGAAACCCACGTGGTTCAAAATAAGGACTGTCTATTTCTTCACAATTATGAACTCTTATTAAATGCTGGTAAAGTTCGGGTCACCCCCAGTATTTCACTGTATAAAAAGAAAAGCACATATAAATCATTTTCATATTATGTACCCAATATAACTTACATTTAAAACAGCAAGCCTACAGCTTGACTTATTATTTAAACATTCCGGTGAAATAAGTTATATATAAATAAAATCAAACATCATGAATTAGAAAATACATACGTATTTCGTCAACACTCAATGATGTATCTAGCGTTATAAGTTAGTTATTAAAACAGTTTCGACTGAGTATTTAGCAGTTAAATTAAACTTATTTCAGCTACTTGTTTAGTAAGCTAAAAATATAATTTATTTTGTATTTCCACTGCAACTCGACGATTAACGAAATAACAAACTATCAAAATATTCACTCTGCACACAGAACTAGTTTAAAATGGAATCGGCGATTTTAACACTAAATCACTTCACAAAACTATATATCTATTATATATAATATTTATATACCTCAAACACAGAATTACTAAGAACGTTAAACCACTTCGACCAAACTAAGGCCATCTCTATTTACAGAGATTATTTAGAAATCGAACGAAGGGTGTTCTAGTCTAACTGCAAAGTTACTGAGTGAAATGAAATCGTTTCAAACGTGGGTTATTATTTTAAACCAGACAAAGGATGAACTATTATTTCGTAGAACGAAATGCTCTCCCCTTTCCGGCTTAAACGATACGTTTAACACCTAACATGTCGTAACTGCCACCACTGACCAAGATGTACGCGTGTCAGTTTCAAATCTCAGACAACCTGTCTCCAATGCAGGGCAGTTTTCACACTACAGCTGACCATGGCCCACAGTGAGCGCCGTGTCAGTTTGGGATTTTTCAGACAAATGTCTGAATACTGACCAGTGCAGATGTAAAGTATCACACCTCACCGGGACTTATGCCGGGAAGAAGCTCGCGCGCTCGGTGAGAATGTAGACGGTTGTCTACGTCCTATGTTCAGCGAACCGACTTATCACGCCTTCTGACGCCCTGCAGCCCTGACATCTACGTAATATCGTCCTAGCGCGATTCTCAGTGTTGAGAAAGAAACAGGTAAAGTTTAAAAATACTGAAGAAAATATTTTTCGCAACCGAGTGATGCGAAAAATACAGGAAAAACAAGTATGGAAAGAATATAAATGAAAGGATTAGGGTGAGAGAATAGGAAGAAGATGTAGGTAATTTAATGACATAAAGACCTACGTGACAGTGGTACCAGTTGCAGTGTACTATCTCTGGAACAAGAAGGGAACATCCTGAGCTTTAAGACGAAGGACCAACTTTGTGGACTCTCCCTGACACTCCTGTGAATGAGCTGCACCCAACAACTTTGATCAGCGACGAGCGTGAGCAGCGTAAAAAGAACCAACCCAGCGGGAGCAGAAACAACCACTGGCAGCTAAGTGCAATATATAAGCTGCCAAAGTGACCTTTTTTTAATAGGATATACTATCAATCAATGATGATCCCTTTCTTTTAAACTATTCAATTATTTTTAAACTGTTAACACTTAAGTGATTTTTAAAATTTGTTATTTGTAATTTTACAAATGTAACTTCGATTTAATCTTTTTAAATGTACTGCATGTTTATCTCAGTAAATTTGCTACACGCACGCTAAACAGAGCTATACCAGAATAATAAGAATTCCACTGAGTAAATCAGAGGTGAGGGTTGAACGAGCTAAAGTAATCAGTGCTTAATTCTTCACAAAAGTTGTCGGCAGATTCTAGAATTAACGTGGTCAGCAAACGCAGCATTGTTTTCGCTAATCTGAATATCTTGTAAACACTCCATTGAGATAGAAGCGTCATTACCCTTCTATTTACAATTCTGCCAAGAGTAATCTTGTGAGAAGGTAGACACATTTGAAGCCCATATTAGATACTCTTGAGTTTTGGCCACTGTTGGACCACTACTGCAAAGCAGGGGAGGCAATACCATCACAGTGCACTGGTCGAAAATGTTAATATAATAAGTATGTACAACATTTCTGTCATCATCCACTCCTGCTCCATATGGAACTTGGAACCACCTCTGCTTTTGGTTCTCTATGAGAAACCCGCATGAAGCAGTCACCAGCTTTTAGTCACCACCATTGGTGGTTCATGAAACCATTATTCTACATACTGAGGTTGCCAGCCTCGTATCAACTTGGGCATCCACGAGCAATTTTCACATAGTAATAATGCAAAATATAGAATTATAAAATGTACAACTTACCCGAAAATATCTTTGGGCAAGATACGGACTCCTAGCTTAGAGGAAAAGTTAAGCCAACTGGATTAAGATGCCTCTTATTCGTGGTCTTGGGTATTACTTTACAATAAACTCCCACTATGACTTAGTGTTCAGGTTCCTAGTATTCCGGGCTTTCTGTTTAATAATGGGCGAGTTTTCTTGTTTTGTAAATCCATAAGATGCTCAAACAGGTTCTCTGGTCCTTTAAAGTGGAATTCTGATCCAACGCCGTATTTAGGCTTGTCTGACTTTCTTCTTGACGAGTTGAACTTCACAGTGCCGTAAACTCAAAAGGTGCTAGATTATAAGGCAACATTCGGCCCACGTATCCAGCTTGCTACTATTTGACAAGGCTCCAATAAGAAATAAAGTATTGTAGAATCTGAAATGCCAAACCAATAGAATGCAATTTGCGTATATTAGTAGGAGTATCGCTCACTATCCTCTCATGGAAAATTCTTGCTTGACACACCAAATGTGATGTTTACAAGTCACTTCCCATATAAGGAATTTCAGATTCCGTTTATTATTGATCATGTTTACACTCATGACCCCACCGATCCGCTACAGACAATCTCTTTCAAGATGGATAACTATCGTAACCATTGCTTATAACAAGTCTGCTCGGAAATTATCATGTCATTTACCAGCTCCAGCCAACCTTATCAAGTAACACCCTGATCCCGACAGGAAATATTATCAGTAATAAGACAATCAATCGACTGTGGCTATCTCAAAGTTATTTACTTATTAATGGGCGCTCCCACACTGTCTGGTCGGAAATGTGTAACGATTAATACGTGACCAACATTTCACTCCACAAATTCAGGTGTCAATATGGGTTCAAACGAAAGTGATTGATTACAATAATCAGCAAGGATGGTCGCTGAAGTCCTGACATGACAAGAATAAATAAATTATTTTTTTTTATTTTTGTTGTTGAAAATATTCAAATACACGTATGAAGGTGTACGAAAAAGTAAAAGCAGCAGCAGAAAGATTTCTGCTTGGTGTTTGGCTGCTTCTTGTTTGTGAATTACAGTGTTTTTTTTTTTTGGTTTTTTTTCTGTCTGAAAACGCTTTTGTTAGTTTTCTCTCTCCTTCAACAGATGACGTCTCGACAGTTTCTCAATAGAAGTACCTGAAATTATCACATGTATGGAAGAGAAACTAGATGGAGGGGCCCTCTACCAAAACGGGAAAAGTGCTCTGCCTCACGGTCACAAGTAGCAATAGCTTCATATTCACTGAGTGAATCTTAAAGACTCTCCAGTGTTTAATATAAAGTGGGGTAAGTGTACGAGAAATGTTTTGTTTTTAATAGTATGTCCTCAAATAGTGTGTAATGAGTGTAAGATATCGTAACAGTAGAAGTAGTAACCCTTCAGTCATATCTTTGAAAATACGCCTCTGATGTGATATCAATCAGCTGCTTTTTTTCCTGTTGTTCCTTTCTGCGTGTTCTTGTTCTCTTATGCTTTTGTGTGAGCTTCTTTTCGCCTAGTCTGAGGTGGAGCCGTAGGGAGCATCGCCACTTGGTGCGATCGGCAGCTTCATCCTCTCAGGTTGCGGTTTCTATGCCCAGTGGCCAGATGTCGTATACATCAACATTTTAAGCTTTAGAACAGGAAAACATACGGCACATCCCGATTTACCTGTAGACCACATTAGTTGGAATGTTCCACCGCTCTCGTCGCTTTAGTACTGCTGTATTCCATCTCCACGTCATCTTGTTCTGAGAAAAACGCGTTCAAAGTTGTTGGTTACTATTGAAAAGAAAGATATATTACATTAAAATGATATTGTGTATGATGATCCGACTCAGTATGATTTTGGGTAGGGTGTTAGATTAAACTTTGGGATTTCGATTTATGACCTCGGGGTCAGTTTTGGCCAAAACTGGAGATGGAATAAAGCTGTACTAAAGCTCTGTTGATGAAATTGCAAGAATCAGATCGTCTTTCAGATATAACGGGTACATACAGGTATCACTTATTACAAATACTCTCAAACTTGACATGATATATGATTTTATCAATGTGAATCTTTAGAGAGATCAGTGTTTTCTAAAGTAGATATCCACAGCTCCTAGGTTGCCTGCTGCTGCTGCTGCTTAGGTCGTACGCAGAAGGACAATCGGCAGAACGACATTGTTCTTTCATGATGTAATTTTCTTGTACATTCATTCTGATTTTACGTGAGTCTCCCTTTTCCCTGTAAATGTGTCCTCTCGCCATTCAGGCAGATACTCGCCGTCTTCGGAGGTACCCATTAAAGCTGGGTCGGCTCAGGAGCCGTTCAGGTTATTCCAGTCCCTGGTCGACGCCCTCCTTCAAATGTCTTCGCCAGGGTTCGAATTATTCCAGTCCAAGTCCCGGTCGACGACACTTTTTCAAATGTCCTCGCCCGGGATTGAACATGGGATCTCCCGATCGCCAGCGCAATGTGGTAACCACTACACTAGCGCGGCTCCCATTGCCATTGATGTCTGCAGTTCTCATCCCGGTGTTTTTTTTTCTCGATCTGCCTCTGCTTCTTTTATCCTGTGGACTCCAGAGCAAGGACTGCCTTGTAATGTTGATCAACAGTAATGGTATAATGTTGATCAACAGTAATGGTGTAATGTTGATCAACAGTAATGGTGTAATGTTGATCAACAGTAATGGTGTAATGTTGATCAACAGTAATGGTGTAATGTTGATCAACAGTAATGGTGTAATGTTGATCAACGGTAATGGTGTGTAGTAATCTGATAATTCAATAAATAGATCACCCTAGAAAAACTATTACTTAATAGATGGACACATCAACACCAGTGAGACTATACTCTTTATTACTTAAGACTTAATCAAGTTAATCAACTCATGGACTTTCTTCTTGATCTTAAAAAAAAAAATTACTTCTCATTTTCTTCTCGCTGCCGAGAATGAATTACTACCATCGCTGATGGACCTCTAGATGGAAACTACGGCAAACCACATCATGCGCTCTTGTGATGGTAGCTTCTAGAGCCATTAGTTTAATGTGCTAACGTTCCTAACATCTTCTTGTGGTGGATACAAAAGGACATGTAGACGTTCCATTAATTGAAGAGACAGATAAACTAGCGAAAAGTGGAGCCTCAATGCCACAAACTGACCATACAGTCAATATCACTACAGCAAAACAAATAACACTGGACAAAAATTTTTGTGTGTATCTGAGATTAAACCAAGTTACCTTTATGTTGTTTGGGCTACTGAATATGAAAATGGCATTTAAAACACCAGATTAGCACTAGTTTTGTAAATATCTATAAAACAAGTTTTACACATTTGCATATACATACCATATGATAATTATGCTCATAGCGGAAATGATTCCCAGAGACCCCTTTTTGCCTGTCGCCTGTAATGAGTTTCTGGAGCATCTCTCACAAGGGTCCAACAATAGTCTGCTAGCATTGCTGCATTCCATTACCCTTGGTACCTTTTTTCGAGGGTAGTAATGTCCTGATGAAATCGTTCCGCGTGCTCGTCGATGACAGCACCGCAGTTACAGGGAAGAAATCCAGGTGAGAGTGTAAAATGTGTAATTTCAAAGACGTGTTGCACCCTAGTCTCTCGTAGCGCTTCAAGAGGGTTTCTACAAGCTCCTGGTAATTGTCAGCCTTATTGTTTCCTAGAAAGTTTGTGGCCACTTGCTGGAAAGCATTCCAACCTAACTTTCATCACCTGTGAGGATATCATCAAAACGCTGATCTCGGAAGAGCTGACGTATCTGTGGACCGACAAATACACTTTCCTTGATTTTGGCCTCACTAAGTCATGGAAATTTATCACGAAGGTATAAAAATCCTGCCCCATTTCGATCCATGGGCTTTACAAAATTCTTCATTAGTCCAAGTTTGATGTGGAGAGGAGGGAGCAAGATCTTGTGAGATTCTACAAGTGGTTCGTTAAGTACATTTTTTTCCCCGGTTCAAGTGATTGTTGTTGGCGCCAATCCTTTTACTTGTAGTGGGAAGTCCTGGCACGGCTGTCCCACAGACAGAGGAAACAGCAAAACTTTGTGTAACCCTGCTGTAGCCCCATCAAGATGGCAATGACCTTCAGGTCACCACAAATCTGCCACTTATACTTGTCATAGTTGATGGCGTGTAACAGTTGTTTCATGTTGTTGTACGTTTCTTTCATGTGGACTGCATACCCGAGTGGAACAGATGGTAAAACGTTACCATTATGGAGCACCACAGCTAAGCTCAACTTGGACGAATCAGTGAACAGCCTCCAATCGCCATCTTTGTAGTTGATATGATGAAAATGCCATCAGACCCACTATATCAACGCAAGCAATGAGGTTGTCTGTCATTTTGAAATATGGAAGCAGATCTTTTTGCCAAGCACAAAACACAGACACAAGCACATTCTCTTCTAGAAGATTCCATTGCTGCAGTCTGGACCCCAACAGCTCTGCTTATATTTTTTGGCAATTCCAGATCTCTCACTAGATCATTCAATTCACTCTGGGTAATTGTATGTGGCTGTGTAGACTCTTCAATAGGCACGAAATCAGAATCTCTTGATGTAGATGCTTTCACGGGTGACGGTCCACTGGCCTTATCTTCTTCTTCATCATCCAGAGTATAAGATTCTGGTGGGACCTAAGACGCGTCAACAGTGAGAAATGCAGTTAGCGACCCATAGCTAGACTGCTTGCATCAGGGTCAGCGAACCAGAGCTGACCAAGACCCTACTAGACCTCCAAGTGGTGGTCCTGGAAACAGGCTGCATCACTGCAGTCTGGCTGAGCGAGTAGGGATCGAAGAGGGAAGGGTAACCCGGTCCCAAAAATGCCGTGCTGAAGTCGGATGTGTCGGCCGAAAGGCGCAAATATCGCAGCTTCGCTGTAAACGGACACAACGCAACCAACGTCCTTTTCAGGACGAACGAAGAAGAAGAAGAAAAAGATTCTGGTGAGTTCGGAACAAGAAGTTCTTCCCCGTGAGGAACTGGCCGCAAAGCAGAGGGAATATTCGTATAGGTCACAGGCCGATTTTTCTTCTTAGAAATACCATGTCCAATTGGAGGAGTCATGCAAAAGTAACAATCATTAAGATGGTTTGTCGGTTCCCTCCTCACCATTGGAACTGCAAAACGCGCCAGGGCTATAGAAAAGAGACAGACTAGGTCATTCGCGTCGAGAAGGTGAAGCCAACAGCCTACTGAACCACACCCCCCTCTCCTTTCCGATCTTGAAAACTAGAGCTAATTCGCGATTTTTAAGTTCATATTCGTGATCAGCATGTGCAAATTAGTTAAAAATAAGCAACTTTTGTTTAGTATACATTTTGGCTGTTGTCCAGTGTAATTAAAAACAACTGTAAAGAGAACTGGCTAGACACCTAGGTAACGGCTAGAACAGGAAGGCAGCTCTTCGACCATCTACCAGCACCATCTAAGAAGGATGCTATAAATCATCTTGGACATAAACAAACATACATTTTCAGATTATGAATTGACAAAACAAAACAACAACAACAACAAAAACAACAAAACAGTCCAAACTGTAGGCACTGGCTAACACCCATATGAAACAGTGAAACATCATCTGTTGCTTTGCCCAGCACTGAAAGAGACGATACAACTCCTCCTACCAAATAACTCAAGCATTGAAAATACCCTATATATCAGATCTGAACAACTAATCAGAGCGGCACAGTTTCATATTAAGGCATCAAAATTACCAAGTCGTTTTTTTTTTAAATTAATGAAGAAAAATATCTAGTTCAACCTCTAATGGGTTATTGTGACAGATGAACAATTGAGCACCTTGATTGATCCACTTTATTCTCATCGGCACCCCTCATTTTTTTCAATCCACTCGATTACTCGTGGGTTCCCTCGCTTCCTAATTAACATGCAAAATAAGTTACCGCGCTAAAAGTCATGGCATTCGCCCTCTGTCTTAATGTTTAGTTTAGCCACGCTTACGGTCTTCTCTCACGAGCCATTATAATTAGCAATCTCTGAACCTCTTACTGTCATTCCTTCAAAGAGGCGGGCCAGAGGCGGCACCGGTGGTCATGTTATCGACGTCTTTTGTAGTCACTAAGAGTGAGCAGAGTTCCGTAACACCTCTGATTAACACCATAACGAGAACCGTTTACGCGGGGGAAGAAATCTCTGCCGGAACGAATTAGCGGTCGGAATAGTTGTGAAAAATAGCTTTCATTCAGAAAATTGACCGAAGAATTCGCTCGAGGTGCGATTTCTGGCAGACATCGGCGAGATCGGGCCGATTAAGTATATATGTGCAGTCTCTTAAAACTCATTATCAGCTCGCTCCAGGATTTCTTGAGTAATTCTAGCGCGCTATTTTAAGAGCCATCTTATATATCGGATACTTGAATACGTGAGGAATTATTCCGTTTTTCTGTGTTGCGGTAAAGAATATATATATTAGTTTAAGTGTCTTAACGTGTTAAATTTTTCACTGGGATTTCTGTGTTTATTAAATAGCATATTATATAACTTATAGCAAATTGTTCCAGCTGTAAAAAGTAAATTTAATTCCTAGCTAGTCCCCAGTAAGAGATGCTTTAAATTAATTAATATACGCTAAGCGATTGATAATTAGAGATAAATTTATTTCTATTTCATCATGTGTAAATTCTAAGTGACTAGTGTTCATATCCATTATTAAAAGCGATGAGATTAGCTAGACAACTGTGGGTTTTAAATTTAATTAAATACCGGAATGATTAACAGGATACCTTAAAACGTGTGTTAGATTAGGATTGATAATATTGTTAAAGGTTTATATTTTTCTTCCTATTTAATCCAGGTTGATCAAAACCTTGCGATCCAGCGTTTTTACGGTCTGATATTTCTACCAGCATCAAAAAAATTATTCTTATGAACATCTTCATGTTGTAACCCTTGTGCGGTCCACCGTCTCTATATATGACGAGAAGCCTAATCAAAGAAACAAACAATAATAGATAAATGTTAACTGGTACAGAACTTTCCCAGAATACCACTTTTTTCATATATATATATATATATATATATATATATATATATATATATATATATATATATATATATATATATATATATATATATATATATATATATATAGGTAATTTTATTATCAGTCTGCTGAGGCAGAAACTTGGTACTCTGTTATATGACCCAGGACAAGAGTTTTCTTCCATCGGATATATTCACGAGAACTCACCGTCCACACTCGGCCATCATATAATCGAACAGCCGACTATTATCATTTAACATTTGTCCCCATCGCGTCACAGAGAGTCACAGCCGCCTGAGGCTAGATAGCACTGAAACAATATATTAACTTATAAATTTCCATGACAGTGCCACTACATAGACAAAACTTATTCCAAACCAATACCTGCAGTAAGAAGAGGAATACCCCCAAGAAAAAAAGTAATCAACGCACCAATTCAGCGACTCCCGACCAATAGCAGTTGCATAAACGGAGAGTCTGGGGCTGAACTGGACAAATACTAGGACTCAAATTAGTCTAAATACGTGTTTGATTAATTCCCTGGAATGTATGCAGTCGACAGAGGGTTAAGCAAATCTGATAGTGAGCTCACTGTATGTGTGTGTACGTGAGGGTAGTGTAATTTGAATCTATACCAAGTGAGGAAGTGCGTCTCCTTTAAATAGAGTCGTACAAGATAGGCTGGATTAGAGCAATTACTCAGTTCAAGACTATGCTTTCTCTTACACCAATTCTCCTCGTGAAACAGGAACTATTTCTCACACCTTCCTCTCACATAGCTATCACTATCACCCTCTGCTCGGACGGGACCATAAATATCTCAGGCCTATCTATCAAAACAATTACGACAGTTATAATTAGGATATATATTGTTTTCAATTCCAAATAATATGAACAACTGCCGATATAAGAAAGTGGCATCACATTTGTCAAATCATTGTAAATAGGGACAATCACAATTATGCTTATACGCTAGCTAAATAAACACACACACACACACACACACACACAAAAGCTACCAAAAAACAAACAAACAAACAGACAAACAAATTCTAGAAGAAACTCTGAACAAAAATAATAAAGTGTAGGGGTGGAAAGGCCTGGTGGTTCCAGTTATATAACTGACCTTAACCGATATTTAATTGATTTTCATCTGTTAAAAGTCATATGCATTGTAAGAACAGCATCAGACCTTCACATTCCCAGCCACTAGATGTTAACATTTGTTCGTGTTAAATATTGTTTGACTGTATTATGCAGTTCCCTAGGTCTATCTATTCTTAAAACCTCCTCTATATTTATTGGTAAGTTGGATGCCTGCAAATAATCTAATATTGGTATTCTCATTTGTTCATACCTCTTACATTTTAACAAGAAATGTTCTATATTATTGTCTTGAAGACATCCTGCACAGTAAGGTTCTTCTATTCTGAAATAGCCTTTTCCCAGCTGTAGTCTGAGAAGTTTCTTATTACTGGGAATTTTCAATTCCCTAGATATCTGACAATTTCTTGTTGGAGCCTTGAACATCTTATATGCATGCCTTCCTTTCAGAATCGTATCCCACTCTGCTTTCCATTCATCTGTTATTAAATCTTTAATTAAGCTCTTAATCTCTGATTTACTCATCCCTACATTTATTAGATTTTTACCAGATCTACCTTTCTTGGCTTCTTTATCTGCCTTTTCATTTCCTTCTATGACAACACGTGAAGGTATCCAAGCAATTAAGACTAAACATCCTCTGGAATACAAGTATGTAGTAGCCAGAAATATCTCCTCTGCTATATCAGGTCTACTACAGTCTCGTAAGTTTCTAAGTGCTTGAATTGTTGAAAGAGAGTCAGTTAAAACTGTTAGTTTTTTGGGAAGGTTATTAGAGAATATTTCTAGTGTTGTTAGTATTGCCACCATCTCTGCAGTGAAAATGGATGTTTTTTCCGTGATGCTATATCCTTTTGCCATTTTCCATATTGGAATATATATTCCTATCCCCAATTTGCCATCCTCTCCCTAAGATCCATCTGTGTACACAGTAATGCTGTCTTTTGATATTTGTTGTATATATTTATTGGCTGTGTTTTAAATATTTTCTATATTATTTGTTTTCTTAAGTATTTCATCAAGGTGGTAGTCCATGTCTGGTTTCTTGATCTCCCAGGGTGGAATTATTGGTTTATATTCAACACTAAGTGCTAACCCTCAGGGACAATGAATCAAAGACAAGAAAAGACAACGTTCCTAGCTCATTCACAATTTCCTTAATTAAGCACCTTGAAAAACACGTTACAGTGAGTCTAGTTTCCTCCCGATGTAAAGGTTAATAATTTCATACGGACCGATTCATTGTCAATGCCAGCTCCACAACGAAGGTTGGCTACGATGGATCTCAAACGACTTCTAAAGCAATGTTATGATAGTTATCCATCTTGAAAAAGATTTTCTGTGGCGGATCGGTGGGGCCGTGAGTGTAAACATGATCAATAATAAACGGAATCTGAAATACCTTATATGGGAAGTGACTTGTAACCATCACACTTGGTGTGTCAAGCAAGAATTTTCCATGAGAAGATAGTGAGCGATACTCCTACTAATATACGCAAATTGCATTCTATTGGTTTGGCATTTCAGATTCTGCAATACTTTATTTCTTATTGGAGCCTTGTCAAATAGTAGCAAGCTGGAAACGTGGGCCGAATGTTGCCTTATAATCTAGCACCTTTTAAGTTTACGGCACTGTGAAATTCAACTCGTCAAGAAGAAAGTCAGACAAGCCTGAATACGGCGTTGGATTAGAATTCCACTTTAAAGGACCAGAGAACCTGTTTGAGTATCTTATGGATTTACAAAACCAGAAACCCGCCCATTATTAAACAGAAAGCCCGGAATACTAGGAACCTGAACACTAAGTCATAGTGGGAGTTTATTGTAAAGTAATACCCAAGACCACGTATAAGAGGCATCTTAATCCAGTTGCCTTAACTTTTCCTCTAAGCCAGGAGTCCGTATCTTGCCCAAAGATATTTTCGGGTAAGTTGTACATTTTATAATTCTATATTTTGCATTATTACTATGTGAAAATTGCTCGTGGATGCCCAAGTTGATACCAGGCTGGTAACCTCAGTATGTAGAATAATGGTTTCATGAACCACCAATGGTGGTGACTAAAAGCTGGTAACTGCTTTATGTAGGTTTCTCATAGAGAACCAAAAGCAGAGGTGGTTCCAAGTTCCATATGGAGCAGGAGTGGATGATGACAGAAATGTTGTACATACTTATTATATTAACATTTTCGACCAGTGAACTGTGATGGTATTGCCTCCCCTGCTTTGCAGTAGTGGTCTAACAGTGGCCAAAACTCAAGAGTATCTAATATGGGCTTCAAATGTGTCTACCTTCTCACAAGATTACTCTTGGCAGAATTGTAAATAGAAGGGTAATGACGCTTCTATCTCAATGAAGTGTTCACAAGATATACAGATTAGCGAAAACAATGCTGCTTTGGCTGAGCACGTTAATTCTAGAATCTGCCGACAACTTTTGTGAAGAATTAAGCAATGATTACTTTTAGCTCGTTCAAGCCCTCACCTCTGATTTACCTAGAGGAGTTCTTATTATTCTGTTATAGCTCTGTGTAGAGTGTGTGCAACAAATTTACTCAGACAAACATGCAGTACATTTAAAAAAATTAAATCGAAGTTACATTTGTAAAATTACAAATAACAAAATTTAATAATCACTTAAGTGTTAACAGTTTGAAAATAATTGAATAGTTTAAAAGAAAGGAATCATCATTGATTGATAGCAGATCCTATTAAAAAAGGTCACTTCGGCAGCTTATATATTGCACTTAGCTGCCAGTGGTTGTTTCTGCTCCCGCTGGGTTGGTTCTTTTTACGCTGCTCACGCTCGTCGCTGATCAAGGTTGTTGGGTGCAGCTCGTTCACAGGAGTGTCAGGGCGAGTCTACAAAGTTGGTCCTTCGTCTTAAAGCTCAGGATGTTCCCTTCTTGTTCCAGAGATAGTACGCTGCAACTGGTACCACCACCAAATATGGTAAAAGAATAGAAACGATACGCTCTCCTGAGTATTGCGTTTCCCAACACACACTTATGTGTCCCGTTTCTTATTCCACCATCAAATTTAACTCAGAATTTACCCTCGATGAGAATTACATTTAATCCCTCGGGATAAAACTTTCTTTACATTTAAATTGAAAAGCTTTTATATTGACTTTAAATTTAAATGAAAAGGTTATTAGCACAGATAAAATATGTTTTCATTTACATTTCCACTGATTGAAAAAGTGTTCACAATATAAATTGAATATGTTTTCATTTATGTTTACACTGATTTGAAAAGTTTGGAACTTCCATTAATTTTTAAGTGAATATGTCAACATCGACATTTACACTGGTTTGAAACTGCAAGTATTATAATTAAAATGTACATCGTTTCTTTCATCTTTCCCTCACTGCTCCATATCAACTTGGGACTACTGGTGCATTTAGTTCTCCTTAAGAAACTAGCAATAAAGCAGTCGCCAGCCCGTGCAGTATTGGTTCAGGAAATCATCATTATATGCGCTGAGATTGCCTGCCTCAAATGACTGGGACATCCACTAGCGATTTTCACCAACAAGACTGTCGTTAATGTTATCTCTGCAGCTCCTTGCAAACGGGGGAGAAATGGATAACAAACAGACATGACGACTTATCTCTGATAGGAGTGTAAGAATAAATTATCTGCTTCAGTGGACAGAGAAAGAAAAGGGCGCGACTCGGAAAAACTCGCAATAAAATCATTACAAAAATGTAGCTGATTACTGCTGTAGTGAAAGAGAGATCGTAAAGGGGTCGCCCCAAAATCCATCTTGTGACATGCACATGTGTATTTAAACATGTTTTATATAAATGCAACGGATGTTTCCGCTCACTGGGATTAACATTAACGCTCATAGAGGGTAAAGTTCTCAGGCAGATGGGATGGTGAAATGAAAGGGAGAGACACTTGATTTTCGTGTCAGTAAACCCAATACTCAGGAGGGTATTTTTTTCTCTCTTATTTCATGATATCAGTCGCTAGTACCAACTGGTGCTACTAGTATGTGGAACAAGTGTGTGGTATAAGTGGCCTTCAGTCAAAGCTAAGAACCAACATCAGACGGGTCTTAGCAGACGCTGGACCAACTTCGTAATTACCTCACGATACTGCAAGGGACGTGTTGCGGCCACCAGACTTGACCAGTGACGAGAGAAACCAGTTTATAACCTGCACTGAAAAAGCATCGGCTGGAGCAGAAGGCAACCGACATCTTACTGACAGCTAAGTACACATTCAGAGCTGCCAAGTGAACTCTTTTCCTTAAGAACATTTTTTCTAACTCCATATCCAGATCATCACCAGTGATGACATTTTAAAGATTATTAAATTTGTTATGTGTATTTATAAGCATTTATAGTTGATTCAGTTATTATGAGTGAACTGCACCTGTATGTCTCAGTCATTTTAAATACACAGAGAAATAATATTTTACTGATTTAAATCAGTTTGGGGCTCTGTTAAGGAAGATTTATCATGTATTTTACACGTTGACCACGATTAGTTTTGTTATCTGTTAATCTACGCGCTAACAATTCTATTTGTGGCCAACAGGATGTATTTTGCACTTAGATGTATGATAATTGAACGCGATGTTAGTCTGAAGTCACTTAGATATGATGACGTAGATTTGGTGCTGCAATAATGTATGCAGACCGTTAGCCGAAGCCTTTCGTTGTAAGATTCCGTCCAAGGAAGACGTTAAAGCTGTTGCTCCTGAGAATTGACGATTTATTATGTATTCTACGTGGCTGTATGTTTTACGAAAGTCACCACTTATATCCAGGAAGATTCCGAACATAAGCAGTTGAGTTCGATGATTTATTTACAGAGGAGTATTGCAAGAGCAATTTTATTATATTAACTCCATGTATGGTTTTCGCTACTTCGGGGAGTCCATGATGGCACCGCTAGTAAATATTCCAGATATGTGAAGTTCTATGGAAGACTGTAGGAGATGCCATATTATGCATGTACTTATATTGCCATGAACTTGAAGTTTGTTATACGTCAATAAATGTGCCTGTAATTGTGGACCCAAATCAACCAGTCGTTGGAGTCCATGTGAGAGCTGTGAGTCTTGACAACCCAAACCATTCGCAAACATCTATTAACACGATTGCTCAATTAATCGTCCACAACCATAAAACCAGGGGCAACAGAATTTGGTGCTCCAGTGTAGGGAACGAATTGTCAAAAACATTATATTATATTATATGTTGAATCAGGACAGTGGCGGAAAGAAAATTTTTACGAGACCACATATGAATTTCTGCACCGGTTGGTCTCATTTGCATAATTGTACTTGGACTGCGCATGCCAGAGCCGGTTTTTTTTTTGGCAAACGACAAGAAGTCAGCTGGACAAGTTTGACTGAAATCTCCTATCAAAATCGCAAATTTCAAATCTATTACGGCCTCATCGAGATTAAGGGAACTGCCGTTATGATGCCTGAAGTCTGTTGCAAGCCACCAGTCTGCTTTCCATCAAAGCCTCCTATGGTGTATACTGGCGTCTGAGATGTTGTTTATATATGTGGGCGGATGGAGGGAACTTTGGATTCTGTAATATCGCTACGCTACGGCAGATCGCAAATTCAAAGTCGTTCTTTTAGGGCCATTTTGATCCATCTCCATTTGAGCAGAAGACTTGAGGTTTCCTTGTCCTTATTCTGTCTGCTATTGGTTTTGATCAATATTATATGTTTAGCTGTTACGTTTTGTTCATCTATGTTGTTTTTTTTAAATTGTTCTCATTTTCATTTTTGCTTAGTTCTGTCATTTGTTCGTAAATGTGTAAGTCTAACCTCACTATAGTTCATTTCTTCATGTCAGCTGGTCGTCGTTGGGTCCTCTTGTGTCTATTTTTAGATTTGTTGGTTGTGGTTTGACCTAGTTTACTGTTTTCGTAATTGTTTCACAAATAGATTCTATTTAGTTGATAAAACTTTTTTTTATTGTGTCGTCTAATATTGTGGTGTAATATTGTTCTGTACAATACTTTTCTTTCCTTGTTTTATGTCTTGTTAGTTCATAATACTAAATTAACATTGTTTGCATAGTTATTTATGCAAATATTATATGACTGCAATAATTATTGATTGCAGTGCACTAGTAGGCCATTAGCCACTATTTGTTCGCCTGAGTAAGGCACAATATTATAAAATATTAGCCAAAACAATAATTTGGTGCGTAAAGAATTTTTAAAGCGACTTGTGGGTTATATCGTTGACTAAGTGAGTCACAGTAACAATTAAAAATGGGTACTCTAGAATCTTTTATGAAGATTGGGAAGGAATTTGGCTATAAATCTGAGGCCTTAAAAGAATTTGCTATGGCTGAGTTAGCCAAAGCTAAACAAGAGGACGCTGAACATAAACGAGAATTGGCAGAACAAGAGGCTAAAGCTGAAAGAAGACGTCTCCAAGATATAGAATTAGAAGAGAAAAGAGGTGTTGATGAAGAGAAAAGACTTGTTGCAGGAAAGGAGTTGATACATCTCCGGATAGAAGAGGCAAAATTAAGGGGTTAAAATGAAAATAGTAGTAATACTGGTGATTCAAATACTGCTTCTTCATCAGGTAACAATAATGGTATTGATAAGTTTAAATTACCTATATTTAACCCATCTTTTGATGACGTGTCATGCTACCTTTCGAGGTTTGAAAGTGTATGCATTACACATAAACTTGACAAATCATTCTGGGTTACTAAACTGATGGAATGTTTGGTCGGAGAGGCAATGAGTGCCATTAATACAATGAATGAGGCAATTAAAAACGATTATGATACTGCTAGAAAAATACTGTTGAAACGTTTTCAACTCAATGAGGAGGGATATCGGGTCAAATTTAAAACTATGATTCCTGAGACAGGTAAAGACTTCTCTGAATTTATTGCTGCAATAAGAATCAATTTCAATAGATGAATTCAACTATCTGGTATTGAGAAAACTTATGATAATCTGGCAGATCTAATACTAAGGGATAAGATATTATCCTCAATAAGCAAGCCATTTTGGTCGTTCTTGCAGGAACGCAAACCACCAACCTTATCTGCTCTAGCGGAAAAAGCAGTACAATTCTGCACCGCACATCTAGGATCATGCGTTGCTAACAACCAAATAAAAGATGCTCTTCCAGTTGCTTCAGCTGCAACTTATAATAATAATTTCAGAACCAGATCTCAGAGCCTAGACAGACATTGTCATAACTAGGAAAAATCATGATAATAATTATGGTAGAAATAGCAATTTCAACAGGCATGATAACTTTAATAGGGGTCGACAACAATTTAGAAACCAGTCACCTCAATAAAGGTATAACAATAATTATAATAACAACAATTTCCAACAAGGTAATAACTGGAGAAAACAAAATAATTTTGTTCCTTAAAATAATAATTGGGGTAATGACAACCAGCAGTACCGTAATAGAGGTAACAGTCAGACCTTTAGGAATCAAGGTAAATCGTTTGATCGGTAAAGGCAACGATCTAGTTCACGTGGCCCAAAGAGGTCAGAACATAATGCAGGGGCGGCACTTACTGCTAGTACACTTATGGGTAATCAGGAATTAAATAATCAGGTTCAATCATCTGCATGTTACTCATTTGACTTTGAAGTCATGGGAGCAAGGACTGCTCACCAGAAGAAATTGAAGAGTGGGAAAAAATAAATTGTTAACTGCCAATGCAGTTACTACTCGTGCCCAAGCTCAAGTTATGGAAACTGAAAACATTTAAGAGCTGGACTTAACAACTCAGGATGACATTGATGTACATTCAGGAATAGATACAGTGTCCTTTGCAAAACTCCAAAGGGAAGATGACTCTTTAAAAAATGTGTTTGGTATGGTAACAAATAATGAAGATGTTAACTTAAATAAAAGTCATAAACATTGGTTTACGGTTAAGAATGACATATTGGTAAGAAATATGGTTGATAACTCTAAGGTCAAATTTCAAGTTATGGTACCTCTTAAACTTAGGCATATATATTACGACATGCACATGACTCGCATTGCGCTGGTCATATGGGATACACTCGAACACGGTCCAGAGTGTTATCTTCATTCTTTTGGCCAGGTGTTTCCAGGGACGTTTCCTTATATGTACGTTCTTGCATTACCTGCCAAGAAGTCAAATCAAGAGGAGCTTTTCACGTCGCTCCAATTCAAGCAAGTGATATATCTACTAGATCTTTTGATAAGATGGCCATTGATATCATCGGTCCTTTATCGGTTGCTTCTGCTAGAGGTCACAGATATGTCCTTACATGCATTGATCTGTGCACTATATGGCCCGAGGCCATCCCTCTTAAACATACCACTTCTTCAGAGGTAGCTGATGCTCTCTTATTAATTTTCTCTAGATTAGGGTTTCCTCGTAAACTCTTGTCTGATCATGGTTCTCACTTCGTCTCTGAAACCATGACATCTGTCATGAAAACACTTCAAATAGACAGATCATTGAGTAGCATCTATCACCCTATGAGTAATGGTTCTGTGGAGAGGCTCAAAAGAACACTCAAGCAGTTATTGCATAAAGTAACTGAAAAACATCCTCAAGATTGGGACCGGTTCTTGCCTGTCGTACTTTTTGCCTATCGAGAGGTGCCGCACAAGCAGACCGGATTTTCCCCTTTTGAGCTCGTATTTGGTGCTCCACCCAAAGGTCCTATGGGGTAGATCAAGGATCTTCTTACTGACTCTGAGATGACTCAAGATACCCAGACATCTTATGAGTATGTGATTAATCTTCGTCGAAAGATTGTCGACGCATGTCAATAGGCTACAGCTTCGTCAGAGGCTGCCAAACATAAATCACGATTCTTTTTGAATAAGAATAGACGTTTACGTCAACTTTTTCTGGGTGACGAAGCCTTTGTGTTGCTTCCTCGGAGGGACAATAGATTGCTTATTGCTTGGAATAGTCCATTCAGAGTAATCTTACGTATTTCTAATGTTGATTACGTGCTTGACATGAAAGGTCAAAGAAATGTTTTCCACATTAATATGCTCAAAGAATTCCATACAAGACCTGAGCATTTACAGTCTATTTTTCATGACATAGATGACAATTTTGCTAGTTGTTGTCAATATTCTAATTTATCAGTGATTCAAGAGGAGGAATCTTCCTTCCCCGACATCCACATGTCTCTGCCTATATTTGCTTTGGATTCTACAGAATCTTGGCGGGATGTTAATATTTCTTCTTGTTTAACATCTCACCAACATTGCCAGATATCTAACCTACTTGAATCTTTTTCTGATGGTCTTACTGACCGACCTGGTCGAACATCAGTTATTTCTCATGATATCATCCTTGCTGATGATATTCTTATCCGTCTACGACCTTATCCTGTTCCTTTACATTATCAGGATAAAACTGCTCACGAGCTGGATCAGATGTTTAATTTGGGAATTATTGAAATCAGTAATTCGCCATATTCGTCTCCATTAGTTATTGTCCGTAAAAAGGATAATAATATTCGATTATGCGTAGATTATAGCAAATTAAATGCTAAAACATTTCCGACGCGGAACCACACCCATTACTTGACGATCTACTTACTCGTCTCTCTAATGCTATCCTATTTACAAAAATAGATTTGACTAAAGGTTATTGGCAAATTCCATTAACCGAAAATGCCAAACCACTTACTGCGTTTTCAACTCCACGTGGGTTAATCCAGTGGAATGTTATGCCTTTCGGGCTGATGAACGCACCTGCCACATTCATTAGAATAATGCGAAAAATTTTGTCACATAGAACTGATATCATAACATACATAGATGATATTTGTTTGTCCAGTTCATCTTTTCAGGAACACTTTGTGGGACTTCGTTCTTTATTGGAAACTCTTCGTTTCTATAATCTTACTGCTAAGCCTACTAAGGTACAGATAGCATTTAAGGAATTTACTTTTCTGGGACATACTATTGGTTCTGGTCAGCTTCAGACCATACCTCAAAATGTGTCCAAAATCCTAAGCTTATCTATTCCTAATACAAAGAAACATGTACGCAGTTTGTTAGGATTAGTACAATATTCTTCTTCTTCTTTGATCCTTAGCCGCCGACCGTCAAAGCAGTCAGTGGCCATCACGCCTAGTGGCGTCTTGTAGGGCAACAACAAATTGATTCCACTTTGCTCGGTCGGTGGCCATCCTTCGTACAGTGCCCCAACTCTGGTTCATACTTTGCATCTCAGCCTCCACAGTCCTCCGCCAGATTGTTTTTGGTCGGCCTCTCTTTCGTTTTCCTTCAGGGGTCCAAAGCATAGCTATTCTTGTGATGGCATCGGGGTCTCTTCTGAGGACATGGCCAACCCAGTACAAAATTATAGTAGATTTATTCCTAATTTATCTGATATCACAGCTGTCCTTTCTTCGTTATTACGAAAGGGCATGCCAATAAAAGTAAATTGGACGAAAGATACTGTTGCTGTCGTTTTTGACGGTTTCATAAGACGTAAATCTATTTAATATTTTTTGTTGATCTAAGTTAGAGAACTGTATATTAACTCTCTGGGACTGGTTGATTTGGGGTTATCTTCCCTTTGTTTTATTCATTGTGTTGACCTGTCTTAAAGCGGGGTTAGCTGTTCTCAGATCTGTTATATTTACGCATGCGCAAGTTTTTTTAGCGCGAAACGGAGAGACTTCCGTAAGGGAGTGATGAACTGGGTCCTGACCGGACTAAGATGTCCGTAGTACTTCTCTGCATTATCTGGGGGAAAGATAGTCTTCGGTGTGACTGTGATGTCAGTGATTCTCCCCAGAGTTATTCTTTTCGTCAAGAATGACGACAGTTGTTATCTGTGTATTTCTCGGATTCTGTCAAAGGTAAAAGAAACTTAATTATTATGTCTAAGTTGCAGAACATTTTGTGGCGACCTGTGAGTAGAGCTCACAGTTCTTTGAGATACAGAGTCCATTATGTGTGCTCGATGTAGCCAGCTAAGACTATTCGTCTAACTATTATACAGAAGCCCAGTGAAGAGAGATTATTATGAAAACCGCATGTTAGCGGTATGTTTCGGCATGGATGTTTATGCCTGCCTATGAAGAATACACAGTTGTTCATATTATTATAGAGGCCCGATATTGCGGCCGATATCTTTGAGCAGAAGAAGAAGTGTCTGGCGTGTGAAGCCAGATGAAGTCTTGACTTTCATTAAACAAGTTCATAGACTTTAATATTAAGCAACTGGAACCGCTTTTATCGTGCGGGACATTTGTTAAAGGACTACCTGACGCGTTTAGTCAGGGGCCCTGAGCTACAGTATGAACGAACGTAAATTGTCAAACCAGCTCTACTAGCATCTTATACATGAGCTATGCAAGATTTATGATGCTCGATGTTTATGATCATTACCACACATGAAATGTCCATGATCCTTGTTCAGTTGACTGTATCGTCTGTCAGCGTACTGTTGCCGTAATAAATGTTGAAGAGAAGTCATCTGTATTATCCACGTCTATGACTTCTACTTGTGGTGGAGTGAGTTTGGTGTGTAGCTGAATAAGAGCCTATACGACTTCGTGTCCACGATCTGCTGTTTCCTACACACACACCTTTACTCTCGACCACATCCTATTACGAGTACTACACACCTGAGAAACATGTATGCTGTTTGTGTGTGAGTGTCTGCATTACACCCTGGCAGCGCCTCACGCTGGTGGCCTAGATACTCTGCAACACTGAACCGTCCAGGTGATAAACGACACGCCCACTCAACGACACTGCAACACGACAAAAACAGATTCTCTACATCAGACTTTAACATCTGGAAGTAACATTGGATTTAACAGATACATAGGTAGCATTTGAGAAAATTTTAAATATTTTTGCTTCACCTCCTATTTTGAGGTTGCCTGATACTTCAAAAATCTTTATCCTCCGAACAGACGCAAGTAATGTCGGCTTGGGAGCCTCGCTCTTACAGGAATGCAATGGTACACTGCATCCTACCCCCTAAATATCCAGAAAGCTATCAGATGCGGAGAGGAAGTATTCTACAATCGAAAAAGAATTGCTGGGTGTAGTGTGGGCAATTCAAAATTTGGAACGGTACTTACTTGGAGCTCCATTTATAATCCAAACTGATCAACGTTCAGCTGCTGCTTTAAAACGTGCAAACCATAAAAACCCAAAGCTAGCACGATTCTCCATTTTATTGCATCCGTACACGTTTGACATTCAACACATCCCAGGTTCGGACAATGTCGTCGCTGATGCTCTTTCCAGAAATCCGACATCCGTACTTGATGCCTAATCACTACACAGAAGACATTTGTATAATTCATGACATTGCTCGTAGAAAGTCAATCTCGGTTGAAGTCAGAAATTACACAAGAAGTCAATATCGTTTGAAGCCAGAAATTGGACAGAAAAACAGTCTCGTTCGAAGCCTGAAATAATTTGTTTGTAGAAGATTTGTTGGACAACATGTTATATTATTTGCTAAATATCTCACTGGACATTTCTGAGATATACGTTGATGTGAAGATCATACTTTCGCTGATTGTTTGTCACAAGATGGCACACTTTCTAATTGGTCAAGAAATGCGTCAGGACTAGTTACTGCTGTATTGGTACATTGAATTTTGAGATGCAGGGCGCCATTATTAACTTTTGTGAATTGAACATTGATGTATTACTGCTCCGTACATTCTACGCTACACTGATTGTGAAATACTGTTTCCAGGATTTCTTCTTTCTTCTTCTTCCTCGTTTGCCCTAAAAAGGACGGTGGTTGCGTTGTGTCTGTTTACGCCGTAGCTGTGATATCTGCACCTTTCGGTCGACACATCCGATTTCAGTACGGAATTTTTTGGGACCGGGTTTGCCTTCCCTCTTCGATCCGTACTCGCTCAGCCAGACTGCACTGCTGCAGACTGTTTTCAGGACCACCACGTGGAGGTGGAGTACGGTCTTAGTCAGCTCTGGTTCGCTGACTCTGATGAAAGCAGTCAAGCTATGGGTCGCTGACTGCATTCTCTATTGCTGCATCTTTGGGTCCCGTTTCCAGGATTTGAAACTGATCGAACTTTGCATGCTATATTATATTTTAATCTATGTTTATATGTTGTAATAATACATATTTGACATTTAATTTCTATTTAATTTTTAATATCACTATTTATAGTTAGATAGATTGATTGTTGTCATTTCCTTACTTTCTCTTTGATTTGTGATAATGTTGGAAAGATAACACACGATTTATTTGTTCGTTTTATACTATTCTTCCTTACTTCCCTTTATTCTGATGTCTAATTTTTCTTGACATAAATTGTTTTTTTTTTCTCTTTCCTAATTTTTTATTCTCACTACTTTCTATTGTATTGTTCACACACACACATGACTTCCATTTTTGTTTTAGTTACTTTAGATTAATTATATACCTATATATATAATATCTTATTGTTTCACATCTCTGCATAGTCATATAGTTATTAAATTCTTTTATTTAATTTATTTAATTACATAGTACAAAGTACTATTACATAGTAGTTAATTATACCATCACTATGTTTATATATTAATTTGTCTTAGTATCATAAACTTGTCTCTAATTTGTTGACTATTGACGACATTTTCTAAGTAGAGACGTTAATTATGTATACATTGATTTGACATACGTTTGACGTATGATTAGTTTAGATAACGACATTGACATTTGGTTAATATAAACATATCTGGATGTTTATATGATTTTTCGCGATTTTTGGTTCTAAAATCTCAGTGCGATGTTAATGTAAATTTTTTGGTGATATTTTTGAAGAACAAAATCGCTTCTCGATTTTTTTGTTAATCTACTCGCTAACAATTCTATTTGTGGCCAACAGGATGTATTTTGCACTTAGATGTATGATAATTGAACGCGATGTTAGTCTGAAGTCACTTAGATATGATGACGTAGATTTGGTGCTGCAATAATTTATGCAGACCGTTAGCCGAGGCCTTTCGTTGTAAGATTCCGTCCAAGGAAGACGTTAAAGCTGTTGCTCCTGAGAATTGAAGATTTATTATGTATTCTACGTGGCTGTATGTTTTACGAAGGTCGCTACTTATATCCAGGAAGATTCCGAACATAAGCAGTTGAGTTCGATGATTTATTTACAGAGGAGTATTGCAAGAGCAATTTTATTATATTAACTCCATGTCTGGTTTTCGCTACTTCGGGGAGTCCATGATGGCACCGCTAGTAAATATTCCAGATATGTGACGTTCTATGGAAGACTGTAGGAGATGCCATATTATGCATGTACTTATATTGCCATGAACTTGAAGTTTGTTATACGTCAATAAATGTGCCTGTAATTGTGGACTCAAATCAACCAGTCGTTGGAGTCCATGTGAGAGCTGTGAGTCTTAACAACCCAAACCATTCGCAAACATCTGTTAACACGATTGCTCAATTAACCGTCCACAACAATAAAACCAGGGGCAACAGGGTAAAAACAACGAGCAAAATTCTTATCCTTATTACTGATTTCTTAAATTTCTATTATGGTCCCTAGAATTGAAGCACCATTCTTCAATTCACATCTCTACCAAGAGTAATCCTAAGCTAAAGGTAGACACCTTTGAAGACCTCAGTAGATACTCTGACGATTGGCCCCTGTTGGAACATCACTGCAGAGCAAGGGAAGTAAATCCCGTGACAGGCGAATTGCCCGTGCTTTTCTTTTGTCTATGTTTTACTTGTCTTCTCTCCTTAAACCGTCTTCATTTTTTCTTAACTGGGCCTTCTCTCATAATTTGCACGCAACGACTCAGGTTTCGTGTTGTTATCTTGATCGCTGACCTGGTCTGAAACACACTGACTCTCATCTGTGCAGGGAAAGAGCCGTTTACGTACGGTTTCGTCACAGTTTCCGGTCTGAAGTAGCGAGACAGGTTAATTGAACGACTTTTGTTAAACTAGACAAAGGCGGGGCAATATTTGTCTTAAGTCAGGATATTCAGTTTTCTTGTATTGATAATCTGGAGATTAACGAATGTGCTAACAGGAGTGTTTAAAATACGTGGGAGATTACCGTAGGTGTTTCATGAAGATTATGTAATACTTCCGGTGATGGCCTCAGTGTTTGTCAACATTTATGATAAGAATTTAAACTGAGGTTATATCGTGAGTTATAAACGTGATTCATAAAAACCCCCGGTAGAGTTCACACCTTATATGGAAGAATTTTAAAATAAACCCCATCACACGTTGTTAAGCGGAATTGTCATGACAGGGGTTGGGGAGAAGACCTATACAAAAGTCAAACATTCGAATATGCTTGGTGTGAATAAAATAAATTAAAATAGACTACTTCTGATTTGAGACCCCGACGCTATCCCTACTGCGTTGGCGTAGCTGGCGAATCCTTTTCATGACAAGCCCTTTTGAGGGTTTTATGCTAGCATATGGATAATGCCTAGATGAAATTATCATGCTCGGAGATTTCAATGCCAGAGTTGGAAATGACCATGCTAGATGGGGTGGAGTTATCGGAAGATATGGAGAAGATACTCTCAATGATAATGGAAAGCGACTCCTTAGATTCTGCAGTGAGCATAATCTGATCATTACAAACACAAAGTTCCCCCATAAGCGCATACACGTATACATTAGATGTGAACCAAGAAAGAATGAGAAGTCAGTGATCGACTATACCATTGTTAGGAGGAGCTCATTCAAATATGTCCGGGATGCTAGAGTCTGGAGGGGGCAAGAGATTGGAAGTGATCACTACCTGCTTACAATCAAAATAACATCTGAAAGAGTTGCTCAGCCTAGGAACTGCTCAACATCACGCAAGAAACCAAGCAAACGAACGGGAGAAATTAGCATTAAGACCTACAAGCTGAGAGGGCTAGAAATTAAGACCATATATCAAGGGCTTATTGCTACAGCTGTGAGAAACACAGAAGAACAAACTGATGACCTAGAAATCCTGTGGCTTAAATTCAAGGACATCATAAAGACAGCTGCTGCAGAAGCATGTGGTGAAGTCCGACTTGGGAACATGAGAAAGAGGACACCTTCGTGGACAGAGGAAGTCAAAGGGAAAATAAGAGAGAAGAAAATGGCATGGAAAAAATACTTAGGAGCTAAAAACACAGCAGGACAAATAGAGAAATATAGAGAATATGTGATACTCAGAACAGAAGCAAAGAACAAGGTGATAGTAGCAAAACAGAAGTCCTGGAAAAAATTTGGAGAGAAGCTAGAAAAAGATGCTCAAGAAAACCAGAAATTGTTCTATAAGACCCTAAAGAACATGAGGAAGGAAAAACAATGCCCTCTCAAATTTATTAAGGAAGAACAAGGCAAATTGCTTACTGCCCCGAAGGAAGTAATGGAAAGATGGAAATAATATTTCTCAGACATCCTTGATGGTGAGCAAGGTCAAGCATCAGAAATGAATACCACTAGCACAGAAGAGGAAACCAATGGTGATGAAGATGACATAAAGATGGAAGAACTGAAGGCCACACTGGAGAAAATCAAGATGGGCAAAGCAGCAGGGCATGATGGTATAACATCAGAAATGGTTAAGTACATGGGAGCATCAGGCGACCTATTACTCTTAAGGGCCATACAGGCAGCGTGGTGCAACAAGACCATACCAAAGGGTTGGGAGATTGCCATCATAACACCAATTTTCAAAAAGGGTGACAATCTACAATGTGGAAACCATATAGGCATATCCCTTCTCAGTGTCCCTGGTAAAATCTACTCTAGAATCCTAGAGCAGAGACTCTGACGCCTAACTGAGCCACAATTGGATGAGGTCCAGTGCGGATTCCGAGTTAACCGAAGTACTCAAGACCTAATCTTCACACTGAGACAGCTGAGTGAAAAGGCCCTTGAGTATAAGAGTGAGATCCATCTTTGTTTCATAGATAAGGAAAAGGCGTGTGACAGGGTCCCCTGAGGCAAACTTTGAGACTGTTTGGAAAGAAAGAACATTCCAGCACCTCAGATTCATGCTTTACAAAACTTCTACAAGTCTTGCAGAAATTATGTGAGCAAACCATAAGACAGAAGAGTTAAGGACCACAACTGGTTTAAGACAAGGTGATATCCTGTCACCTTATCCTTTCATACTCCTCGTAGACGATGTCATCAAGGCATGTCAGGAGAGAACAAGAAAGTATTCAGTGGGGTACTGGAAGATGAGACAGTTCTGTATTTCAGAGCTGGCATTTGCTGATGATGTTGCCCTGATTGCTAAATCAGAGGCACATTTCCAATCCAACTTGCAAGTCTGGAAGGAAGAGCTGGAAAAGAGAGGGATGGTCATAAGCAGCTCTAAAACAAAATCCATGGTGAAATTGTGATAGTGGTAACCCAGGTTCTGTGCGATTAATCGTGAGAGCGAATGCTGGGTGGAGCAACGACTTTTGATTGTGTGTCAAAGATGTTATGAAGATGGATGGGGCGGCAGTAAACTGATGGTTGATGTATTCTATCTCTATTGTGAATGAAGACGAACAAACTTCTACTGTAGTAAACATTGGCTGACACACTGTTGACGATTAATGTCTTTATTAATGTGAAGAAAACGTATCTACTATTAGGCGAACACTGTTCCACAATATAAAGTAGAATGGACTTCAAAATACAGTCTCAACGTTGACGTTCTAACTGGTCAGGAAGTTGTTTTTTCACACACCTGCCTACTGTTATGTTTTTCTAAGTCTGGCCGTTGTCAAACTTGCTGAGTAATTCTTTAAACATATTCTATTAGGTTCTTCTGGCTTGGGCGTAGTATACTGGTCCACTACCAGAGTTTAAAACATTATCCGTTAGCCCTTTAAATATTCGTTAAGATTTGTCCCCCAGGACAAATTTTTCTCTCCCCTTGATTACTACACCTACGTCTACCCCAAAACTTAATTTGTACTTCCTTGACCACTATTAACATACATAAACACATAAATAAAAATGCATCATCATTCTACCCACTACCTCATCATATTGTAATTATATCATACTGACTACAAAACATACTCTGTAATCACTACTAACTGTGATTCACGTATACATTGTACGCTTCTTTCATCCACAATTTATTATACCTTTCACACTCCATTTACACCCTCAACCTCTCCATTTCCTACTTTGTTTACGAACTCAACCTTTTAAGTATTCTCTCATATCCAGCTCTATTTGTCTACCATCGTAATTCACTCTATCGTGACCTACTGAACATCATCATATCCGTACTCACTTTCTTATTTACTTCTTCTGTAGCTAACACTTTTTTCCGGAATGTACTGTAACTGCCTGTTACTCTTAATTTGCAATATATACAGCCGTTTGTGACTCATTTACAACATCATGGTGGCACTGATTCTTTACTACTGCTATCCCTCTGGCTCAACCCTTCACTTATCTTTGGGCCTAAAAAAAAAAATATGTGGTCCCCTAATACGAACTACTTGCGTTTCCGTACCGTCTATTTATTCCTAACATTTTAAATCTTCTTTCTATTTCTCTTATTTCACGTGTCTCTGCACTAATCTGTCCTGCTTTCATTTTATCCATATTTTCCATTGTCCCTGTTTTCTCTTCCTCCTATTTCTTCCTTCTCAGTTATATATGTTTCTCTTGTATTCGCCTCTTTTATTTCACTCTCTCTATTCTCTGCCTACTGTATTTGTGTATCTCAATCTCTTTCTTTCCTATTCTTCTGTTCCTCACAACACTCTGTCCTTTTCGTAAAGCGTCTCTTACTATATCTGTTCACCCCAGAACTCACTTTCGCCTCTTGTCGTCTCACTTATAATTCATCCGTTATATATTCGTTCCTTCTAAACTTTCGTCTATATCTCTGCAATTTACACATGGCTTCCCTCAACATACTCCTTTTCACCCCTCTAGTCCAACAGCGCCATGACTTCATCAAGAGTCATATTTTCAAACACTTCTTCCTCTTCGTCTGACGGTACACTGTCTGAGTAACTTGACATCGAGTCTAAAAACACGTCTCTATCCACTATATCAATTTCTCGGTAATCACGTTTCTCTATCGCTTTCAACACAACCTTGTGAATTTCTTCTTTTCTTTCTGATAAGTCTGTACCAAACTTCCTCTCCAGAAGTTTCTGCGCGTATTTTAGTGCCACGGTGTCGGGTTTAGCTTTTCTTAGTTCGGCTTTTATTTCTGTCTTCATCTCCTATGTGCTTGGTTCAATCACTTTGACCATTTTCGTCACTATTTCACACCTCGCGGTCTGCCATATTTTCCTCCCGTGATTTCTCCATTTTTCGTTTTCTTCTACACTTCTAACTTCCTCCACCGTTTGCTTCAATTTCTCCGCTTCTTCTTCCCTCGTGTCTCTTGAGTTTTTCTTAACTCCTGAATTTCTCTCTACGCCTCTCTCATTACTTATGCACCTCTCTCTACTTCTTCTCGTACTCCTGGGATTCTCACGTCTGCTCCTACTGACACCTCTATCTCCACTACTGAAACTCACTTGACCCTTGCTCTCATATCTCTTCTTCCGACTCGACCTCGTCTCTTCTTCCCAACTAGTGGATCGTTCTCTCCTTCGATCCCTACTTACTCTTCCTCTACCGTTATTTCTCCTATTTGCCTCTTTATGTCCCTCGCGACTCTTGGACATGTACTCTCCTCGATCCTTGTTTCTTCTCCTGTTCTCATTTTCTCTGTCCTCTTCATATTTCTTATCCCTATATCTATATAGTTCTGCGATCTCTCGTTCGTCTTCTGTGTCTCTTCTATTAATATATTCCTTCTATGGGCTCTCCATTTGTTATGTCTGTGGCCCTCGTCACTCTCCTCAGATGATATACTGTCTGAGTCGTTCGACATTGATACCTCTTCTGGAATCCTTGTCCGTCTCCTCCTATCTTCTACTTCATTAATGGTTTTCCGACCCTTTCCTCTTGTCGGTCTATCCTCTTCTTGTGTTTCCCCGTGTTTGCCCCTCCACTTCGGGCGTACCTGCATTTGCGCTGCATTTCTTAACTTCGCGAGGGGCAAATTATATTCTGAGGAAGCGTCGGATGACGTATAATACTTCTTCTTCCCACGTGTAACGTCTCTTGCCCTTTCCTCTTGCTCGTCTGTTTGTCCATTTTCCTCCATTTCCTCTTCTTCCTGCTGGCTTTCTTGTTGCTTCTCCGCTTCCTGAAACTGTCGTAATTGTTTTTCTTGCTCTGCTAATCTATTTTCTCTCTCTAGCAGCCTCTGTACATATTCCGTCAGCAGAATGTCCTCTTCGCTTTCCGAGTTGTCTCTCACAATTCTTAACCTCCTTAATTCTTCCGGTAATGTTCTGCAAACCTTTTCTCTATCTGACGTTCTCGTCTGATTACGCTGCACATCGTCTTCTTCTTTTTCTACTTCTGTCTGTTTTCTCTTCGCCTTCTTCTCCTCTCTCTCCTTTTGATCTTCTTCTCCAAGAATTCTCTGTCAATCTCTCTCAGTATCCTGTTTATCTTTCTCCTCTTTCTCGTTTCCTCTCTCCTTTTTATCTTCTTCTGACTGAATTCTCTGTCTATTTCTCTCTGTATCCTGTTTGTCGCTCTCCTCTTCCTCGCTTCCTCTCTACTGTTTCTCCTGTTTGTTTTGTGAATCGTTAAAAACTCCAGATCTCTGGTTAGGGTTTTTCGGTTGTTCATGTACTTCTGCTCTGGTGACTATCTGACTTCCTCCTGCGCTTCTGGAGAACTTTCATGTGATGTAACCTCATCCATCTCATCTGGTATCACTACTCAATCATCTCCCTTGATGGTCCAATCAATGTTCCTTTGTGTTGTTCTGTGTGTACCGATGTTTATGTGTGTCTCTGTTTGTATAGCGACACTAACCATCTTCTTATACTCTCCTTCTGGTTTTTCTATCTGTCTGGGTTGCATGTTATTCCCAGGGGTGTGCTGTGTCCTATCCGTATCTGTTAACTTTCCTTCCTGATCTTATTGGACCTATGTGTGCCTTCCATCCGTCTTCTGTCGTTATGAGACACCTTTGTCCGTTATCTAATGCCACGTTGTTTATCTCCCATACCTTTCTGTTTCTGAATTTATTTGAGAGGAAGAGTCTTGGAAATAGTGGTCCTGTTTAGAGTGGAGAATGATGGAAAAGGCTATGTGATAGTAAGGGTTTTAGAAGTAAATAGTTGATTCACAGAGTGCTGGAAAGAGTAAGGACAGACTGTTTTACGACAATTTGCCTCTCAATTCTACTCCAAAAAAAAACTCTTCTGGACAAACAATTATTTGCCAGTTTCCAGACTCACAACTGCGCTCACACCGATTTGGTGCTTCAGACACACAGACGCACGTGAATACAAACTACGATAACGAATATGGGAAAGTTTGGGTTTGGGCCTGCCAACACAAATGCTAAAAGTTTTATTCCTTTTATTTAGCATTTAAAAAAAATCAAGTCACAAACAATTATCAATTTACATGCAGAAATCGAAGTTTCAAAATACAAAAAAACAAGGAGGTGGGTTTTTTTTTGAAGAGTAGTGTTCAATATGCCCTTCCCTCTTGTACAGAAAAATGGGAAAAGGAACCCGGTCCAAATGACAGGTAGTTAACAGAAGTAGATAAGTTAACCCAACAGTCAATTAATCTATCCTGAAAAGAGGGATTAGGAAACTAGTCCTATTATCTTTAACTGTTTTCCCTTCTACTAAGCAGACTAGGAAGGGGAAATAACAGAGGTTAAGAAATCCCACTTATAAAGTGAACCATGTAAGGAATAACTAACAAAGTGTCTACCAGGTACAGCAATTAAAATAGTTGCACATAAATCTCCTTTTAGTCATGCACGCACGTGCTGGCCAACACACAAACTCACACACAGACTTACCGATCTTAGAAGCAGGCAATCCATAGAATTATACAAAAAAAAAACTCATCAATTAACACTTGACATATTGAGAGTGTCTGTTACTTCAATGTCCGGCCCCAGATTTAGCGAGGTTTGGCTGGTAGCAAATATTCCCGCTTATCGCCGGTCGTGAAGACTAAATGTTCTTGTGGTTTATTTTTCTGATATAAAAAAAAGTCTATGGGATGGCACCGTCGCAGTTAGATACTGGTGAGAATGGGGTGTGGCTTCTTAGATTTCACCGCTGGTGGTGAACCTTCTGCTTTAAAAAAACCGAGGTGACTACAACTGTCCAGTGAGGTAGGTTTTAAATCCGGTGAGGAAAAACTAGGTACCGTCACAGTTCAGGTAAATATGTACTCTCTCTCTCTCTCTCTCTCTCTCTCTCTCTCTCTCTCTCTCTCTCTGTAGCAGTAATTTTAATTTAAAAAAAACTCTGGCGATTGTTCTTCTTCCAGTTACAACTGAATATACTTGGTGAGGTGTTTAAATTTGTCAATGGGGGTGCTTTCTTTCTATTAATTTAGATAGCTGGATCCCAAACATAGGATCGCCTCAAAGATTTAAAATTTAATACACAGTCTCATCAGATTCTGGAAGGGGGGTTTAAGAACTGAGTCTGGGGACTCTTTACCAGGTTGTACTTCTTCTTGCTGGGATCGCTAAGGTAACGATCACTCTAGATAAAAGATAGAAAACATGTAATTCATACCGAAAATCAAGTATCATTTCCAAAGCGCGATAAATTTACAGTTAACTATTTATACACTCGCGTCTATAATTTTTTATAAAATTCAGGAAGAACTCCACGCGAATTTAATAGTTAAAAACATACGTAAAAACTAGAACTAAACTCAATTAAATTTAGTTATAAATTCCCTCGCGTCTTTAAATGTTACTTTAAGCATTTAAGTATCTATCATTTTGGGAAATAATATAATAGATATTTCATTACCTATTCCACTGGAACTATTTGAGATAAGTTTAATTTAATAGCTTTAAGTTAATCACAAAATCCAGTGAAATAAAATGAATGAATGAACTAGACCACTGATCACTTTAAAACAAATATATTATACCGTTTAGCACAGAATAGAATTCACTGCAAATAAGTTGAGTATCCAGAGTGAATCAAACAGGATTTCACTATGCTAGTGCTTCTGTCAAGGTCTGGCGAAACGAGTGATAAAGTTGCATTCTTCAGGGTCTGTATATATCTAAATGGAATTCAAGATGAGTGGGACCTGTTAGATTCTAGCGCCTCTTTAGAACCCAGGAAAAGTCGAGGTTTCTAGCCGTCGTGTTAACCGCGATTGCCCCCTGGCTTCCGATCTCCGTCTCTCCTGTTTCTCAGTCTTTCGGGCAAGTCTGCCGGTTGCCACAGAAGTGCGAGGTCTGCAAGAAGCTTTCTTCGTCTACTCTGGTTCGCACTGCCGTGTCATCTTCCTGCGAGACGTTGCTCTGTTCGCTGCCTCCGCTTTCTTCTGACCGCTCTGGTCCATCTTGCGAGCGGTTCAGTGTTCGCACGGAGATGAGAAATTCCTGCGAGAAACTAGCTTCTCTGTTCTGGGGATCGTCTCAGTGTCTTTAGATCTCATGCCGCATACTTAATGAGCCCCGGTGGAATTGGTTCGCTCTGGCGAAACAACAAAGTTACAACAAATGTTCAGGGGTTCTAATGTTATGAAAAGCTAAAAGTCCCTTTAATCATCCATCAAATCAGGGAAAATTCACTTGTCGAACTAGACGTACGTCACACTTATCCTTGGTTTTCTTCCCATAGGTACCTGCCTATTCTTTTGTGACCTATTTGTCACCATACTCCTGTCAGTCTCTCTCGAGTGAGTAGGCCTGCCTTTTCCCTGACTACTGTATCTACAGTACCGAGGCGTCTCGAAAGCCCTCGTGTGGTGCGTGCATGAGTGTGCCCCTTGTGTGCGGGTGTAATTATGAGGTTGACACCAGGTGTCATCCTTGTCCCTACACATTAGTCTGTCGTGGACTATAATAACTAGCTAAATGTGCAGACCTACTGTTTTGATACATGCGTAGTGGTCTCCATGTACACATGCTAGCTCTGTGTCCCCGCTGATGGCAATTGTAGCATTCAATGTCTTGCACCCATCGGCGACCTGTTTGTTGTCTTTTTCCACCACCGTTTCCTCGACCTACATTATCTATTTCCATTGGTTCCTCTTCATCAACCTTCGCTTGTTCTACTCTCGATTCAAATCTTTTTCTTATGTTTTCTTCTGTGATGGCAGAAGTCACAGTTTCCTTTAATGTTTTGTGATCTTTTCTGATTAGGTGTAGTTTGATGGCGTCACTGTTCAATCCATCTGCAAAAATACCAATCAATTGGCTATCTAACCCTTGTGTGTCTGTCGTTCCTGATGGAAACACATCCTCTATTATGTTGAACATTCTATCACTGTACATCTGTACCGTTTCCTCTCTATTTTGCCTTATTCGTCTTAGTTTTTGCCCCTCTAGGTGTATGTCTTGCAACTCTCCGTATCTCTTAGTCAATTCTTGCTTAAAATCCTGCCACGATACTTTTGGCACTGTGTCCAACCTTCTAATAAAATCTGCCACCAGATCCGCACTAGTCAAAAAAAGCTAACAATCTCCTCTCACTATCTGAAGCCTGTATCGATAAGGAAAATCTTTCTAATTGTAAAAGCCAGGCTTTACATTCAGCAGCTTTACCTGAAAAAGTGTTAACATTGCCTTTGACATTGGTAAGTTTACTGTTTTTACTAGCTTACCAAATGTATCAGATACCTGGGGTAACACGCCTACTACTGTCTCTGTACCGTGTTCCATCTTGGCCCTGAAATCTAAAAAACTTTATATTATTGGGAACTTCCTGGGGCTCTGAAAGGAAAAATTGCTTCGGTTAATTATCTTGCCGCTGTAAAAAAATAACAATTGATATTCACGGCAAATCACTACAACAAATTTGCGAGGAAACTACGATACATGCATCAGTTCAAGTTTGTACACAATCACTAATTATACTTAACCTCTAACTAATTAACTAACTCTATTCCTAGACGTTGGTTGCTGATGAAGGTGTCTTTTCCGGACCGTTGAACTGAATTTGTACATATTTTTGATCCGTTCTTTCTCCCCAGTTCTCTTATGTGTTGTGAGCGGCGGTTATGGATACTTGAGCTTCACTGTTCATACAAAATCACTCTTGTGTGATGATGCTTGACCCGTCACCCGATAGCGGAGTCAAAATGTAATAAAAATTGTCTCTTCCCGTATTTTCGTTACTGTCGACTTGAGTTTATGCGTTGACCTCCTTTCTGCTGTGTTGTTTATATGTCTTGGTTCAGCATGACCTTGTCTACCTCGGCTGATCTTGATATGACTCGGCACGTGCGAGATAAACTGTTACTGCATTCAATATACGCTTACTTAGCCTCAATATAAAGTAGAATGGACTTCAAAATACAGTCTTAACGTTGACGTTTTAACTGGTCAGGAAGTTGTTCTTTCATACACCTGCCTACTGTTATGTTTTTCTAAGTCTGGCCGTTGTCAAACTTGCTGAGTAATTCTTTGAACAAATTCTTCTAAGTTCTTCTGGCTTGAATGTAGTATACTGGCCCACTACCAGAGTTTGAAACTTTATCCGTTAGCCCTTTAAATATTCGTTAATGACGTTAGTTTATGTCTGCACTGGTTAACCCTGCTTGCACGTCGTTCTCGAACTACCTTCAGGATTGCAATCTAGTAAATGATCTACATACCATTTTCCTTGACGAGATGCTTGAACCAATTAACTTTACCATAACTCGATATCAACATACCGTTGTTGGAAGAATCTTGATCTGTCTTCTCTGCAAAACTGCAGTCTGTACTACACTTGATGATAGTACCCGAGCTAGTTTCTTCCTTCTGTCTTCTACATCGTACAGATGTCTACCCTTGTTAGCCTATATTACCTTTCACATAGCTGGCTTACAGCAAGGAGTAAAGTAAAGGGGGGTTTGGGATGTCAGGTATTGGTAGTACCTCTGGTGAAGGAGCTGTCATGCCCTTTTCAGGGCAGCTCGGCCACTTTTGGTCCAAACCTGGCATCCAGCTCTCACCTGTGGCTCCTCGTAGCTGTCAGCATGCGACAGCGGCCACCCCCCGGGCAACGGCTTTGACAGGCCGGCTAAACTAGGTGAGGGTAGCCGACTGGTTATAAACCTTCGGTGAGTTAGGGTCTGCCTACCCATGCATGCGAAGACTGGATTCGATAGACTGCGCCGAAGAAACCATCTATTGATTCAACGGGCATGACGGCGATTACCAGCAACGCGCTGTGGAGCATAAGGAGCACGGCGAGGCACGTAGAACGCCCTGGTCATCCACTGCATCCTGTGTTGTCTCCAGTCGTCTCGATAATATCTTGCCACTGGAACAGATAACTCCGGACGAGAGAGTGAGGATGACGATTAGCGCAACTCTTCCTCACTTTAATCCAATTACAGCGCAAGTCACAGCTTCAGACAGATACATACAGACACTACACTCAAAGACCTGTGGCGATGGGGGAGTGGCGAACCAGAAAGTGTGGATACACTCAAGCTGCAGCCACAATCCTGCACACAGGCGGCTCAGGCCATAGGGTCGTTTCTCGCTGGAACTTTGAAGCAGCGGCGAGATCCGGCAGCCCCCTGAGCGACTGAGCAGCCCTCTTTAGGATCACTCTGCTCACCTCCATGGCATGAGGAAGGGGCTAGAAAAGGTGCCCTGAACATAGCCTGCTTCAACCTACTCTGACCAGCTTGACGCGGCTGGAGGGTATCCCAATCATGCGTTCGAACAAAAAGTAAGAAAAAAATGAAGGTGCTTACCTTCGGCACGTGGAACGTGCGAACACTACTCGACAATACCCTGGCCGACAGACCTGAAAGACGGACTGCACTTGTGGCCAAAGAACTGGCGCGCTATAATGTCGATATAGCAGCCCTAAGTGAGACGCGACTACCAGAAGAAGGTCAGATTACTGAAATTGGAGGTGGCTACACATTTTATTGGAGTGGCCGGGACAGCAAGGAACGGCGTGAGGCTGGTGTTGGATTCGCCATTAAATCTCATATCGTACGAAAACTTGTCAAATCTCCTAAGGGCATTAATGATCGCCTAATGACCCTTCATGTCCCACTAGGAAGCAACAGAAGTGCCACACTGATCAGTGCATATGCCCCAACAATGACAAACCCCGAGGAAACAAAAGAAAAGTTCTATGACGAACTTAACTCAATCATCTCATCAGTTCCTAAATCTGAGAAACTTATTATTCTCGGCGACTTCAATGCCAGAGTAGGCACTGACCACAACACCTGGGAAGGAATACTTGGAAAACATGGCATAGGCAAATGTAATAGTAATGGGCTCCTATTACTCAGCCTGTGTGCCACACATGATTTGTCCATCACGAACACCATGTTTCGCCTACCCACTCGAAATAAAACAACATGGATGCACCCCCGATCCAAACAGTGGCATCTCATTGATTATGTCATCACGAGAAGGAGCGACAGACGTGACGTGAGAGTGACCAAGGCCATGTGTGGTGCCGAATGCTGGACTGACCACAGGCTGATTGTATCAAAACTCAACCTTAACATACAGCCCAAGCGAAGACACCAGAGTCAGAAACCCATGAAGAGGCTCAACGTCACAAAACTTAAAAGCGAAGCAACCGCAGAGAGCTTCTCAAGGGACTTGGACAGCCGTCTGAGGGACGTTGAGCTCGGTCAAACCACTATAGAGGAAAAATGGGCCACTTTAAAGCACATTGTGTACTCTGTAGCCTCTGAGAGCTTGGGATATACAACACGCAAGAACCCTGACTGGTTTGATGAGAATGATGAAAATATTAAAACACTGCTGGCTGAAAAATATCGCTTGCACAGAGACTATCAAAGCAACCCTTCCTCAACATCCAAAAAGGCAGCCTTTACCAATATACGCAGAGTTGTCCAGAATAAGCTCAGGAAGATGCATGATGCATGGCTCAGCAATAAAGCAGACGAGATACAGAGGTATGCAGACATAAATGACTCAAAGCGCTTTTATGATGCCCTGAAAGCAATTTATGGCCCTCAATCGAATCAATCATCACCGGTCCTAAATGCTGATGGCATGGCATTGCTCACTGATAAAAACGCAGATTTTGGAACGCTGGGCACAACACTTCAACGCCATCTTAAATTGTCCATCAACCGTCAACGACCAGGCCATTGCAAGTATACCGCAAGTTACAGTCAATGTCAGACTTGACCTTCCACCCAGCATGGAAGAGGTCAAGAAAGCAGCCAGTCTACTGTCCAGCGGCAAAGCCCCTGGATCAGATGCTATTCCTGCTGAGATTTATAAAGCTGGAGGCAGCATGCTGCTGCAGAGACTAACAGACCTCTTCCACTCAGTATGGGATGAAGAACAGATACCACAGGAATTAAAAGATGCCACCATCGTTCACATATACAAGCGAAAGGGAAATCATCAATCATGTGACAACCATAGGGGAATCTCCCTATTATCTATTGCGGGCAAAATCCTGGCTCGAGTCCTGCTCAATCGCTTGACTGTTCATCTCGAATCGCAGGACTTACTTCCAGAGAGTCAGTGTGGTTTCCGAGCAGGCCGCGGGACCGTCGATATGATATTTGCTGCTCGCCAACTTCAGGAGAAATGCCAGGAACAGCACAGTGACCTATACACAACATTTATTGACTTGACCAAGGCCTTTGACACTGTCAATAGGGACGGACTATGGAAAATTATGGCAAAATTCGGCTGTCCCGATAAGTTCATCTCAATTGTCCGCCAGTTTCATGAAGGTATGATGGCTCGCGTATTGAATGATGGAGAACCTTCTGAACCCTTTCCCGTCACAAATGGTGTCAAACAGGGTTGTGTGCTCGCCCCGACACTATTCAGTATGATATTTGCTGCCATGCTGTCTAACGTTACGCATGACAGTAGCGACGGCATACACATCAGATACAGGACAGATGGGAATCTGTTCAATTTGAGACGATTACAGTCCTTTACGAAGGTGAATGAAACAATGATCTCTGACCTCGTCTTTGCGGACGACTGTGCCCTCAACACCTGCACAGAACTGGACATGCAGAACAATATGAGGAGGCTTTCTGTAGCGTGTGATGACTTTGGCCTTACCATCAATACGAAGAAATCTGAAGTAATGTTGCAACCTGCTCCTGGGAAACCTTACTGTGAACCAAATATCACAGTAAAGAACCAACGTCTCCAAGTGGTGGACAGCTTCACTTATCTAGGCAGTACCCTTACCAAAGATGCGAATATCGACTCCGAGGTCAACAACAGAATTGCAAAGGCAAGTGCAGCTTTCGGAAGACTAAGAGTAAATGTCTGGGATCGACAAGGAATTAGTGCAGCCACCAAGATAAAAGTATATCATGCAATAGTACTCACTACCCTCCTGTATGCCTGTGAAACATGGACAGTGTATAGCAGACATGCCAAGAAGCTTAATCATTTCCACATGAGCTGTCTTCGCAGGATCCTCAGGATCAAGTGGCATGATAGAGTATCTAATTCTGAGGTCCTCAACAGAGCACATATCTCAAGCATCTACACATTGCTGCAGAGGGCCCAAACTAGATGGGCCGGACATGTTGTTCGCATGCCCGAAAAACGCATCCCAAAGCAGTTGATGTACAGCGAACTCTCCACGGGTAAGCGAACAGCAGGGGGACAAAAGAAACGCTTCAAAGACACACTGAAAGCATCGTTGAGCAGCTTCAAAATTGATGTCTCCTCCTGGGAGACTATCGCACAGGATCGCTGTGCCTGGCGGACAAACATTACTCAAGGTGCTCGCATTGCAGAACAGAATTTAGCTGATAAGGCAGAAGGCAAGCGTGCTGCAAGAAAGGCCAGAATGCACAGCAACACTACTATCGACTCTAACCATGTGTGCCCCGTATGTGGCAGGGCCTGTAGGGCCAAAATAGGATTAATTAGTCACATGAGATCACGGCACAGATGTGTCACACCTCAAGTCTGAAGCTGTCGCCATCTTCGCTTGCGATGGGCAACTATTATTATTAAAGTAAAGGGACCAGACGATACGTCAAGGCCTAAAATCCCACTCCCTGCAGACCCAAGTAGAACAGTCCCAACTAAGATGATTTGGCCATGTCTGCAGAATGGGAGAAGATCGGCTACCACGACAAGCATGGGAAACAAAGAGCCAGGGATCCAGGACGACCCAGAGTCCGCTGGGAGGACAACATTAGACAATCTTTGAAGGACCGAGGACTAGAATGGAACCAGGCCAGGAGGAAGACAGCCGATAGGATAATCTGGCGCTCTCTCTTCCAAACCTCTACACCTCACTGTAGAAGGGGAATGACTAAGTTAGTAAGTATATGGATAATGTTAGTCCATTTCAGGATTTAGTATCTATCAATGCTGATCGAGGCTAGCAGTCATTAAGGGTTTACACTACATTCGGTGTTCCCTGAACACTGAGGAGGTACGAGTAGCATTGACGTAACTGCAATCCATTTCAGGACAATTCCGTTTCAGGGCTTTACTATGTTAGCAGATAGGTAATGTTCATCTTTTCGGTATCTATCAACGCTGATCGGACCAGCAGTCTTTTTAAGTACTCGTCCTGTTCAGTGCTACTTCAGGCTAGCTGATAGATGCTATGAGTTCTTTTCAGTGCTTTGAGTTTATCAATACCGCGTTTCAGTTACGAGAGTTCACTTATTTTTGAATGGCAAATTGTGCTCCGATATAACCAAATGACTTAAGTCTAGGTTGAAAAGTACGTGCCTCGTAACAAGAAGGCTAAACCTGCAAAAGAAAAAAGACCCTGACACTGTATTTCCAACTCGTCAAGAAGACAGATCAGACAAGCTGTGGCCGTGTGCAATGATGATGATGATGATTGTATAGTGGGTTCGTATCACTACCCAAAAAATAGGCAGGTTATTGGTTGGTGGTGTTACGACAACAGTTTACAACAGACGATTATCACAGTACATACTGACGGTTAGTTACTGTAGTCTAAACAACATCTGGAAGTCCTCTCAGTACAGCACAAAATTAAGATTATATCAGAGCTGTGTGCTTTGTGTGCTTCTCTATGGTGCGGAATGCTGGAGAGTTACAGAGAAGGAAATGTAGAAATTGTCATCTTTTCACACAACAGGCCTGTTATGTGTAAATATCATAACATTGGTTTTATACGAACACTTCCTGGTTGATTTGGTTATGGACGGTTGTCCTTGGTTTTAGGAAATGACGTCATCACTTTTGCTAGCCTAGTGGCAGACGTGAGATTTTGTATGTGGGACAAAAAAGCGATACTTCCCGGCAGTTGGACGGTGTGGCATCCATGGTGTCGGGAGCGTCTGTGTATTTGCTTCAATGCATTATATTATATCCTTCATCTGCATGCTGTTGTAACATCAGCTGGATTACGCATACACCTCCGTGTGTAATGCCAGTTTCTTTATTATGCAGGATTGACAGAGAATGCTGCATTGTACGTGAGTTACATATTATTGAATACAAATGTGTGAATAAACAGTATTACAAGACTGTACTTCGACGAGTTATAGACCGTCATATTGATGCCTTCATGGAATGCAAATATCATAATATAAGTATGGAGCTTAATAAATGTGTATTCAAGCGTCCTAAGCAGTCTTGAGACTTTAATCATTAAGTGCATGTATACGGGCCAGGGAAGGGATTTTTGAATGGGCCATACCTCTAGTGACACTGACCAAGCCTTCACGACACCATTACCATGAGTACAAGTAGATGAGAAGGATTCTCCTACTATAAATGTAAAGTATATGTATCCCTGAGAAGAGCACTTAACAAAAATATTCACAGAGAAGTCCCTTATCAATGGGGGCCAAGGCCTAAGATTTTCAAGATTCATTGAAGAAAGTGGAAATTTTTCAAAATGGCGACATCTCTCGTCTGCTCATGTATTTCAAGGATGGAAGGATATTTCCATGCATAATTTTATTCAGATGTGCCTTAAAATCGTCATCTAAGAAGACAGTGACGTACATTATATATTTCAAGAATCAAGTCTATCAGCTCAGCTGAAGATAACAAGTTTTATACGTGAATTTTGGACCAGAAGGATGTCCTTTGTTGTCAGCTGTATCGAGCACTAGGCCTAACCTGGGTCTATTTTACGAAGTATTTCAACATTCCTTGCTTGGAGGAGTATCCAGGAGGAAATTCTTTTGGGGGCAACAGATGAGTACATTTATAGATACATACAGCTTGACTTTATCATGAGATCTGTTTGCCAGAATTTTATTTTCACCTCGTTGGTAGTCATTATGTCTATATGTGTGTAACATAGCGGGAGGATGGTGAGACTCAATTTCATTAGTTCATACCGCTTCGGCAGGTTTAATAAGAAAATTGAGCGTTCTATAAGGTAGTATCTGTGTGATTCATAGTGAGGAGCCAGCATACTTTGCTGTATATATGAGACTGCCTTTTGAATTTAGCAGATCCAATTTGTGTCTAGTTGTATAGTCATGTATACTTATTGTTTGTTTTTATAAGTCCAGTTTATTGTGATATTTTATTTAGTTGCTTACATTATTGTTTGTAATACTGACCATTCTAATCTAACTATCATTTATTTCATAGATGTCATCATTGTTGTGAAATGCGTTTTGTCTTCTTGTTTTAGTTGTACTAGAGCACTAGTTTAATTAACTGTTATATAATTCATATATTTATTCCTTTGTTAAACATTTGAATTTTCTTTAGTTTGCTCTAAATCTGGTATCTTGTCATTTCGTTCGTATCGTGGTAATTATGTTGTTCCTGCTCCATATCTTATATCTGCTTATATCTATTATCATTGCATTTGAAAATTGATTTGAGATTGGTGGAATAAGTATTGAATATTTTGCTGACATATTCATATATATATATATATATATATATATATATATATATATATATATATATATATATATATATATATATATATATATATATATATATATATATATTATATATATATATATATATATATATATATATATATATATATATATATATATATATATATATGTGTGTATATATATATATATATATATATATACACACATATATATATAAGTTGAAATATTCTGTATATACTGAGAATCACAATAATAAGAAACCATGACCTCATTAACAAATTTATTGAAGATTGAAAAGGAGACAAGATGAATTCCGAAAAGAAGAATTAATTGAGAAATATGTCTGCCATTGAGTATTTTGGCAGACAAGGAAAGGAGTCTGGATTACAAGGACCAGCTCTCCAGGAATTTATTATGGAAAATTTGGAGGATGTAGAGATTGAAGGGGGTGATGACTTCTCGATGGAAGGAGAGTGGTATTGGAAGGAAAATAAGGTGTTGGGTATTATTGATGACAGGGAGAGATTGATTGATGATTTAAATGACGAGGTGAGAGTATTAAAATCCCAATCTGATGTTGATAGATGTAAATTTAGATCATTACAAGGTGATTTTTCAAAGTGTAAGAAGTCCTTAGATACTGCCTTAAGGGAGAACAAAGTTTTGAACTCTGAGATTCTGTTATTGCAAGATAACATTGCAGCTTATCAGAGCAAAATCTCACAAATCAGTGATGGCTGTACTGATAAAATTTCTTTTATAAAAGATAAATTTTATAAAGCAAAAGAGGCTATGGAAGCCAAAATTCGAGCTCAAGGTGCTCATATTAAGGGGCTTGAGGTTCAAGTTGCCCGAGTACAACCTCATTTGAAAGGGGCTATAATAAGGAATTTAAAGAAGATGGCAACAAAAAAGAGAGCCTTGTTGGAGGCAGAGTTTGAGAATAAAATTTCAGAACGTGATACTGAAATTCACAAAGTAAAATGTCCTCAGGGTCAAGAAAAACAAAGTTTGACTCAGGATGAGGTGACTACCTCTAAGGAATTACTCATTGATGATAAGAGTAATGTTTTGAATATTGATGAGACTATTAAGAGCCAGAGTGATGATATTGCACTTAAAGATTTAGAATTGGCTAAATCTAGAAGAAGAGTAGATGGTTTACTCGATGTTGTTCTAAACAACAATCTACTGTCTAACGCTAGCTTTGTGAACGCTAGTGGACGAAGTGTCAAAATCACTAAATGTGATAAGATCAATTCATCACATCATAAAAGAGTGAATGGATCTTGTCGAGGAAAGTACAACTTCCATCGACATAACTTTGACAATGGTGAGTCTGCTCACAATAATACTGCCTCGTCCGAGAGTAAGTCTTGGCGACATGCCGATAGTGGTATAAGTAGTAAGCAAAATAAGATTACATCTGAGCCTGAGAAGCCTAGCATCAATGCTAAAATATTTCACAAGGGCAGAAACTAGGTCGTAAAATGACAGACCAGTCTATTCAGGGAGTTCCTAACATGACTGATGGTGTTCAAACTGGTTCAATTTACTTTGATGTGTTCATCTGCTCTTAAGAGTATAGAGAATGTCGTAAAATATGACACTAAGATTACTAATGAAAGTCATAATGTGTCTCTTTCCTCTATTGATGGTAAATATGATGATAACTATCCTATGCCAACTAATACCAATGCTTCTGGTAAAAAGGTTTTCGAAATGCCAATGAAACGGTCTTATCAGACAGGGTTTAAACTTACTAGCATGAATAGGAAGAGGTCTCATGCTCAGTTCAACCAGCATGATGTACGCTACAATAAGTATAGTGCATCAAGAAAAAGGAATAATGTCCGCAATTATCAGGTGAATAAAGGTGCATACTCACGCACTATTCTGGAGAGAAATCTGCTACCAGGCACTTCATGGCAGACACTGGGTGATTTTTTTTCAATTCACAGCCGACGTAAAGTTTGTACGTCTTTTACCCAGTGACAGATTCAATAATGTGGAAGCACTTGTGTATTTTTACTCCAATAGGGATGTACGCATAGTTGTTGAGCGTGATAATGGATCTTACTTTCAAGACTATTGTCTTGATGTGCAATTAATGCATCATTCAGCATCATACAAATGTTAATGGTTTCTTGGCATTATTTCAGTTTGTTTCAGGTATTTTCTTCAGAACAAGAACAGAGGCTTCCTGTACTAATTATTCTTTTTGCAGTCGTTTAGATCTATTAAACTTCTATCTTAAATTTTTACCTAATTTTGCAGAGATATCAACAGTGTTGTCTTCGCTTGTGAAAAAAAAATTTCCCCAAACAGGGTCATCTGGAGTCAGGCATGTCATGTTTCTCTAAATGTTCTTAAATGTTCATTTTCCAAAATGCCTATCTTGAGATTGCCTGATCCTTCCAAACATTTTACCCTCAGGGTCGACGCATCAAAATCATCCATTGGTGGCTCGTTGATGCAAGAATGGAATGGCTGTCTACATCCCACACTTTACGTAAGCAGTAAGTTGACGCCTACTGAGCAACGAGCACTATCCTATCTGAAGACAGCTCGATTCAAGAATGAAAGGGCAGCGCGTGAATCCCTGGCTTTTCAGCCATATGACTACGAAATCAAACCCATCAAGGGAAGCTTGAACGTGGTTGCAGATGTCCTGTCCCGCTGCGTGAAACATCCACTGGTACCTGTTGACACCTCAAATTCTCTTCAAACGCACATATGATTCATGAACATACGTTGTTTTGCCTTTAACAAGTCGAGAATACTGTCATAACTACATGTTCATATGAACTACTACATATTCCATATGTTGACATTTGTATCGCATACTTCAGAATTAACTGCAAAAATGCATCTTCATGTACAAAAACAAGGTTCAAAACTTCAAGCGGTTTGCCAAGCGACATGATGATGACGTTTTTCTGTGCAACCGAAGTCAACTTACATATCATTTCGTTCAATATGCTGCTTCGAATACAGTGGTTCAATGACACTACTCACATACCACATGCATGCTATAAAATGACTACTTGCAATATATGATTTCAACTCGTGTCGTTCAAGACAGATTTCTTGAATTATTTACAGTATTAACTTTTCCATTAAAGTGACTTCTACAAGCTGAAAAAGGGAAGTAACTAGGAAATGACTATTCTGTATATTCAAAGGGGACACAACAAATAAATTGCTCCTCGTCTTTGACATGAAAAATAGAAAGTGCTATAATGATTAACAGTGCCTTTCAAGTATATTCCTATTACAGGGTAAACAAGCATCGACATTCTGAATACGTGAAAACAACTTACCTCAGTGAACTTTTTCGTGACTATGTTTATTAAAATGACTTTGAATCAACAAATATGAACTGTAATCGGTGACATTAACTATTAAATAACATTAATTAGTTAATTTGTGATTAATTAAGTTAAACCACATGAGTGTTACATATACATTGGAACTTATTACTTTATTGTGTTCATATATCACATAATATATTTTCACAATACATTACATTGACATATTCAAGTCATCACATTGTATTACTTATATACAAACAGTAATAACTATTTTGACATATTGTCGCAGTCACTCATTATGAATTGATTTGTCTGCCTCATATGATCTGTTGTCTCTATTGATTGATACTTATGCATTGCATTGAGAGACTAAGGGACTTACATTACTGACTTGACATCAGGTGTTTTTGACATGGTGTGCTGTATGAGTGCTTTGGCTGATATATATTAATTTCTTTCCACATGTTGCCTTATGCTTACTATGGTGACCTCACATTTGTGTCAAAAGAGATGTCTTCTATATAGACAATGGGTTTGGTAATTACATTACTAAATTCCACACCCTGCGTGTCTAATTGTTGACTATGGAGCACGGATCTAGGTGCTATATGGATCATGACAACTGTGGGAATTTATATTGTCATCTGCTTACTCCAGTGATTTTGTGGATTTTGCCACGGAAATAATGAAAAGTTCCTTTTCACTTCCTGGTTGATTTTTTTATGGACGGTTGTCCTTGGTTTTAGGAAATGACGTCATCACTTCTTCTAGCCTAGTGGCAGACGTGAGATTTTGTATGTGGGATAAAAAAGCGATACTTCCCGGCAGTTGGACGGTGTGGCATCCATGGTGTCGGGAGCGTCTGTGTATTTGCTTCAATGCATTATATTATATCCTTCATCTGCATGCTGTTGTAACATCAGCTGGATTACGCATACACCTCCGTGTGTAATGCCAGTTTCTTTATTATGCAGGATTGACAGAGAATGCTGCATTGTACGTGAGTTACATATTATTGAATACAAATGTGTGAATAAACAGTATTACAAGACTGTACTTCGATGAATTATAGACTGTCATATTGATGCCTTCGTGGAATGCAAATATCATAATATAAGGATAGAGCTTAATAAATGTGTATTCAAGCGTCCTAAGCAGTCTTGAGACTTTAATCATTAAGTGCATGTATACGGGCCAGGGAAGGGATTTTTGAATGGGTCATACCTCTAGTGACAATGACCAAGTCTTCACGACATCATTACCATAACTACAAGTAGATGAGAAGGATTCTCCTACTATAAATGTAAAGTATATGTATCCCTGAGAAGAGCACTTATCAAGAATATTATCAAAGAGAAGTCCCGTATCAAGGCCTAAGAAAAATTCTCCGAATCTTTTAGCCGAATACCATCACCAACCAAGATCTGCTTACTCGGAGCAAGCAAGAGGACATGCACACCATCATAGCTGGCGGACGCTGGAGCTGGGTTGGCCATGTCCTCAGAAGAGACCCCGATGCCATCACAAAAACAGCTATGTTATCGACCCCTGAAGGAAAACGAAAGAGAGGCCGACCAAAACAACTTGGCGGAGGACTGTGGAGGCTGAGATGCAAAGAATGAACCAGAGTTGAGACACTGTACGAAGGATGACCACAGACCGAGCAAAGTAGAATCAATTTGTTGTTGCCCTACAAGACGCCACCAGGCTAATGGCCACTGACTGCTTTGACGATCGGCGGCTAAGGATCAAAGAAGAAGAAGATACTGACAGTTGATTTATGGTGCAATGCCTTGATGAACATACTTCACTCTGACAGCAGTGAACGTTAAATATGAAGTTTATTTACACGGAGATCAAGGGTTGAAATAATGACATGCCCAACCTTTCTCCAGAGGCTTGTAAATTTTATAAAGCAAAAACTTCCATCGTGATAACAAAAGGACATTTCTGGATGACCTTGCAAGACAGGCAGAAGAGGCAGCACTGAGAAATGAACAAAGCACAGTATACAAAATAACTAAAATCATCAGTGGAAAACGAGGTGCAAACAATATTACATTAGTAAAAGACAAGCACGGAAATCTCATCACGACAGTAGAGGGACAGGAAACAAGATGGGCAGAGCATTTCAGAGAAACTCTGAATAAGGAACCACCAGAGACACAATTGAATGTCCCTGAGGCAGAAAATGATCTAGATGTTAATACAGACATCCCACGAAAAGAAGAAATCATCACAGCAATCAAAGGGTTAAAGAATGGAAAAGCTCCTGGCCATGATAACTTAAATGCAGAGCTATTTAAGACAGACCCAGAGCTAGCAGCAGAACTATTAGAACCACTATTTGCACAAGTCTGGAAAACAGGGAAAACACCAACAGAGTGGAGAAAGGGAATAATTGTCAAATTGCCCAAGAAGGGAGATCTTACAGACTGCAATAATTGGAGTGGATTAACTCTTCTCTCAGTTCCCAGCAAAATACTAGGCAGGATAATTATACAGAGAATCTCAAAAGCAGTAGACCACAAACTGAGGAAAGAACAAGCAGGATTTAGAAAGAACAGAAGATGTGTAGATCATATATTTACCCTCAGGAACATTATAGAGCAGTGCTCAGAATGGCAAAGACAGCTGTACATTAATTTCGTTGATTTTGAAAAGGCTTTTGACAGTATACATAGGGACAGTTTATGGAAAATACTGAGGGCTTATGGAATTCCAAGCTGCATAGTGTCAATCATAAAAAAGCCTTTATGCCAACTTTACGTGTAGCGTTGGGCAGAGCAACCTAACCTTTGAAGTGAAGACAGGAGTACGACAGGGATGCCCCTTATCAACCACTCTATCATAGACTGGGTGATGCGCCAGACAACAGAGGGCAATCCAAGAGGAATAAGATGGACTACATTTTCTACATTGGAAGATCTGGAATATGCAGATGACATTGCACTGCTAGCACATTCACATCAACACATCCAGGAAAAAACGGATAGACTTAATAAGTATAGCCAGCAGGTGGGCTTGAACATCAACCTAAAGAAGACAGAGGTCATGACGCTCAATGTAAGCAGCCCTGAGCCCATATCCGTAAGGAATCAGCAACTGGAACAGACAGATGCCTTCACATACCTAGGATGCATAGTAACACCAGACGGCGGAGGAAGCAAAGACATCAACAACAGAATGAACAAAGCAAGAACAGCCTTTTTTAGTCTAAACAACATCTGGAAGTCCTCTCAGTACAGCACAAGCACAAAATTAGGATTATATCAGAGCTGTGTGCTTTCTGTGCTTCTCTATGGCGCGGAGAGCTGGAGAGTTACAGAGAAGGAAATGTCGAAATTGTCCTCTTTTCACACAACATGCCTAATAAAAATTCTCCTACGAGGCGTAATGGCCACTGACTGCTTTGACGGTTGGCGGCTAAGGATCAAAGAAACAAAAGAAAAACTTCCATAGGTAATACTAAATGTCATTCTCTCTCTCTCTCTATCCTATATATATATATGTATATATATATATATATATATATATATATATATATATATATATATATATATATATATATATATATATATATATATATAAAATATGTTCCTTGTCACTGCTTCTGTATTTAATACTGTCTCTTTTAGCTATGGTGGTCCAGGCTTGAGAACCATTCTTGTCAGTAATTTCTTGTCATAGCGTTTATCTCAGGTACTCGCTGTTCCTATTGTTGTTCTACTTTATATTTGCTGATCTTCCATCCTCTGACTTGTCGGGTCTTAGTGAGATTTACTTGTTGTATCTTTTAGAAGGACTGGCCTACCGCCAGGGATGACTATTTCTACCAAGGTCTATTATTTTCCCTTCTCAATTCTAGCTGCTGCCTATTGTTCTCATTACTCTAATCAGTTTATCTTGTTGGCAAAAACTCAACGTACCTGTTAGTCTTGAAATATACACATTTCTCTCGTACTGGCAACACTGACAAATCTTTTACTCAGAATAACTATAATCATTATCATAGTGGCGTACCAAGCGATCGGGCGCTAGACAATAGTTTCATAATTCTGTCATCACAGAAGCAACCAACTCTTTGGCATATTGTCCGATGATACCTCTCAATTGCACTTGCCACTTCTAAAATTACACACTTGGGAGACAGCCCATTCTAGCTCTTAACGCAAACGCGTTTAAATCTGACTGACTAAAACTAATACGTCGATTTACCATTACGACTATTTTTGAAACTTTTAGATTAAGTTTTTCTCAAAACAGTTCATTCAAATACAACTTTCCCGTGCAAGTTTACTTCGCTCAGCTAGCTGGAAATTTGAGTCAGCAGTTTTTCTCTCAAGGGGGCGTAAAAGCACTACTGTTGATGCCTATTTTGGATTATCGCCCTTTGCTTTCAAATCAATAAGTCATAGATTTATCGATCTCTAATATACATTTTAAGCTCTTTAATTCTTGTATGCAAATTTTTGAAACCGGATTTCTGACACACGAACTCCCTATTGCAAAGCCAGGATGACGAATAGAAACATGATTCCAACATAAAAGACCGGACAAAGTATTAGAGGATCTTCTGATATTAGACATAAAGAAAACTCACTTTATAAATACTAGAAGCCACGAGTCCTTGGAACCTGCATACATAGTGATATTGGGATTATAATTAAAGGAATACCTCGACTACTTGTAAGACGGCCTTTAAAAACCAGTGGCCAAACACTGTTCGGAAGTTGTCTGTGCAAAAACTTTTTAAATTATCCCCCAATACAAGGTAAGTTGTACATTTTATCATTTTGAATTGGACGTGTTAAACTTGCTGAGGAATGGCCTGGTTCATACGAAGCTGGCAACCTCAGCATTTGAAAATGATAGTTTCATGAACCATCAAAGCTGGTGACTGTTTCGTACAGGTTCTCTCACAAGGAATCAAAAGCATAGGTAGCCCCAGGCTCTAAGTGGCGCATGGAGTGGATGATGATGACATCATGGTGTACATATTTATCATATAAACATTTTAAAAATGTATAAGTATATTTAAACATGTTTAAATCAGGCAAGAATCGTTATCTGATGTCCTGCCACATTTTTCTCATCAGATTAACTGGGTTTAACATTGATGCTCAGGGAGGGTAAAATTACTGAGAAAAAAGGGGTCAGTGGAATTGACAGCGAGAAGGCGCCTGACTAGTGTCACGAAACCGATACTTTGCAGAGACATATGTTTCTTCTCAAAGCGTATGGTACCAGGTTGATACGTGTCTGTGGATTAATAGCTTATGATCTTCGCTAGATGCCTGCTTACGACAGGTTTTAAAGATCCTTGCTTTGACATTCGGAGCGGTTACCCCTATAACAACGACTGGGACGTCCCCTCACCACAGAAGTCGACGATTGACAGAGCAGTCAGCTAACGATTTACAACATCTGGCCAACTAAGTGATTTTAATCAGGCCAGAGAAAAAGACCTCACATTGCCTAAAAACAAACCACCTTCACCAGTAATTTTTTTTCTGTGAGGGAAAAACTCCATGTTTTTAATTTCCTAAACCCATTTATTTATTTACTCATGTTAATCAATAATTGCTTATTAAATTTGTTATATGTATATATAAAATGATAGTTGATTTAATTATTACAGAGTGAAGTGCACACGTATGAATCAAATATTTTTAAAATATAATATAACATAGCTACTAAAGTAATATTTACTGAATTATTCAGTTGAGGGCTCAGAAACGAGCAAACATATCTTTATCCTCATAGAAGGGGCGGGCAGATAATAAGATCATGACGGCTTAGATGATCTCAGTGTTGTGTTTGATCCCTGAAAAATCCTAAGAGGACTCCCTAAAACAGAAGCACCATCCTGCTATTTACAACTTTGCCAAGAGTAATCTTGAGCGAAGGTAGATATCTATGAAAGACCCTCATTTTTTACTCTAAATTTTGGTCATTATTGGACCATCACTGAGGAGCAGAGGAGATAGTACCGTGACAACAGTTTACATAGTTGCCATGAGTCAACCTAATACGTACCAACAAGGAATTGCATAGTTTACAGAGCTGCCATGAGTAAATCTTATAAAGTCGAATAGAGTGAGATGGATAGAACTCGTCGTACATGTTTTAGACGAACAAGGTTTGTACCGAACGCATTCAAAGTAGAAAACTAAGAAAACGCTAAAAGGAGGACCAGAAGTGGCGCAATGTTAATATATTTAGAGTACAAGGTAATGTTAAACAGACTGACAACAAAGGTAAACTGAACAAATTCAGAGTAGAAGTTATAGTTAAACAGACATGATGAAAAAGGTATAAACTGAACCTATTCAGAGTAAAAGACATCGTTAAACAGAGACAAGAAAAACGTAAAGAAAACACATTCAGAGTAGAAGACATCGTTAAACTGAGAGATAAAAAAAGGCATACACTGAACTAATTCAGAGTAGAAGACAGCGATAAACAGAGGTAAGAAGACGCGGAATGCAAACACATTCAGAGTAGAAGACAGCGATAAATAGAGGCAGTAATAGGCATAGTGCAAACACATTCACAATAGAAAACAACATGAAGCTGAGGCAAGAATACAAGAATACGTGTAATGTAAACATATACAGAGTAGAACATATCGTTAAATATAGAAATAAACTGGCATAAACTGAATCAAGTCAGAGTGGAAGGTTAAGTTAAACAGAGACAACAAAGGCATAACATAAACCAATTCAGCGTTGAAGACAATGTTCAACGGAAACAAGAAAGGAGTAAAGTGAACACAGAGTACAAAACAACTGTTCAAAGTAGCGTACGACCGTCTGTTAGAAAAAAAACAGATTTCCGCAAGGGCTCAAAACCACGTGATCACTTTAACTAATATAATCACGTAAGTATACAAGCGGAGTCTATATAATTAGACAGACTCATGCGGTAGCGAGATTATGACAAGTTATTGATTCAGTTAAATACCTACTGCCACATTTAGATAATTAATATCTTATCTTTCCTTTATCGACTGACAAACAACAACTATTTTTATGTAGCGTCAACCTCAGACCTAATGGTCTTATATATTTGGACATGCGCCCTCATATAACCGACTAGTTTGAACGGGACGCTCCTCGTGAAAACGAGGCAAAACTTTATAATACAAAAATAATATATGTAGTGTCGCTAAACGTTCAAATGTAATAACATAAACATACCAGTATATTTTTGTTGTTACAGAATACTGTATAGACTATTATTATAGCAACTACTTTTACTGGTGATATAAAGTTAGTTGCTTATCCTTTACAGGACGTGGCAATCAACCCCAGCTTTTATTGGCTGTTTGTGATTGTTCTAGGCAATTTTTTTCATTCAGTAGTTTGCCATTGCTTTCTGAACGGTACGGCGCTTATACCATTGTTAAAAATCCACACAAAGCGATCTGCTACCAAACCGCCTGCAGCAGGTTTCGAAACTGGTGATATACGTATAAATTAACGAAAATTCCTACGCCATAAAACAATAAATAAGAAAGCAATATATTTCAAACATATTTTATGACAGGTTTCAGTTGATTTACATGAGCAGTGTTGAGGGGGATCTCTGATACTTAAATAAATAAATATCCGTGTACATTTCTTTGTAGACCTGTGTCTGAATCACTCTAGCGGCAACCAGGAAATGTCAAGCAGGCTTAGTTTAATTGTGACTTATATGAAGTATCAATATTCATAGAAATGCGATCAGTCAGTGAATAAATCCCATATGTTTTTTAAAGTACCTTTGAAAACGCTGTATCGATCTCTGATTTGATCGTCCTAGCAACAATGGAGATGATCGCTGAAACTACAGGAGCATTCAGCGCAGATTTCGATCCTGTCACTGCGGAAATGAGAGAAGCAATTGTGACTGTAGCGTTAGTTATTATGTGTGGATTCTTGAGCGCCCTGGGCATTGTTGCAAACGTCATTAATATTGTCGTTTTCGTCAAACACGGGTTCAAGGACAGCATTAACATAAGTCTGCTTGGTATGTGACGTCAAAATTTCGTTTTAAGCTCGTCTAATACATTTATGAGCGTCCTATTGACAGAGTAGCTCGAGCGTTAGTCTCTCGTGGCAAAGGTGCCGGGTGCGATACACGGTATCGATAAGCTTCAGTCTACCCAGCTGTAAATCGGAACCTAACTTTGTACTTGAGTTAGGAAAGGACATGTCAGTGAGGAAGGAAACTGATCACCCCATCTCTCGATGCTGGGCCTAATATAGTGACGTCTCTAACACTTCACTTTCCTACGGTATTATCTGCTATGAGTCTACCTTTAAGACATTTATTAAACAAGACAGGTCAAGCTCCTGGTTACCTAGCTATAAAGAAATAGGCATCTGACTCTGTTCTTGAGTTAGGAAAGGAAAAGGCAGCTAAGAATGGAGCTGGGCACTCCACCTTATAAATCTGGGTTTAGTATATTGAAGCCCCGTGTAGTCCCGGGGGTGGTTTATGAGACAAAGACAGAAATAGGGCTACTGTACCCTAAGGTAATTCGTACAAGGCCACTAATATGAATCTTGTGCACGGGGGCTGGTAACCTCATTATATAAAACATATTGCCACACAAACCACTGCTGCAAGAGGATGTCGATGTTTTCTCACTCACTGAAGAACAGAGGTCGGCTGTAGAAGAAACAAAAAACAAGACTTTTTAGAAGAAGAAGGAGAAGACGAAGAAGAAGAGCAAGGAAAAGAAAAAAGGGAGAAAATTGACGACCACGAAGTAAAGGAACTGATGAAAGAAGAGTAAGAAAAAAGTATTAGACTAAGAACAAGTAAGAAAGAAGTATTAGACTAAGAACAAGTAAGAAAGAAGAAATAGACTAAAAGCAAGTAGGAAAGAAGGAACAGATTAAAAACAAATACGAAAGAAGGTGTCACGGGATTGCCTTCCCTTGCGTGGCAGTAGTGGCCCACTAATGGTCACACCGCAAGCATATCTAAAAGTAGGTCGTCCAAGGTATCTATCTTCAAGCAAGATTACTCTTGGCAAAGATATAGATAGAAGATGAATGGCGTTTCTACCTTAAGGGAGCCTTCACAAGATATTCAAGAACAAATGTTGCTTAAGGGCTGAGCAAATTTGTTAACTTATTATCTGGTCCGTCGCCTTTTGTGAAGGGGTTATGAAATGGTTCTGGCTCGTCAAGGCCCCAGTTGGATTAATCCAGCGCACCTCTCTCGATCACAATATTGTGATCCTGTGTTTCTGGCGTAAGGACTTCCGCCCAGATGTCTGCCCCGACAGATTATTTAATTATCCGCTTTATCTGCATGCCTCCGTCAGACGGATATCTGGTCAGACAGTGTTGTCGTCTTTCATCGTATCACAAACAGGCTTGTGTCAACACGATCAGCCTCTTTCCAATGGTGACAAATGTTTGACCGAAACGTTTCCACTTGTGGTCGGACGGATTCAAAGAGATAATCGGGTGACCGGTCTGACAACTGGGTATTGTCACGATAATACGTCTGAAGAGTGGTAAACAATAAGATACGCATTACTTCCGTAGCAAATACTGCCATAGGAGAGTGGCGTGTTATAGACTTCACCATGCTATGTCCAGCATTGAGCAAAATAGTGAAAATAACGAATGAAAAGGCATGATTTATGCCAAGTAAAAGCGATGAGTGAGAAAAACGAAGTAAAAGACATGATACTGCCGAAGGGCTAAAAGTGTGAGAGATCACATAAAAGAGCATGTTCAGACGTTTTGTCACAGTAGGAATAGGCTAAAAACAAGTAAGAAAGAAGGAATAGATTAAGAACAAGTAAGAAAGACGAAACAGAAGAACAGATAAAAATAAAGACATTATCTGAGTCATTATTATGATCGCAGCAGGGGCGTACTTAAAGTATTAGGCAGCCGAAGCGGATCCTACTTTGGCAACTTCACCCCCCTCCGGTCTCAGCTGCGCCCATAACAAAACACGCAAGTATATTTTGTACGCGAATACTATCTATCATAATAGTGTCCGACGGCACCCCTTCTCCTTTTCCCGGCGATCACTGGGGTCTGACTCCTCTCGTACCAACCTGTGTACGCCACTGGATCATAGGTAGGACGTAAAGCCTGATCTTAACTAAAGAAAAAACAATTAATAAAAGAACAATAGACGTCCATTGTTTAGACTTGCGTGGATATAGACGAAGAATAAATATTCTATATGTACTCTCAATTGCTGACTAAAATGCAGTAGACAGAAGAAGTATTAAACAAAAAAATTAGCCATATAGAAAGCTCCGTCCCAGTTTGAAGGCAAGACTTCAGGAAACTTTTTCACAGTTTCTGAGACAAGGAAACTCAGAAAGTAACAGTAACAAATAACGTTAACAACGTGATGAACGAAAATGTAATGTAGGTTGATCGATCACGATCCTGAACCTTGATGCAGGAAAATGAAGAAATAAGTAACCAAAATAAAACAAATAATAATAAATAAAATAAAGTAAACTAAAGAAAGCTTCCACGACAAGCTAGGATTGCAGTTGACAGGATGAATGTAACAGTGTAGACCTAGGGATGAATGAAGAGGAACCGTCAAGACACAACACCATTAGGAAAGAAAAGCTGGAAGTGGTCAAAAAAAGAGGGATAGAGAGTGAATTTCAGGACCACGTTTGACAGAGAGTTTTGGCCCCTGCTATTGTCCCCTGGGAATTGCAAGGTTTCCATTACCATGGTAACATGGAGTGGTGGTCTTCTTGTGCTGATTGCACGTGTCTTCATGGTTCACAGTGGTGGTCTTCAGTGGTGGTCTTCAGTGGTGGTCTTCAGTGGTGGTCTTCAGTGGTGGTCTTCAGTGGAGGTCTTCAGTGGTGGTCTTCAGTGGTGGTCTTCAGTGGTGGTCTTCAGTGGTGGTCTTCAGTGGTGGTCTTCAGTGGTGGTCTTCAGTGGAGCGAAAAAGACAAATAATTAGTTAATATCATAGCGGGTTTTTCTTTAAAAGAAACAAGGTAAACAAAGCTATTTTTAAACATATTTATATCGTTAATATAATGCCCGCAAAGAACGGATGAACTAGTTGGAAAATACAAAGGTCCTTGGAGTACACATGTCACACAATGTACAAAAGACAGCAATAAAATGTGTTTCACCCCAGTTGAGATGTCTACTTCGGATTAAAGAAGAAATTACACAGATAGGTATTGTACAAACTGTTGTCAAAGAATTGTTATATTGTACTCTTTTCAGGTCTCACTGTCGCAGATCTGGCATGCGTGATCACGATGTTCTGGTCATCCATGTGTGTTAACCCCCTGCTTGTGGCCAAGGAGCTTCCCTTCGCTTCCATGGACATTATGCATATCACTGGCGCATGGCCGCACGTTCTCTTTACCAGGTAAATTTTCTCTGCATTTACTGCCTGAGGGGGAATCAGGGCTGAAACCAAACTTCTGAAACAACTTCTCAAACATTCCTAAATCTCTAGATAAGCAAAACGATCAACTGTCAGTATCATTTTCATACCGGCACTATGCTATGAGAGCCAAGATAATATATATATATATATATATATATTATATATATATATATATATATATATATATATATATATATATATATATATATATATATATAATATATATATATATATATATATATATATATATATATATATATATATATATATATATATATATATATATCATCATGTGACGTATTCTTTCCAGAACGTTGTCTCCATTACAGCTGCTCTGAACGCATCACGATTCTGGGCAAGTCGACCTGCATCAGCCAAAGACAAGTTCAGACTCTCTGTGATGTCCTGGGTCCACCGTCGTCTAGGTCGACTCCTTCCCCTTTTTCCAGGGACCATGCCTTCCATCACTGTTTTTTCCAGACTATTATGTCTTTTTATATGACCGAAAAAATTTCAGCTTCCTTATTGCGATGGTATTTAGGAGCCAATGTTCCTGTACGTTTAGTGAGTGCAGTACTTCTCTGTTGGTCTTTTTTTCTGTCCAGGGTATTCTCAACATCCTTCTGTAGCATTTCATTTCGAATGATGTAATCTTTTTTGCAACTGTTTTATTGAGTGTCCAAGTCTCGCAGCCGTATGTTGCTACTGGGAATATACACGCTCTGATCAGTTGTAACTTTGTTTCTTTGCTTGTGCCTTGCCATAGGTTTTTCATCTGTATTAGCTTATGTGAAGCAATTGCAAGTCTTCTTTTAATTTCTACTGCACAGTCGCCAGAGCTGTTAATGATTGATCCTAAGTATTCGAATTCATTAACACTTTCCAGTTCTTCGTTATCAATTTCAATTTCTGGTTTGGTCTTTACTTTGTCTGTTGTCAATACTTTGGTCTTCTTGCTGTTTAGGTATAGATTCTGGGCCTCGCTGTGTTTTTTGGTGGACAGAAGTAATTGTTCAAGTCCTTCTGGGTTGGTCGATAGGAGGACTGCGTCGTCAGCATATCTGATTTCCGGGATATATATATATATATATATATATATATATATATATATATATATATATATATATATATATATATATATAACAGCTTCTGAAATACTCTGGCTTGAGAAGTGTGACCAGTCACAAGAATAATTAAAATCAGGAACCAGCAAAAAATACTGGGTACTTGGGTAGAATAGAAGAACTGAGGTGGTATTATTCTTCGTTCACCCTCAGACGTCAACTTGAAAATGTTCAAAGAAAGCAGACGTAAGCTTGATTCTGTTGGTATCTCCGTAGAGTTTTTCCAGGAATGGCACAGGTGATGGCAATATGCGCTTTCTCTGTTCCACATATTTTGGGCACCTTTGAAGTAAATGACAAGATTACTAAAGTGGAAGTGATGACAAGAAACAGACAAGCGCCATTGGAACAAGAGTTGAGAAGAAGACGCTGGCGATGGGTAGGACACACACTGAGAAAACCTGTTGATAGCATTACAAGGTAGTTCTTGTTCAAGATTCCCTAGGGTAAGAGAGGTAGAGGTAGACCAACGAACACTTGGAGACGAGAACTGGAGACATACATGAAGAAGACACTGAAAAACTCGGAGCTGATGGGTGAAAGGTCAAACATGAATGAACGAAAAGGAACAAAATCGTAACTAAGTCTCACTAGGAATACAAATATAAACAACGATGAATATTGTTTGGACATCTCGGAAAAAATGAAAACAAACCAAATATCGCTATGCTCCCTACCTGCTAGACCATGAGGAAGACTAAGAAAAAGATGGATGGAGGATGTGTCTTACGCTGTTTCAGAATAACACTGCAATAGATGAATCATCAAGATTAAGACTGTTGGAATTTGGCATCAAATGTAAGGCTAGCAGAGATGGGCGTATCAGAGGATGCGTCCGTCGTGTATACAACCAGCGAGTTACAGGAACAGTTAGCATTCACATTCTTCGACATATACTGATGGAGACTGAGCACCTCATGTGGGTTTGACTGGAGCGCAATTATGTGGATTCTGTTCAACAATAACAATGCTTTTATGGACGATACGATACACCATCCATTACACTGATTACAAAATAACCCACTACACACTAAACCAAACAATTGGGTCGTGCGCTATCATTACTGTAAAGTGTTTATTACAGGAATCTGTATTCATATTTTCTAAATCAAATGGGGGTCCATTCATGAATTAATCAACATAGTTCTGATATTAGAACTGTTGTTGGGGCATAGACATTCACGTCAAATGATCTAGAACCCGAATACTCAGGTCTGAATTGACAACACTACGATATGGTGAGGTAATTACGTACATAATTTTTGACTTATTTTACAACTGTCGACATAAAAACCTAATCCAGATAGTCCTATGATCAAACTTGCGTCAAAGAGTGCGCCTTAAGCTGGCATTGATAATTTCTTTATTAGCTACTAGTTTGCTTTTTCTGTTATTTATATATTCTTTGTTGACTTCTTTCTACGACACAAGCGAAACTTATTAGATAGATAGATAGATAGATAGATAGATAGATAGATAGATAGATAGATAGATAGATAGATAGATAGATAGATAGATAGATAGATAGATAGATAGATAGATAGATAGATAGATAGATAGATAGATAGATAGATAGATAGATAAAGAACTGCTAAATAAAATTATAACTACTTTCTACTGTTTCTTAACCCATGTAGAATTACCAGTGTCATCACAACATTCATCACTCTAGAGAGATGCCTGTGTGTCACCTTGCCCCTTCAGGTCAAGAACATTATAACCCCGTTCCGAACAAAGGTCATCATCGTCTCCATTTTCGCCGCCATGATGATTATGTTCTCCCCTTTCTGCTACGTGAACAGGTTAGAGTGGCAATACAGCCTGGTACTCAACAAAAGTAGATTAAGTCTTGTTTTTACGGAACACCGGGAGATCATCGACAGCGTTATGTTTTTTATTCATAGCGTTTTCTTATCCACCTTTTCCCTTTTGTCTGTTTTTATCTGCACTGTAATTCTCGTCCTCAAAATCAGCAGAAGTGCTAAATGGCGACAGGCCACCATCTTATCTACAGCCGCCAACAAGGAAAGCAACTCCCTCAAACACAAGAGAGTCGTTAAAATGGTCAGTTTTATCTCCATCATTTTTATCGTCTGCTTCTCGCCTGGGACCATATTTTTCCTAATAATGGCCAGCGACAAAGGTTTTAATTATGGCGGGAGATATGAAAATAGTTTTGTCGCCGTATGGTGTGTGGGATTCGTCCTGGAGACGATCAACTCCAGCACAAACATTCTGATCTACCTTAACATGAATTCCAAGTTCAGAGTGACCTTTGTGCAGATGTTCTGTTTCAGTTACAAAGATTAAAACGGATGTAATTCGTGGATAAAGAATATTTCAGTTTGTACAAATAATTTGTATACTTTCTAAAACAGCAAAAAAGATATTATAGCTATGTAGTTTATTAGTAGGTGTCGTATCGTGTCGGCTTGTGCAACTACAATAGTAGTTGTCGCTGGGGATGGCCTATGAAATATGATCAAGGTCTCCAGAAATTGGCTCGTTAAGAAAGAAAGACCTATTCGAGATAAGGACAAGAAGAAGAGAAGGCGAAAGCTCTCCACTATATAGTGTTTTCTGAAAAATTATGGACAGTGTTCTATTTCGCTACGATCTTGGCTTCTGCCGTCAGATTTCGATGAAGAAATAACCCCCACCTCCTAAATGAAGATTTTACCTATATGTAAATATTTAACAAAGAGTTCTTCAGTGTTATATAGAATCAATCCTGACACACGAAAATGAGTCGTGGACATTAGTAAACAAGTAGGAAAAGCAGTTAACCCCACAGAGATGTGGTTTTACAGGAGAATGCTAAAAATACCATGGACAGCTAAAAATAGCAATGAGGATGTCCTGAAAGAGGCCAATGGGCAAAGAAAGTTTATTAGTCAAGTTAGAAGGAAACAGTTCACTTTCTTTGGGCATGTTATTAGAAAAAGAAAGTTGGAATATTTTATGACAACAGGAAAGACTGAAGGCAAAAGAGAGGAGGACAAAGACAGAAGGTACTTGACAGTTTGACATCATGAAAGAAGTCAACAACAGAGTTGATAAACAGTAATGGAGATAACCAGCTGTGGACAAACATGATCACATATGCCACCAGGCATGGTACTCTAAGTACAAGGAGATGATAAACCCGCTCTACAAGAGGCAATCCAATACTTCGGAATCCAAAACGTACTAGATAAGACAGACATGCACCATTAGCTTCATACATATGTTGCCATTTTGAATTTCATCTTTTCTAACTATTCGGGATAGAAATCCTGGTTGCCAGATTTTACCGCACTAGTTCAATCTCCACTCTAACTAGGCAACCATCGGGAGAAACACTTTGTAGCGTAGACACCGTAGATGCAAGGTATGGAGCCTTCTTTCTTGATTAGCATAGGTTGTCCACGTCTCGCCGCCATACAGAAGCGTGCTGATGACGAAGGCATTGTATACCGCAGCTTTGGTTTTCATTGTGAGTTCGGAGTTTTCTCAAACACGCATTGTGGGGCGGGCAAAGGTGGTTGTAGCTTTGCCAATGCTGCTGTCAATTTTTTTGTCCAGAGAGAGTTTGTCGTTGATATAGACCCCAGGTATGTGGAATGGTATACCACTACCAATTCATACTCATCAATAGTAATAGCTGGTGCAACATCCACATCCTAATCCAGCACATTTGTTTTCTTTAGACTTATTTGTGAGGTCAAAGTCCTTGCATACTTGGGTGAAGTGATTCATCAAGCTCTGAAGCTCCTGTTGATTTTGAGGGACGATTGCAGCGTCATCAGCGAATAACAAGCCTTTAGCCATGTGAGATTTAACAGAGGGTCATCTGACCTAGTGTGAAGGCATATTTCTTCAGTTACTTCTCTGAATGTATGTTCAAGAGCCAGGCAAAGAAGATCCCAAAGATGGTCGGGGCCAGGACGCAGCATGTCTATAATAAAAATTTAAAATAATCTTGTTTGAACATTATTCAATGTTATTCAGCAATATTATAAAATATGATTTCAGGTAGGCAATGACAACCGTACACAGACTTGGGCTGGTGGCAGTATGGTATACCCGGGCTCCATAACATCCCCAAATTTCAGCTTTGAAGGTCGTTGTGACGTATGCAAAATGATCTGACTGTATATATATATATATATATATATATATATATTTATATATATATATATATATATATATATATATATATATATATATAAGGGAAAGGTAGTCTCATAACAGATACTGCTGTAAGGGAGTGAAGTGTCAGAGACTTCCCTATACTAGGTCCGCATTTGAGAGGTAGGGGTGACCATTTTCCCTCCTCGCTGCCTTTTCCGCTGTCAATCGGACGCTCTGTTTTATTTTATGTAGCGGTATGTTTTATATTATAAGTATGCCACTCTCACGCACAGCCTCATCTGAGTCGCTTTTTTTTAACAACATAATGGAAAAGATGGCAAAAGCTAACTTTAAATATATTGTTTATCAGCTGCTATATTGTTTGTACAGCTATGAGAGTTGCCTGATCAAGAATCAGGGGTGGATTATCCATAAACCACACAAAGCAAGTGCTTTGGGCACCAGCCAACTAGGGGCACAGAAATTAAAATTGATTGCAAATGTCAAAATGGAATGAATTATGCATTTAGACCTGCATGTACGAGTTTGTTTTTGTTTTGATGATGGAAACAATGGTATCTTCACACTTCTTGAAGCTGTTTGGCTGTTCATTGTCCGGTACATGGGTGTGTTTAAATGTAGGAAAGAGTGCTTTGTGAGAAAATGTAAAATATGAGAATTTTACTGTAATACCAGTGTAACATCTATTACTCTTTGACAGTTTCTTGGGCCTAATCACGCAAATAAAACTCACACAAACTGAACACACCAAATATAGCTCCTACCGGAGCAGAGGACCATTTATTCCAGCAAACCCACTAAAAAACACCCCCTGACACTGAGTACTGTGAGCTTCTTTAATTCAGCCTATCTTAACGCACTGAAATGAGTCATGGATAATTAATAAACAAGCAGGAAAAGTCTTGGTGGCCATAGAGATGCGGTTTTACAGTATAATGTTAAGAAAACCAGGGGAAGCCACAAAGATTAATGGGGTTGTCCTGAACGAAGCCATTGCACAGAAGTAGCTTATTACTGGCATAAGAAGTAGTACGTGCACTCGTTATTATTGTTAGCATGTTATAAGAAGAAGGAAGCTGGAATATAATGTTACAACAGGGACAGATTGAAGGAAAAACAGAAAGAGGAAGACAACGAAACTATTTTAAATCAAACATTTAATATGATTATTACTTCAATCATCACTTCAATATGATTGTTACTTCAATTCAGATAACAAGTACACACATTTCGAGTAATTTTATTATTATTATTATTATTATTAAAATAAGAAATGATTAACTTTAGAAAACAGTTAATTAATTAAATTTGGTATACGATCTTTTAGAAAATTGTTATCATCGGATTTTATGAAGTATTAGTGGCTATTTTTAGTCACTGATTTACACATAGCTTTGCAGGTGGCGGCAGCGGGTTTTGTTTAGTGTAGGTGATGCTGGTTCTCAGTGAAGTTCTGAATGTTCCTTCTCAATTCAGGGGGCGAATGGCTTTTAGGATCACGCTTGTCACACGAGTAAATGTCGCCGCCTCGAATGTCCTTTAGACCCGTCTCTCATGGGTGGTGTTCAGAGCAGTGTACTAGTAACTAGTACCAGAAACTGAGAAATATACAAAAGTGTAAACCATGTAAGTTTTTTATCTCCTGGTTTAAGCATCACGAGACTTCCGCTTTCATCCACCATTTCATCTTCCTCTGAATTTTCCCGATGGCTATGAGCATGAAATCTCAGGCCATCAAGGCAGATGAAAGTGTGTTGGGAGGGCGAAAAAGTGCAAATGAATCATATATATACATATCAATCTCAAATAGAAGGTTGACGTAAAAATATATACCATAATATCATCATCCTCTTTCTGTACCCTATTGAGATTGGGATTACCTCTGCTATTGGTTTCTTGTGAGGAAACCCGCACGAAGCAGCCACCACATCTTGCAGTGATGGTTTATGTGGCAGTTTAATTTACATAATTAGGTTGCCAGTCTATTAGACACCTTTACACAAATAAGTATTTCTATACATGGAAAATACAAAAAAAAGGGTAAGAAAATATTCATTTTGAGACTTACCCCTTTGTCGCGAGAGGTTTGGATGTTATTGAAAGTAAAGATATCCTGGACAAATAGATGTATCAGATGATACCAGGATAGTGCCAGATAAGAGACTGGTCTTAAAAGAAATACCCCCTTTTCAGAAAAGAGTAGGGGTGTATCGACATCAAAGTGGGGTCAAGCTATGTAAATCTACAGGTATGATGATAGTGTTTGTTTTTGAAGATCTATCTGCTACCTCTCCAGATCCCACAATGAGTAATGGTTATATATTTGTTTGTGTGGCTAGTTATCTAGGGGAAAATTAAATTAGTTACATGTAATAACTATCAAACAGAACATTAACTTAATTAGAATAATTAAGTAAGACTGAATGAAAGTATTTACAATTTATTGTTCCTAAACCAGTTCTCTTTTGGTTAGGAAACTTAAAATCAGGTTAGAAGGTATTTACAAAATGAAATAAATAATATGGAATGTTCTCCATAAAAGGCAATAATATGCTTTTATATTTATATATATGAAATTACAGTTCAATTACTCGTTCACAATCTTGATATCAATGTCCCTGTCTGGTAACGTAATAGGAGTGGAATATGGTCCTTCGTGAATCATCACGTTATAATGTTGCAGTTTCTAACAAGTCTGTATTATAAGAGTTTTTACTTTAAGTCTTTAATAATTTTAATTTCTCTCTTTTTAATTATTTTTATTGTTGCTGGATCATCTGAACAGTGGATCTATGTGTCCACTTAACTTGAGTGAAGTCTGAGACACCTCCAATCCTGGCTGGGTTCGCACAGAATATGAACTCCAGGCTGGGAAACGTGGCTTTCGTTCTATATTTCTGAATAACAGTACACTACCATAGTTCCTCTCAAGTGGATGTCTCATGAACTTGAAATATTACCAAGACAAAACTCTCAGGTAACACACATAAGCTGATACTGGCTCTTAATGGGCCTCTAAGTCTGCTTCTAGATACAGGCGGCAAAAGTATTGACAAATTACAATTGCGCTCTTCTCAGCTTCGTGAATAATATTTGAAAAGGTTGTGGCATCATGCTGCTAAGTTCAAGGCCTTTTATAACGCTGTGCTCGACCAAGCGAAACACAGTCAAAACTGGCGTTAAGATTTTTCACCCTGCCCGTTTTTCAGCCTTGCCGTTCAATGTGACTAAGTTTAAATATTATGTATCTGTTACAGGTGGAACTTATGGAAGGGGAAGTAATCTTTAGAATGTTTTGAACATATTAAATTTCGAGTTGCAACGCTTGATTAAGCGGATACTTGTTTGACTTTAGGATAGAATTATCTTTTCCTATTTTCGGGTGACAGAGTACAGATAAGCGTGTGAACGCTGTTTAATGTATTTATTCTGTACTGTTTTGAGTCATGTGAATAGCTCGCTAGTCTGCATGTGTTATCGAGAACGGTGTTCAAGACAACCGAATCTCGTGACGGGTTTTTGGCGGGACTAGTGTGTGATTGAGGGAGTTGTGTTTTGGGCGTGGACCGTGTAGGTCGAGTCCCAGTGTTTTTGGATAATGTATGCCTACGTAGGATTTGAGAAAATGTCGACTTATATATTTCGCTGTGTGTACAGCCTATGTGATACACTGCAGTGAAGATTTGTTTAGGCCATATGAACCTTATTATAGCTGCCGTGTGATGCAGGCTTTGCTATGTATTGAAGTACTTTTGTAGGCCATATTTTGAAGATTAATGAAGCTGCCGGGTGATGCAGGCTTCGCTGTGTATTAAGGTACTTTTGTAGGCCATATTTTGAAGATTAATGAAGCTGCCGTGTGATGCAGGCTTCGCTGTGTATTAAGGTACTTTTGTAGGCCATATTATATATTAACTGCAGTGTGGAGATGTATGAAGCTATTAAGCTATTATCAGTCCAGGATTAGGACAGGCCATATTATATATTAACTGCAGTGTGGAGATGTATGAAGCTATTAAGCTATTATCAGTCCAGGATTAGGACAGGCCATATTATATATTAACTGCAGTGTGGAGATGTATGAAGCTATTAAGCTATTATCAGTCCAGGATTAGGACAGGCCATATTATATATATTTAATGCCCGGGAAATTATATTGACTCGTGTTGTGCTAGCGAATGCGAGTACATTTATGGCCAGTAATAACAGTAATAACATTTCAGACTGAAACCACTTTTGTTACATTTATGGTGGTTTTCAGTTAACAGGATCTGACATCTACGACTATTCGCGTCGATAGCCTAAGTGGCGTAGTTTTCGTATCATTGGATATGATTTAAGATGTGCCTGAGTGGCGTATACGATTAAGAAATTGTTACCTCTACAGTGATATGTACTTGAAGCAAGAGGATAAAGTGAATCAAATTTTGTCCACCAGACCATAACATATCTAGAGGATCAGTCACTACAAGTTGAAAATAATACATATGACTTGCACGTGACAAGAGTGTAGAACACTTGACTTTGTTATAATTGACCTTATGTAGGCGTGGCTTGAATCTCCTGTACTTCAGAACTGTGACCTAGTTATTATCTGCCTGGGTGGCGCATTTGAGAAACAACACACGCTTTATTTGGTAGAAGGCAACTTTACAACAGTAGCAATTGACGTCCTATTTCATGCCTATAGACGACAACAACGTCTGTAGTGGTCAAGGAAGTTCAATTAGACTTGGACAGTATTTGTACCAGCATTTGTACGGGTTGTGACAGATTTCTGCAATATTCGGGTTACCTGTGCCAGTTGTCACCATCACAAGTTCAAGATGTTATGATACACGGAGTTGCCGTGTACATTTCAGACTACAGAAGAGTCAAGAGTTGCAGTGTGTGCTGTATTATGGTTCCTGTCAACTTGTGCATTGTTAAGCACATATCATATTGACGAAATTACCTGAAGAGAAACGAACCAAGTTGCAGTGCTTTCCCGCAGTGGAGGTTTTAGCAGTCTATGTGATATCCAGTGTCGTGGCGGAAAAGAAGCGGGATCATTGACAGATAAGTGATTGTGTCTTGTGTAAATTGTGTCACTTCATATATGTCGCTAGGCCTCCCTAATTGCTCATTTTGTTATTATTGTTGTTTATGTCTAATTTGACATATGATTAAGATTTGATGCATAGGTGTTAATGGCTGTTGACATATGTCGATTTTCCTGATAATGATGTGACTTGATAAAGGTGCTATAAAAAGGAATTGGTGATACAGAATTGAGGAATAAGCTCATTTCTTGACAAATAGTTAACTTTGTGAGCTGGAAGGGTAATTGTCAAACCTTTTGCGACAGTAATTTGTCATAACTATAAGTGATTACTATATATAGTTGATTAAGTAAGTGAATCACCATGGATCGTGATAGGTACCCTACAGATATAAGGCCTATGTTGGAGTCTGCATTGGTGGTAGGTAGAGATGGTAAGGGATTGAGAGGTGCACGACTTGGAGTATGGATCATGGACGATTTTTTGGTTAATGTATCGGCATCTCTAGAGTTATTTGCTGAACATAACTTTAAGCTTCTGTGTAATTCAATAATGGCTAAGGATTTGGTGAATTTGCTACGACACCTTCGTGTGTTTTTGCAACAGTATATTGAACTTGAACACGGACATATAATGCAAAGCATGTTCAAAATAATCCACAACCATACATCTGATGAGCAGGAAAGGGAATTGAGAATTGAGAAACAAGCAAAAGTAAACAAACAGAGTGCTCTACAGCAAAGGGAGAATTTCCTAGAAGGTGTTGCTAAAGAGAGCGAACTACAGGCAACTGTGTATAAGCTTAAAAGTGAGATACTTGAATCAAACTCAGAACTTTCTAGTGCACAAGCTACATTAAATTCAGCTTTAAGCAAAGTCCAAGACTTGGAAGCTCAGATAGGTAATCTCACGCGGGAACTTCAAGAACAGAAAGAGATGTATGAGAAATTGAAGGTTGAGAGAAATGTCTGTGAGAAGACTTATAAAGATATGCTTCAGGATGTGTTGGATGACAATGATAGTCTCAATCGCCAACTGAAAGAAAAGAGTAATGTATCCTCGGAGAATATGAATGAGTTAAAGACACAAGCTGCTCAAATCCAAGGACTTCCACAGATAGAAGAGGTTCAAAAGATGAGATTGAGGAAACTAGCGCGACAGAGGAAAGCAAGCAAAGAAAAGGATGTAAAGGTGAAATTAGAAGAGTTAACTATGGAGAAAGAGAAGGTCGCTAAAATTGAAAATTTGCTAGCAGAAGAAAGCGACAAAGTTTTGGCTGTTAAGGAGTTAAATAAAAGGTTAAGTGAAACGATTTCACTTAAAAATAATGAAATTACAGAAGCAAGGGACAGAATATATGGCTTACTAGATATGGTTTTGAAAAACAAAAGGTGCTCTTCTGTCAATGTTGACAATGATAGACAGAAAGTAGCTCAGAGAGAGGTCATTCATGGTAAAGACAGATCTTTTCGTGGTAAATACAACTTTAAAAGTTCTAATATTACTGATAGTTCCAGTGATAATTCTTGGCGTCAGACCAACAAAGATTCTAGTGTAACAGGCAGTTCTGTTGGTCAGGAAAAGAAAGGTGATATATTTCAGGTCAAGACTCATAAGAGCAAATATTTGTCTACTACTGGAAATACTCAGAAATTAATAGCGGGTGTTGAGACTATTACTACTTGTTCCAAAGATGAAACCCATATGCGGAACAATAGAGATACTATTGTTTCTGGCAGTTGTCAAACTCAGCACAGTCAGTTTGAAACTATTGGTAAATATATTCCCATAAGGGAAAAGAAAAACAGTTCTAGAAAGAGAGATAACCCCAAGAGTAAACAGTACCAAGGGAGATCAGAAAATAATAATTTTCCCTCTCGTAGATACTGTAGACAATTTAACAAATCTCAAAGTTTTGATTGTAAGAATGTTGGAAAGTATGATAGAGATAATAGCTTTTCAAATGTTGCTTTACATCACCAGAGTAATGTTCCTAAACAAAAGACTAAAGTGATTATTTGTAAACAAGGCAACGGTAATAATAAGTATTTTGATCATAGATCAAATAATAAGCGCAATTGTGCTAATCTTGTTCAACATGAGCCCAGAGTCATTTATAATCAAAGTAAACAGAGTAAAAAATAACAGTGGATGCTTGAATACTATTGATTGCTCTACTTGTTGTTGTGAATGTGAGACTTTGTTTCAGCGTAAGACAGCGGCGACATTCAAGGTCGGTCATGTTGTCCCCAAGAATTCTATGATATCTACATGTGATAGAGAGAGCTAGTGACATCGTGAAGAGACCGGGTTTTTTACACAAGCCGGTGTTGGGTAATTGTAAACGTGATTTCTACGTTTTTCTCATTAAATTTCACTATTGAGTAAAATGGAAATTTTCATTTGTATTTGTTGACAGAAGCTACGTTGCGATAAGGGTCAAGGCTTCTGTGACATATTGACGGTCAGAAATGTGAGTCAACTTTCCGCTCGAGTAGTCAACCGAAACCTGTCAGCGTCAAACTAAATCTGAGGTGTTGCTTACTGAAGGTCAAGCATGTTTACAAGAGAGTGGGAAATTTTACGGCGTATTTTTTTTCCTTAGATAGTAAATATTTTTGTATTCTATATTAGTACATGACATGTTGTTGTTTTGAAATAACATATAATTTTGTTGTCATGATTATTTCTATGCATCATTTGATTGCCATAATTTTTTTTATTGTTATTTATATGTCTGTAGTTTGATGATGTATTGATACATTTTTATGCTATTTATATATTATTGTGTTGATAATGTGTAGTATGTAATTATTATCCTTTATACTACTCTGTTCAACTTAGAATTTTTGCAACTGTGTTGTTTAGGATAGTTTTGTACATGATGAGATTGCACAAACTCATTTATTGTGTTGATGTAGTGGTTACTTTTAGATAGTCCTGAGTGTTCGTTATTCACTTAATTTATATTTTTCTCATGTTTTGATGTCATGATTAATTAATATATAGAACATACAGAGAAGATGTGTATTATCTGGTATGTTGTGAAATGTAATTTTGAAAATAGCTTGCATGTATCATACATGATCTTGTATTTGGATTTGTTAACTTTTTGTGAAACTTCGATTTTTCCAAAACTTGATTTTCTTGCCAGTCAGGTATGCAGATTATTTTCCTAGCAGATTATTTAAAAAAAAAACAAAACTTTTTTTTTTGTAGATATTTTTATAGAACCTTTTTTATATTTCATATTAGCATCAAAGGGTAGATTTATTTATAATGTATATCTTATCGATTTGAGTAAGAGATAGAGTTATAGCTAAATAGCATTTTACTGAGCTGAACGTAATTGTCAGCAGAAAGAACTTAAAGGATAAATTAAATTTACATGTGTTGATTTAAAGGTTTATTCGAGATAGGATTTTTGTTTTATATTTCACTCATTTTGTTAAAATATTGATTTCATTATTAGGCTTTACTTAAAGTATTACTGAATTACTTAAAAATTAAATACTGTTTTTATGTAACTTATCGAGAAAAAAAATATGTTTGTACGGTACTGTTGAAAAAAATGATTTTTTTTTTTTTTTTTGGCATTGTAATTTTTTGTTGTGTGTGCCCAGCATTTGACTTCGTGATATCATTGATATGTAGTTTGATTAGTTCTTGTAAAAAGTTGTTTTTTATTATGATGTATTTTTTATTTTTAGCGCTTGATTGTGCGTTGGTCGTATTAGTTATAGTAATGCTATTACTTGTTTGTTCGATGCCTATAATTTATTTATGTTAGTTTTGTATAACTCTTATAACTTAGTTAAATTACTTATTAGGTTTTGTTTAGTTGTAAATTATTTTTTGGTGGTGTTAGTATAGATATACTTTGATATTTTGTGTTGTGCTTTTCGATCATGTTTATATATTTATTTATGAATAGGTTATCTGATCAAAACAGTTTTTAGTATGTACTGTTATTGACTTTCTCTGTGTTCGTGCCTTTGCTTTCTATCTGTCTTTGGTAACTATTCTTCATTTCATTCCTTCTTTTCTGTTGTCTTTTCGGTATGGATTTCATATCTTGTTTATACTTTCGTACCTCATCTTCGTTTTACTTGATTCTATTTGTATACTTTGTCTTCTTTCAACACTTATACCTCTATTCTTTGTATTGTTGGAGTGGTTATATGACTTGATATAACATATCTATTTATGATAGTTGTATTTATTTTACATGTAATTGTCCAACTTAATTATGAGTATATAGTATTGTTGAGTTCTTACTTTCATTTTTTACAGATCATTCTTCTTTTGATTGATCTTGTGTTTTCTTTTTCGATCGGTTGTTGTCGGTTTGGTTTGTACTACGTATAATTGACTTAATTTTGGAACTCATCACATTTGTATATTTAGCTAATTACTTTTTATACTTAGCTGATTATGCTGTATGCTTTAATTGCTACTTTACACTTTAATGCTGATATTTGTTGTAGATATAATTTGATTTAAAATAAGATATTTTTGTAGGCATACGTTAGAGCTTAATTGTCTTCTAAATTTTTTNTTTTTGGGACTTAATTTTTTTCAAAAAAAATGATAGAATCATTTTTTTTCCCGGAGCGGGTGGTAACTGTTGCAAGTGGAACTTATGGAAGGGGAAGTAATCTTTAGAATGGTTTTTTGAACATATTAAATTTCGAGTTGCAACGCTTGATTAAGCGGATACTTGTTTGACTTTAGGATAGAATTATCTTTTCCTATTTTCGGGTGACAGAGTACAGATAAGCGTGTGAACGCTGTTTAATGTATTTATTCTGTACTGTTTTGAGTCATGTGAATAGCTCGCTAGTCTGCATGTGTTATCGAGAACGGTGTTCAAGACAACCGAATCTCGTGACGGGTTTTTTGGCGGGACTAGTGTGTGATTTGAGGGAGTTGTGTTTTGGGCGTGGACCGTGTAGGTCGAGTCCCAGTGTTTTTGGATAATGTATGCCTACGTAGGATTTGAGAAAATGTCGACTTATATATTTCGCTGTGTGTACAGCCTATGTGATACACTGCAGTGAAGATTTGTTTAGGCCATATGAACCTTATTATAGCTGCCGTGTGATGCAGGCTTTGCTATGTATTGAAGTACTTTTGTAGGCCATATTTTGAAGATTAATGAAGCTGCCGGGTGATGCAGGCTTCGCTGTGTATTAAGGTACTTTTGTAGGCCATATTTTGAAGATTAATGAAGCTGCCGGGTGATGCAGGCTTCGCTGTGTATTAAGGTACTTTTGTAGGCCATATTATATATTAACTGCAGTGTGGAGATGTATGAAGCTATTAAGCTATTATCAGTCCAGGATTAGGACAGGCCATATTATATATTAACTGCAGTGTGGAGATGTATGAAGCTATTAAGCTATTATCAGTCCAGGATTAGGACAGGCCATATTATATATGAAGCTATTAAGCTATTATCAGTCCAGGATTAGGACAGGCCATATTATATATTAACTGCAGTGTGGAGATGTATGAAGCTATTAAGCTATTATCAGTCCAGGATTAGGACAGGCCATATTATATATTAACTGCAGTGTGGAGATGTATGAAGCTATTAAGCTATTATAAGTCCAGGATTAGGACAGGCCGTATTAGGTATTGATGCAGTGTGGAGATTATATACTATGATTCGTGTTTTGCTGTCGAATGTGTGTCATTTATGTCATCGTATCTGTGTTGTAACGGAATAAACAGTATCGAACTGTTCCAGTCGTTTGCAACCCTTCTTGACTCCTGCATGTACCCTTATGTACGTACTGTGGTGTGCGAACATATCAACACACACCCAGGTCAACATTCCAGACACAGTGACAGGTCAGCAGCACACATATATTGAATTAGCCTGTGTGGCGATGATATAGACCAAACCACTACACTCGCAACAGTGGGTGTAAACAGACTATATAACATTAACGTTTAATTACATTCAGTGAGAAATCAGCAAACCTAGTCGGTATCAGTTGATGGTTTACAGTCAAGTTGGAACCAATACAGAAGAGGTTACTGCTAAAATATGCGGTTACAGTATCTAACTTATGTTTGGGCTGATTTCAATTATTTTAAGTTCTAATAAAACTAAGAATTGATCTCTATCGTTCTAGCTTTTAATATTTTAGTTAGCCCAGTGCATTTAAATTTGTGCAGACTTTAACTGACTAAATTTGGGACTACGCTGATGTTTAAAGGTCACTTAAACTAATTTTTCTCGTACAATAAAATATTATTATGAGGAAGTCTTTACACTAACCTCTTAAGTAATATTCCCGCTATAAATCTAGTTATTCCTTTCTGTTTACAAATCTTTAGTTATTACTTACTTACTTAGTCGTTCCCCTTCTACCGTGAGGTGTAGAGGTTTGGAAGAGAGAGCGCCAGACTATCCTATCGGCTGTCTTCCTCCTGGCCTGGTTCCATTCTAGTCCTCGGTCCTTCAAAGATTGTCTAATGTTGTCCTCCCAGCGGACTCTGGGTCGTCCTGGGGGTCTGGATCTCTGGCTCTTTGTTTCCCATGCTTGTCGTGGTAGCCGGTCTTCTCCCATTCTACAGACATGGCCAAACCATCTTAGTTGGTACTGTTCTACTTGGGTCTGCAGGGGGTGGGATTTAAGGCCTTGACGTATCGTCTGGTCGCGTACCATGTCTCTTCTTGTTACTTCAACCACCTTCCTCAGATACCTCATTTCTGAGGTTTGGATCTGGCTTTTGTGGGTTGTAGTCATTGCCCATGACTCGCATCCATATGTCAAGACTGGGACATAGGTGGAGCGGTATACAGCCATCTTCGTTTTCTTACCAACCTCTCTCTTGCTGAGGAATCCTCGATTTATGGCCTGAAAAAGTCTCCCAGCTGCTGCTTTTCGAGTGGCCAACTCTTCTTTGATGCCTCCCTTTCAGTCAATAATAGCTCCGAGGTATTTAAAGTGGTCTACCTGCTCCAGGACCTGTTCTCCCAGCTTAATCTGATGTCTTCTTTCTTCTCGTGATATCACCATGGATTTTGTTTTAGAGCTGCTTATGACCATCCCTCTCTTCTCCAGCTCTTCCTTCCAGTCTTTAGTTATTAAGAAATAAAATATCTTCGTTCTGTAAAATACACAAAATAGGCCCCTCTATCAAGGATAAAAATATTTCCTATACCTAACAGAAAAAAGAGCAATTCTATTGGCTGTTATAATTGTACTGTTTATGTTCGATATTTTCGAGCGGTAACTTTGACGTGTTGTAATACAGACCAAAATACGACACCCTTTCGTAGAAATGGTAAGTATCCAGACGCTTTGCACAGATTGGTCGATCGTTTTTCACGTTGCAGAATTTTGATATTTATATTTGGTTGCCTCATACTGTCTATATTATATTTTTCTGCAACTGTGGGTTCGTTTTTAGGTGGTCTGCGTTTTACCTTGATTATTCTCTAAATAAGTCCATTTCATCTTCAATCGCTGTGTTATTATAATATTTGAATTAGTATAGTGGTTGCTGAGTCTGTTGTAATTAACCAAGTTTAACTACAACGGTCAAAACAACACAAATGGGTCAAACTCCAGCATATGAATACATTACGCACATTCCAACTTCCGGCAAGATGAAAAGACATTTTTTCCATCGTGTAGGGGTCACTCTGTATTCAAGTTCTAACCCGCATTACCTCAAGTCTGTTGTGAAGACCATTCACAGCCGTCATCATACCTTCCAGCTGATACGTTTCCTAACTGACGGTATTGATTACTACAGATCCTGAGCTCATCTTATGTACTTTGGTCTCGACGAATGCCTATGTGGGGACCGCTATGACTGCTGGACTGAATACTTGGAACTTTGTGTAATCGGAAATTACGATAACTGATTCTAGTACATACACAGGATGATTAAGATAAGTTCTTGTTTCGTTAGAGTTCTGATACATCATTATGTCCTGAAGTTCCAGTCTTGCGAATCCGCCTCTCACTGGCATCTATTTTCTCACTGCCCTATGTTTATCAGTGCATGTTATGTGTTTAATTTAGCGGGTTGGTCAAAAGGCTGTATGTTTTAAATTTAAATTACCCACCCAAAAATGCAAGGTCGCGAGATTCTCTTGGTTGACACCCAATCACAGTTAAGTTTAGGTCATATTCTAATTTTAAAATAACCACAAGTAAGGCGAATGATTTTAGCAAACTCTCCCCCTATCATTAACCATGAAAGTACATGCCACTTAAGTGTTACATTTATCTGAAACATTATGTCGTACAATCAATACCCTTTAGCTCCCCGAGGAACTTAGGCCTTCAACAAACACATGCCAAGTCTTCCTGTCCTATGCCATCCGATCAAGCTCTTTCCATGTTTTTCTCATCATTTTCACCTCTGTATCCAGTTCGCTTCTCCATGTGTTTTTTGGTCTACCTCTGCCTCTCTTTCCCTGTAGATTCCAGAACAAGGACTGTCTTGTAATGCTATCAACAGGACTCCTCAATGTGTGTCCTATTCATCACCAGCGTCTTCATATTAACTTTTGTTCCACTGGCACTTGTCTGGTTCTTCTCATCAATTCCACATTTGTGACTGTGTCATACCATTTCAGTCCTTCTATTCTACGCAAGCACCCGTTTATAAAAGTCTGTAGCTTTTTGGTTGTTGTTTTTGTTTCTCCGTGTCTCAGAGCCATACAATAGGACTGACTTGACATTTGAATTGAAGATTGTTATTTTCGTGTTGAACTTGATTTCTCATGTTCTCAATGTGTTTCCAAATGCAATGAAAGCTCCTCTTGCTTTTTGTATTCTTATTTTGATATCATTATCTGTCCCTCCAACTTTGTCTATATTACTGCCAAGATATGTGTACGATTCTTCATCCTTTAGTGGTGTTTCTTCAAATTCAACCTTGTTATCATTTCTTGCATTTATTCTCATAACCTTTATCTTTTCCCTGTGTATTTTCAGGCCCACGTATTGTGACCTCTCATCGAGGATTTTTATTTTCTCTTGCATCTGATTATGGTTATGGGATAGAATAGCCAAGTCATCTGCAAAATCCAGATCACCAAGCTGATTAGTTAGATTCCACTGGATTCCATTTCTGTTGTGTGATGTCGATGTTTTTATAACCCAATCTATTGCTATAGTCCGCTCACCAATTGATGTTCAACTTTAAAAATTTTTTTCTAAAAAACTACCTGATGTAATGAATTCATATTTTGTATATAGTCGTATATTATCCATGACGTTACAAATATGTTGTTGTTAAGTCAATATCAATTCTGCATTCTTCAAAACCGTAAATTCCTTTGATCTTTTCCGAATCTTACAAGAAGCACGGCTTAAAAATTAAATTTTACAGAATACTACGTCATAAATGTCAAAAGTAGGATCAGAGGCGTATCCATATCTGCTCACCGCATAGGAAACAGCTATAAGTAGTGATACATTTAAATCTGAAACGTGGGGGTAAAAAAACTGTATTCAAAACTATATTGTATACGACACGGTAAATTTTACATGTTCAGAAAAAAAAATATGTTTCAATATAATACAATGCAGCTATAACTTTACAAAAATTTCACAATACGCCACTGACGGTACAGATTTGCACTAATGATGTCGCACTATTTCAGCTTTCAACAGCAGACAACTGCGGTGCACGAAATGTCATGATTTCGTCTAAATATATATTTTTTTCTATTAAAAAACCATTTATTGCCCGTGCAAAACAACTGTACTGCTGACATGCTACACTTTAATACCGGTAGGGGAGTGTGATTATAATACAACCTGAAGCAGAGATATCTCAAACTAGATACATTTTCTGGAGGCAAAAAATGTTTTCATAACGTCATGAACAATATAATACTTCATGCAAAATATAAATTCATTACATCAGATAGTTTTTTTGAAAACAAATTTCAAAGTTGAACATCAATTGGTGAACGGACTATAGTAAGAAAAGAAATGGAGACAAGAGGCATCCCTGTCTCACTCCCGTTCTAATCCTAAACGGTTCTGTAAGTTGTCCTTCATGAAGAACTCTGCATGTCATGTCTTCATAGGTCTTCCTTATTAAGTTAATGAGCTTCATGGGAACTCCATAATGCCTCATCAATTTCCAAAGTGATTCTCTGTCTACACTGTTAAATGCCTTTCCGTAGTCCACAAATCCGATGTATAGCGGTGAATTCCATTCCAGACTTTGTTCAGCTATTATTCTCAATGTGGCTATCTGATCTGTACAGGATCTGTTTTGTCGAAAACCTCCTTGTTCATCTCTCAGTTGCTTGTTTATGGATTCTTTTAATCTCTCAAGGATGATTCTGTTTAATACTTTTCCTGGCACTAATAATAACATTACTTCTCTATAATTTGCGCACTCTTGTAAATTTCTGTCACAGCATATATGACCTATAGCTAATGATGACGCAAAATAGAGAATTTAGGAAGAGTTTGGGCAATTGGATAAGGATTACACTCTCGAAGCTTATACCTTGTGGTTTAGTGAGAGATTAAGAAAAAAAAAAACAATGGAGACAGATGACGTAGGGCAAAAAAATGAAGCGTGAAGCCGGAGATCAAGTTGGAAGATGAAACTTTTGCTGACCTTACCACCCACAAAAAAGTACTACCACTATAAGATTATGAATTAAATGGCCGATGAGAAGAGCCTGTGACATTTGTACTGCACAGCTCGTTAGAGAGGAGTGCAGTTTTCAACAGTGTGGTGTAAAGAATAAATCCCTAAATCTTATCCGTATTCAATATTCAGTGTGGATAAAATAATTCATATATGTGGTGTATTGTGTTCTTAAAGGATTTTGAGAAGGGAAACAGGTTAGTGTATCTGTTGAAAACTAGTAATAATTTTTCTTAGTTTTAGTGAGATCACTTCCGCCATTTGCATCATAGCTACATGGGCGGAAAACAGTTTTTCAATTACATTCTTCTAGTACATGACTAAATAAAATCAGAAGATTTTCTTCTAATATGATAGGCTGATAGGAAGTAATTAATAGTTCATACTTCACCTTCATCTAGCTTGTTAAATCATCGCCACAGTCTTCCATGCGCATACACTCTCATGCACAATATATTTAACATCATTAGAACCGAACTCATATAGATCAAGAGTGAGATGAAGAATAAATGAAAGTCAACCAGTGATATTATGTGTGAAAACTTTCGAAGACTTTTATATGTCTTCAGTCCATCATAAGTCTGAGTCCACACGCTACGTGTCTGACGTCTAACCAGAAATAAGATCAAAACGGACATTTGGCTAGCAGAATTCGCCATAGGACATCATTCACTCCTCAATTAAAAAGGAATATTTCTCGCCCACGATTAAAATAGTGGACGCAGCATTTCCGTCACCGTATATCACGTGCGCACACATTCAATACATATTTAAATCAAGTTCAAATCACTCGAAAGCGTACTGCAGGAGTCAAGCTAAAGCTCACAGTTGATTACTCATATCAAGTTCAGCTCCATCGGAAGCGTACTATCTGAAGTCAAGCTAAAGAGCTCAAAAGTTGAATGTCATATTTATACCAATTGCAGCACACTCTTAAGCGCAATCTATGAAGCAGACTCCAAAGTATATTTTATGAATCACGATTTCATACTCAAGATAATGAGTCTACATATCAAGAACATTTCGTGAAGATACCCAGTCTGGTCAGTACCCTTCGGAGACTAGACAACCGACATCTTTCATTTGACAACTGTTACATGTGATCAACCCTATAGAAATATTATCAAACAGTGAAGGACTATATATATCTTCAACGTTCTCAGTACAACAGTTTTCATCAGAACTTCCTCGACTTAGAGATACCTCACTCGACATAATGTATACCTACCTGGGACATTATAAGCATACATGTGAACCATCCTACACGGGAGACACATTTAGAGACGCATGGACTGTGTAGATTACTCACCATTTTGGTAACACGTATCATATCACATCATCATCATTTCGTTTTACACAAGCTCATTCTCTTATTTAATTAACTACAATATTAATATCTCATCTACGTGTTGTGTGAGTCGTCTTTACCATCAACACGTTCTAACCACTACTAACCCTACATGTGTAGATATTTACTTAATAAACCCAATAATCGTTTAATCATTATCTAGTTTGTTAATGTATCACTCGTGCTGTCGATGTTAAATATTTACATATAGGTAAGTTTCTACCCTCAGATGAGGTTGGGGGCTTGTTCTGTTACGGGATCTAAGGGCAGAAGCTAAGAAACAGACCTCTTTCCATAATTCACTAGAAAACATTGTCCAGTGGAAAGCATTCGCATTCTCTTCTTGTCCTTATATCGGAAAGGTCTTTTCTTAACGAGCCAATTTCTGGAAACCTTCTACATAATATCTCATAGACTATTCCTGGCGAAAACTACTGTCGTAGTTGCCTCAATACACACCACACGACACACCATCAAACACACAGAAGTCCCCAACAGACGAGTCACTCACTTCTGCTCAATTATTCATACTTCTGCGCTCGAACCCATATCGCTGTGATGTCATATCCTCTTACAGTGTAATTCCGTAAAAAGTAACTTTATTATAGCACGTTTCACTAGCTTTGCCCTCAAACAAATGTAATTATCTGATTAACCGTCTAACGTATTAATGCCATTTTTTGCATACGATGTTATATTGGGTTAGACCCAACAAATATATACTTTATATCTGTGCATCTTGTTCAGTTCCCATAAACGGATGAAATCCTTTGATCTTTGTCGGCATACTAATTATTGTGTATCGAGAAAAGAAATTTTACCACTTCATGCACAGATTATGTGAATTGATTAGGCATAGGCGTGTCTACTATTACAATAATGTGGCCATCACGTTTGCAATTGAATACGTGTTGAAGATGATTTCTTAAATGATCTGCATGCGAAATACTCGTGACATTGTTTGTCATTGACATTTAATGCGCTACCAAACTGGACCTTCCTTGATCTAATTATTTCAATGGGTATCATCTCTTTGCGGTTCATAAATATCATAATGGAACGTTGCTCCTCTAATGTGCTTGTAAATAACGGTAAGGTTATCTTTAAAGAAATTAAACTTCATCCGAATCATAATCAGATGTCTCTGAGAAATTGAAAATCAATCTCGGCTGAATGAAGGACAAACCATCATTCTTCCAATATTCCTCTTCCTCTTGTAACACATGGTTCTCACTTTTCTTCCAATAATCCCTGGCTATATTGGAGATGGCGGCTTTTATAAGTATTTCAACATCTTTTAATTTGAACGTTCTATTTTCTGTTGCTACCTGTTCCTTAATTTTAGCCCATACTAATTCTATTGGGTTTAAGTGAGAATGGTAAGGAGGTAATCTTAAACATCTGTGACCATGTTCATGGATTGCCTTGTCTATGTGAAATATCTTTATATGCTGTGTCTTTTTTTACAATTCCAAGTAATTCAGGTTCATGGACATTTCGTTGAATGGAATGTTGTTTATGGTCAGCCAAATCTTTATTACATCTTTAATACTTGGTGAATTAGAAACTTTATCTTCTGGTGCCACATCGTTGTGATATGAGGCATTGTCCATTATCAAACACCACGGTCTATCCAAGGAAGGAAGTACATGATTCACAATCCAATCTTGAAATATCTTGCCATTCATCTCTGCATGGTAATCCCTATTATCTGTGGATTTTGAAACAAATATGAGTTCAGTATTATTTAGAAGCCCATGATGGCTGCTTCCTGGATGTGCAATTATTAGGCGCTGTCCTTTGCTGCTTGGTACTAGTCTCTTAGTTGTTCCATCAGATGATTGCCATTCTCGTTCATTACTGTGGTGCGCATTGATCCAAGTTTCATCTAAATACACAAAATCATAACAATCTCTTCTCATTTCTCTGACCTCGCGTAAATATTTGCTTCTCATTGCAACTATATGAGGCTTCTCACAAATAAGGTTTCTACCACCAACATATTTTCTAAAAGTGAATCCCAAACTCCTAATAGTCCTCCATAGCGTAGATTTGGAAATATCAATGTCATTATTCTTTCTTAACCAAATTTTCAATTTCCTTAAAGTCACTGCCTCATTATTGTGAAACATATTGCAAATTTCTCTGCGGATCAATTCTCTGTCAAAATTATCCACCACTCTTGGCCTAATTTTCGTGTGTAAAACACTGGAATTAGACATTTCAGATGTCGCTATCCAGCGGTGCAATGATCGTTTGCTTATCCCCAAGGCGTGAATAGTCCTCTTTTGTGGGTTTGAAACAGAATGATATAGTTTTCCTCGAGTAGCTTCATTGCAGAAATACTTAAAAATCCTATTTGTGATTTGCTGTAATGTCATAAAATGTACTCGCAGACTCATTTTTCCTTCTTAACCACACAATAATTTTTGTAGATACACCTCTGATTGACAATGTGTGCGTTGCACCGGATATAAACTGTTTTATGTTCAAGAAGTGCGATTTCACGCAATTTCACTCAAAAATCATGCCAATTGCTTGATAAACCAAAAATGTGCAAATGAGGTCGTATAATTTACTGTAGACATTTCAATATGTGTGCGTGTGATGTGTGTTGGCAAGTAGGATTTTATATTATATCGCAAAGAAACGAAAATTGAAACCAATGGCCGCATTTTGATGAAAAATTTAATTCATAGGGTCTATTCCATTTCAAATTCACACACAAAATTTCACTTATGTGCGTTATATATTCGCTGAGATATAGCATTTTGAAGTTGGGCAAAGCTAGTGAAACGTGCTATAGAGCCTATTCTTGCTCCTCATAAGAACAACACTGTAGTTGTCTAAAACAACTTGTAACAGGCATCAACAAACTGTCTTCACTTTGCTCGGTCGACAGCCATCATTCGTGTTGTGCCCCAGCTCTGGTTCATGTTTATCATCTCTGCCTCCACAGAAGAACTACGCTAGGTGGCTTTTGGCCGTCCTTGCTTTCGCGTTTCTTCTGAAGTCCATAGAATGGCAGTCTTGGTGATGATGTCAGAGTCTCTTCTGAGGATGTAAAAACTGTAATTGTAACTAAACATTACTGAATGAGTGAAAAGTCCAACTGCTAATGTACAGAATAACAGAACAGAGAATTCTAAGAACACAAAATAATTTCCATGTTATCCAGCGCCAATGTCAATATAATGAATTACGAGAACAAAGAATGAGCTAATAACTAGTCATAAAATATATATTGATTAAAAAACTAAAACGGGTAGTGTCCTGTACGATATGGATATCCCATACACATCCATATAGAATGGTTACAATACCCAGGAACCGTAAGGCATTTAACACATGAACGGTACTGGTATAAGATCTGAGCTACTAGTGGCTACCTGGCCCTGAAGTGTATGGATATTATCCGTACGGTGCTGTTACAAACACCGAGTGAAAGTCAAGCCCAGACAAGCGCCTTCGACTCATGCAATATATTACGAAGGGACCTTATGCAACCCTAAGATTTAGGCAGGCCATTGTCGAGTCTGTGAGGACCTTGATCACATTTCGTACATTGTAACGAGCGATGTCACGCGGTCTCTACATGCCAGAGAATCTTTGCTTGTAGCTAACCAGGTTCCCTCCCCACCCCTAAGAAATCCGTCTGGGAGATGTACGAAAACACATGTGATAATAATGTAATCGCTCCCAATGGTCCGTCTCTGTATCAATATTGCAGATAATCTGTCAGAGGAGACAATACTGGCGGAAGGTATTAGTCAGGAAATGAGTTCACAGATGTGTTTGTAAGTTTGTACAAATACAACCAGACGTATTACGGACTTATTTTGAAACGATAAGTCATGAGTTTAATGTTATTTGGTTATGTGACGATCAGGCAACAGGAACATCAACAGGGCACGTCAACAAATGCCAGTGCCGAGTGAAGCCCACTGGCACTCTTGTATGAAGTTAAACAGTTTATTAAACAATCACGTTTGACGTACGACAGGACGGGCAGAGTAAATATCCTCTGACATTGACGAACTGCATATTAATGAACATCAGGAAAATGTCAATATATTATTACTGTTCATATCGGATAGTCTCATGGCAGTCATATCCATGAACATACAACAGGACATCGTAAGTAAAGCATCAATGTTCATATACGATCAAGTAGTTTAGATCATAGACTTGATTGATATCTATTCCTATAACGGCTGACCTCTCAAGGGCAGACATGCATATTATGATCAAGAGTATATAATACATCAAGAATATCCCGTCTTTCAATGGCCTCGTAAATAATATATTCTGGAACCTCTGTACATTATAATTGAGGCATTATAGTACACAGCGCTTATAAACTTCTAAGTTCTGAATTTGAATGACCTCTCCTTATGTGCCGTAATCCTTAGGACGGCGAACAAATACTTTATCTTTGTATTTACGTCTTTGTAATACAATTCTTCAAAATAATAGGCTGGATTCAATGACTTCGCTTTATATGTTATCCATTTCAGTACATCCTAATGAAGGGGCAACGATTCCCATTGAATGCACTGACTAGATTTAGTATGGCGGAAAAAAACGTAAGATATTTTCATTAGAATACATGAACTTACTGTAAAATCTTCACGGCGATGGCTTCCGTATAGAAGGCCGTATACAAAAGACTTCCACAGTAGATAACCCGCAATATGGGGCTTGAACAAACAGATACAAGTCTGACTTCCATCACAGCCATTACATCTCTCTCTGGAGGTCACTACGTCATCTAGTGTTTAGCAACAAAACGCCAAACACTCACGCACAAATATGTGCGCTCTCTTGCGCGATGAATTTAATTTCAAATATATTCTTACCACATTTGTTGATGCGTACCCTCTTAACAGTAGTAAGACTCATGTCAACTATAATACTGTTAAGGAACCCAAAAAGGACGCAACACTCTCATTGGCAAGTTTGTCGAAAATACCATAAGGGACTTTGAGCGGAAAATGAGAGATATAAACTAGCAAAGCCTGAGACACAAATCAGACTGCATTTTTCAACAACGTCAAGTAACAAATTCCTCGGAGCCAGAGAAAAGGATCGGACAACGAATTCCAAAATTAAAAGGAACCAGATCGAATTATTTGGGCGTCATTGCAACTTAAAAGAGAACCCGCGGTTTTAAATACAATGGCTGAAGACTTAAGGAATCAGGATCACATATCATAAGAGGTATACTAAAAATACCCAGACAAAGTGCTCGAAGCATCGAATCAGCGTTGCTGTGTCCATTCTACTGTGCCAGCAGATTGTAGACCCTATTTGCGGTAAGTTGTGAACATATATTTTACAAAGTGAATGTGACATGTTACTTGCTAAGTGGTTATACAAGTCATACGAGGCTGGTGTTGCGTAATGCTTTTGCACATAGGCGTTTGCCTTTATCTTCAGAGATACAGCTGTATGCATTTATCAACATCTTTGTACGATAAAACACTATTATTGAACGCCGCAGTTTTTGGTAATGATATGACGTAATTGTAACTACGTGACGTAAGCGTCGTCTGCTGGTAAAGGCCAACCGTTAGTTTTCTGGGTCTTTCTCTAGTATTCGTTGAAGTGCGAGGACATACTTATGTTATGCTCCCAAGCAGTGAAGAGTTTTCAAGATATTAATGCCGTGGCTATTTGTTCGAGATAGATCGCCACTATATAATTTGGCCATTACGATTTGCAGCTTCTCAAGTAAGTCATGCAATCGATTATTATAAATCAAGACGAAGATGTCTTCAATGTTTAACCTGACGTAGGACTTCGATCAAGTCAAAACGTGGACTGATCTAAAGTTGAAACGGTCAAGCTAAATCATCAATAAATGCATGCTATTGCTTTTGACTTTTGAGGGACGAAGAATTGCATTCTATGCACCAATATGTTATGCATATAATGAAATATGGAGTACGTCAATTAATATTGTGAAATGAGGACAGGTCTTCGATTGCATGCTGATATTACTTATTGGATGTGCCTGTGTTAATGGTGGACCGTTTGGACTTGTTTAATCGTTACGGTCAGAACCTAAACCATTCGCGTTATGTCATCCACCAACTCTACAGATAACTTCAAAATCCACCTTAGCAGCTGGCAACTTCAACATATAAAAATAGTATATTCATAAACCACTACAGGAAGCGCCGATGATTGCTTCTTGCTAGTCGTACAGAAAACCGACAGCAGAAGTAACCCCATACTCCGAATGGAGCAGTGAGTAAGTGCGTGATGATGACATCATATATGCATATTGTGCATAGTACCATTTTGTGAGAAATATGTAACTTGATAATGTTAATTCAAGCACAAGCCATTGCACTCGCGCTGTCCAGACACATGTTTACCATTAAAGTAACCAGAAAAATAACTGTGATTTCTAATCATATTCCATGAGTTATACTGTGTATACTCAGGGAGAATAATTATTCAGAGAGACTAAAATTGGTGGGTGCACAGCGAGAAAAGGCGCCTGTTTAATCTTCCGATCACAATATACTCAGCTGAGGCATTTCTTCTTTTATTGTTTCTACAAAGTTCGTGGTACGAAGCTACAAATTACAAGAGATCAGTTTGAGTTAAATCAACAGGGGGCTTGAACGAGCTAACATTAAGTATTGCATGACCATCTTCATAAAAGGCGGCGGGTCAGATACTAAAGTTAACATTGCTCCGCCTCATGCAGCATTGTTCTTGACATCTGAAATATCTTATGGACCTCCCTTGAGGTAGAAGCATCATTATCCTTCTATCTACAATTCTGCCAAGAGTAATCTTGTGCGAAGGTAGACACCTTTGAAGACCCACATTAGTCACTCTTGAATTTTGGCCACTGGTGCACCACTACTGCAAAGCAAAGGGGAGGCAACCTGTGACAATATACATACATACATACATACATACATACATACATACATACATACATACATACATACATACATACATACATACATACATACATACATACATACATACATACATACATACATACATACATACATACATACATACATACATACATACATACATACATACATACATACATACATACATACATACATACATACATACATACATACATACATACATACATACATACATACATACATACATACATACATACATACATACATACATACATACATACATACATACATACATACATACATACATACATACATACATACATACATACATACATACATACATACATACATACATACATACATACATACATACATACATACATACATACATACATACATACATACATACATACATACATACATACATACATACATACATACATACATACATACATACATACATACATACATACATACATACATACATACATACATACATACATACATACATACATACATACATACATACATACATACATACATACATACATACATACATACATACATACATACATACATACATACATACATACATACATACATACATACATACATACATACATACATACATACATACATACATACATACATACATACATACATACATACATACATACATACATACATACATACATACATACATACATACATACATACATACATACATACATACATACATACATACATACATACATACATACATACATACATACATACATACATACATACATACATACATACATACATACATACATACATACATACATACATACATACATACATACATACATACATACATACATACATACATATACATACATACATACATACATACATACATACATACATACATACATACATACATACATACATACATACATACATACATACATACATACATACATACATACATACATACATACATACATACATACATACATACATACATACATACATACATACATACATACATACATACATACATACATACATACATACATACATACATACATACATACATATACATACATACATACATACATACATACATACATACATACATACATACATACATACATACATACATACATACATACATACATACATACATACATACATACATACATACATACATACATACATACATACATACATACATACATACATACATACATACATACATACATACATACATACATACATACATACATACATACATACATACATACATACATACATACATACATACATACATACATACATACATACATACATACATACATACATACATACATACATACATACATACATACATACATACATACATACATACATACATACATACATACATACATACATACATACATACATACATACATACATACATACATACATACATACATACATACATACATACATACATACATACATACATACATACATACATACATACATACATACATACATACATACATACATACATACATACATACATACATACATACATACATACATACATACATACATACATACATACATACATACATACATACATACATACATACATACATACATACATACATACATACATACATACATACATACATACATACATACACATACATACATACATACATACATACATACATATACATACATACATACATACATACATACATACATACATACATACATACATACATACATACATACATACATACATACATACATACATACATACATACATACATACATACATACATACATACATACATACATACATACATACATACATACATACATACATACATACATACATACATACATACATATATATATATATATATATATATATATATATATATATATATATATATATATATATATATATATATATATATATATATATATACTGAAGCACATTAAAAACGCACCACTATTACATGTACTGATGCCGAGAGAGAAGCTGGGGAAAAAAGTGTGGGAATGGATTTTCCCCGTGTTTGTCATGAGGTAGAGAGCGAATGGCTGCTGGAATGGAAAGTGCATGATTCAACCCACGGGTTTGTGTACAGACTACATGAAAACAATGAAAGTTGCACGTGCAACACGATTCCCAACAGCTATGACCCTGAAAATGTGTACGCGTTGTGGCAGTATACTCGGTATAAAAAGGCCGTTGAGACAAAACACCCAGTTGAGTGCTTGAAATGCCACGACTATCTGAAAATGACCGCCAACGAGCCATTGGTATGTTGGATACCGGAATGAGCTCGCGGACCATTGCCAGAAGGATGAATTGCCACCACAGCACTATTGTACGTCTCAATGAACGGTACGGAACCACTGGCAGTGCCCGGGATAGACTTCGAAGTGGCCAACCACGAGTTACTACGCCTGCGCAAGATCGTCACATTGTGCTGAGTCACCTAAGGAATCGTTCTCTCCCGGGAAGTCAAACAGCAAGAGCAATAGTGGGTAGACGTGGGTAAGTCTCTCGAATGACAGTCATACGACGACTCAGAGATACAGGCCTTACTGCAAGACGACCTTGTTGGGCCAAACTTGACTCACAGACATCGTCAGCAGCGCCTGCAATGGGCAGAGCAACATATCAGATGGACTAGACTGCAGTGGAATGCTGTCCTATTCACAGACGAGAGCAGATTCAACATATCCTGTGCTGATTGACGTATGCGGATTTGGCGACGGTGTGGAGAGCGCTTTGCAGATTGCTGTGTTCGTCAGCACAACCGATTTGGAGGTGGCAGTATTCACATGTGGGGAGGATTCAGTTTTCACCATCGCTTGCCTCTTCACGTCTTCCGTGGAAATGTTAATACTGTGACATATCGAGATGAGGTTTTGGATGCATTGGTGGCTCCTGCGTTCACAAATTATCCAGACTTGCAGCTTCTCCAGCAGGATAACGCACGTGCGCACACCGCATACATTACGCAGCAATATCTACAGCAGCAGAACATTGTGATGACTGATTGGCCTGCCCTATCACCAGACATGTCCCCCTATAGAACATCTGTGGGACGAGCTTGGACGCAGAGTCTACAAGCAAGGTTCTCCAGCTAATCTGCAACAGCTCGAAGCTGCTCTTACACGTGAATGGGACTTGATTCCCCGGAATTTCCTTCAGAGACTTGTGCGTTCCATGCGGAGCAGCTACCAAGCTTGTTTGCAAGCACACGGTGGACATACCAGATACTGAGGATAGTGTGAATGAATTTTTTTATTGGTTGCATTTTTGGTTTTCTCCCTTGCCTGCACATAATGCAATGAATTTCATAACAATCAAATGTACAAATTAATGACCAGCATGGATTCATAGGAAAATGAATAAAGATTCCAAATATGTAAACTTGTAAACACTTATATTTACATTTCCCACTCTGTTCCTGGATTATACAGGTGGTGCGTTTTTAATGTGCTTCAGTATATATATATATGTGTCTTGCCATACCGTCCGGGCATAGTTATTCTCGGTTCATTCATACACGATGTGGCACCTCAGTAATTGCCACTGCGCTATCTGGTATATATATATATGTATGTGTTACGATGTTATTATGTATGTATCATGTTGGCCCCACTTATATTTGTCACCAGTTAAATTTACTGATTTAATTCAGCGAAATTCCTATTATTATTTGTTTGGCTCTATATGTGTAAATATATATATATATTAGAGATTCTTGATCAAACGCTTGCTCTCATATCTCTAGTAACTGAATCAACTATGAATTTGTAAAATAACATATAACAAATTTATTAACCAGTTAGTCTTTAACACATTAAAATAAATATTGAAGAAGGTGACTTTAGGGGGTTTAAAACTTTCGTCACTGAGACGTGTTTGGGGTCTGGTGATAATTGTCCGTTGCTTTCTCCTGTTAAAAAAAACTTAACTTGCAGAGTACTGCAATGGTTGGTTGTCAAGTCTTTTGTGATGAGGGCTCTGCTCTAGAGACGTTGTCGTGGAATATTCTAATCCACATATATAAATTATCAAGTAAATATAAAGCCTAATAAATACATATAATAAAGAAAGGAAGAAGAATGGTAAAGAACAGTGCTGTCACAATGACAGTACTCGAAATCCCCTTGTTTTCTACTGCGTCTGCAAATTGTAACATTTCCACGTTAAATATAGGCCTTCTGCAACATACACGCGTTTCCCAAACACACAATAAAATGTGCTGCCTTTCTAAGAAAAACCTTGAAATATGCAAGTTGACCTAAATTTTAAATTCCATTCATGTCTTTTTCTACACTGCGTTACCAAAACGAACGAACAGATGGACAAAAGGATAAAGAGAGAGGGGAGGGCTGAAAATCAGGAACGCATGCAACACGCGTCGCGCGATACACAAATGCTGCCATCACGCGTGTAAGTCTACATGCACTAATTGTTTTTCAGACGGACAGTGATAAAATACACTACCCTTTCCCAGAGTTAGGTTTATAAATCATAAAAAACTCTTATTAGGAAAGACAACATTAGATGGGTTTACGGTTGAAAACATAACAGTACCCAGACAGCACATCTTCGAAACAGGAGGTAGAGGAAATTGCATATTTTGAACGCAGCCACGTAGCTCCTTTAAATTTGTATTTTTGGGTTCCTTAGGGCTTGCTGACAAATAATATGTAAAACGTTACGCAAATAGTCCAGGAATTAATAAATTATACCCAGAATAAAATATTGGGGGTGCCTGACAGCCTAAAATCATTTCTGCTCATAAGATTTTTTTTATAACGTGTTTGAAAAAAATTTACGTTACAGAAATAGCCTACCATGTAAACTCCAAATTGATTGGAGCGCAACAAATGAAAGCCTAACCACGATTGGTCGGACTATAAATACTATCTTTCGTTGTCAGGGGAGACGGGGAAGGGTAACATTTTTTCAAACACTTGTCGAAACGGGGCTCATTGGTCAGACTCGCTGATATACACACTTGGGAGCGTTAGTTCGAAACCACTTGTTTAAATAAGCTTGATAAAGCATCAGTGCGTTGAAGCCAGCTTATATTGTGCTAAATAAAAGCCTGGAAGATAAGCAGATGGGAATTTGTGCCAGTTTGTGCCAGAATTCATTGCTAATCAACGTATCTGTGTTTATTCGTATGAATTGTGGTAAGCTTGAACCATTCAATATCTTTTAATGAAAATTGAATGTGAATTGTTGATTTATGCCTGTATATATATGTGTAGTCAGTGGCAAACGTGAGGTAAAGCCTGTAATGCTCCAGCCTGAACAGAGGGTGGCGGAGAGAAGTAAAACGGCATGGAATGGCCAAACAGTACACTGACACCTGGATGATTGAATAGAAAGAAATAATGCTGGAATTGCAGAGGCGTAGTAACCATTAAGAAGGGTAATACTGGAATAAAGTATTTCAAATGAAGCTGACAGTTGGCCTAATGCTCTGAACTCAATGTTTGTGCTGTGTTGTGATCAGTGTAACAAGAGAGTTTAAGTTAGTTATGAAGTAGAAGGTACATCCTTCTTGATTTCAGGGACAGTGGTCTTGATGGTACTGAGCAGCACCTGGTCAGAGCTTTGCTGAATCCAGTGTCGGACAGCATACTCCTTGGTCCTTTTAGCTATCAGTGAGGTGTCTCCAGAGCCCAGAGGAGAATTCGAGCAGAGGAGTCCTTTCCTGCCGCCATCACGCCAGATAAGCTAACTTGGCCAGCTGAGCTCAACATTATGTCCCCTCATCTTGAAATGACTTAATAAAAATAACATTCAGAGGGGAATTTAATTGTCTTAATATCAGGAACTGAGAACATCTCCAATACTAGTCCCAAAAGACAAACTATTGAAGTCATGATGACAAATACCAACAGAGCTTGAACAAAACAAAACCAGTATTACCTCATTTTACTACTACACAACTGACACACATAGAATATTTGTAATAATATATGTCACTACAATATTCATATTAAATACATTCTGTACATAACTTGTAATTTAAATTGATTGTGATTCCTGGTTCCCTTGTAGTTGAATCAGGACACATATTCATTCATGCCAGTAATGAATACATATTGTTATTTGAAAAGTTACGAGTGACTTCTTTAAGATATTCTCATAGAGTGTTATATGTATGTGAGTGTCACAGTGTTGTTAAGAGTAGTGGATTAAATTAAATTGTTTATCTGTCTGTTGTTGTGAATTACACTTCATCATACACATACCCTAGACACATAACGTAGTCATCACACTATTCCAGAATAATTCTGACTGAGATATATAGATATGTGGTAGCAAGTAAGGTTATATATAATACACTACTCTTATTAGATATATATACCTTCACAGCTGATCTCAGTCAGTACACTAAGTCCCCTATAAATATTTATAACATCCCACTTCACCACATATATTGGGGTCTCGCTCTTGGGATTTTGAATCTTTCCCTATTAAAAATATTGGGGGGTAATTCACTTCAGGGAATATAAGAATTAAAAGGTATCCTTGGGTGGAATTAAATAAGGTTGAGCTCACGGTGCCTGTGTTGTCCATTAGAGATTGAATTGTTGGTTAGACATTGTATAAATTTACATAATAGACAATGGCGGACCTGGCCAAATTTCGATCTGCTGCGGTTCAGACTGCAAAAGAGTTAGGATTAGATGGGCAAGTTATGGTTGCCTATGTCACGACGGAATGTGACAAATTTATTGAACGTGAAGAAAGAAGGTTTGAAGCCGAAAGAAAGTTAGAGGCTGACAAGGAAATTAAGAGGTTGCAGATTGAGGCTGACAAAGAGGCTAAAGCATTGGAAGCCGAGGAAAGAAGACAGGCTGCAGAAAGGGAAGAGAAGAAATTAGCTGCAGAAAGGGAAGAGAAGAGATTAGCTGCAGAAAGGGAAGCAGAAAAGGAGGAGAAGAGATTACAAAGGGAACATGAGTTACGACTAAGGGAGTTTGAGTTTCAAGGCCATGCTCCTGAAAATGGTGCCAGTCCCTTTGCCTCTGATGCTACGGTTACTCAAGGAGCCTCAACCTCAGCTATGAATTTTCATTTAGATCATTTTGTTGAGAAAGACGATGATATTGAGAGCTATATAAATAGGTATGAACTATTAGCTACCACGTATGGGTTAGAGAGAGAAAGGTGGAGCTTAAAGTTATCTCAGGGACTTCGTGGGGCAGCTTATGAAGTTTTTGCAAAAATGAGCAGAGGTGATCAGGAAAATTATGACATGCTAAAGCAGGCTCTTTTGTTAAGGTATGAAAAGAATGCAGAATTTTATAGGAAAAAAATTTAGGAATGCTAAACTACTGTCAGGTGAAACCTATCACCAGTTCTCTGCACGAATAGAGACATACTTGGAGAAATGGACTTCTCTGGGGAAAACCCAAGATCTTAAGGAAATGGTCCTTATAGAGCAATTAAGAGAGTCCATGGCTCCAGACCTGAGAAAGTTTCTCATGGAACAAGGTGCAGAGAGGCTGGGTGAGTTGCTAAATGTTGCTGAAAGGTATCAAGCAGCTCAAGCAGAGGTAACAGGTAATAAAAAGAAACAGGTGGATAACTTTAGGGCACCACAGAACTTTAATAAATTTGATCCTAAGGATCAAAATAAAGGTAAGCACCAATTTGATAGGCCACGGTATGACAATAAAAATAAATTCCCACAATTCGATGAAAGGAAATATAATGAAAGAAAATCTTTCAACCAAGGAAAAAGGTGGTGTAAGAATTGTCAGATGGACAATCATGACACTGACCGTTGCAGAAGGAAACCTGTGTATATGGCAACCCTTCAGGTCAGGTCGACCTCAAGACAGGAGGAGGATATTATGTTAGATACCACTCCAGAAGAGATGAGGAAGGCACAGGCTGGGGATAAAACACTCAAGCCTTGTTTCAGAAAATTGTCAACTTGTCATACAACTCCAGGCAAGGGAGATTTTTATATGAAAAACAAGTTGATGTATAGGAAGACTGGAGCTAGATCCAATGGTCACGGACAGCTGGTTCTTCCAAAAAGATATAGGACAGACTTAATAAGGAGCCTACATGTGAAACCAGATGGGGACCATGAGAAGATAGGTACCATCATTCAAAAGGTGGCTCACAATTATTATTGGCCCAAAGCAAGATGGGACATTGAGAATTTTGTAGAAAGGTGTAGCATAGCACATGAGGGAACACCCACAAGTGGGAACATGGATCAGGACCTGGACACGCCATGGGGCAAAATCAGGCCTGACAATAAAAGGAAAAATAGATTTGATAAAGTGGACCAAATGGAATGGGAAGCCCCTTTTCACGGACAAGCTTCACTTAACTGTTTTACAATGGCCACTATGCGGAGAGTGCAAAAAGATGTCTTACCCCAGGATAAGCCGAAAATCCCTCAATCGGACTTAAACAAACTGGAGGAAGAGGATGTAGAGAGGAAATCTCTCATCAAGAATTTTAAGAGGGGAGAAAGCCCCAAAAGAAAAATTGGTAGCGGTCGTTTTGTGAATGATAATTCTGGGAGGAAAAATCATCACTATAAAGCTTCGAGTGGAAGAGACCATACCGGTGCATGGACAAATAGGTCCACACAATTAAAGGTCCATATGTAGCTTTGTTAAGAACGTGGACTGATGAAAAGGCAGAGGAAAACATTACATCTTCATACCAATATGTGAATGAGCTGACCACTCGGTTGAAAACTGGCTGGAAACTTGCCAATGAAAATTTGAAACAAGCCAGGAAGAAACATGCTGCCTATTATAACAGGAAGGCGAAAGACAGAAAATTGGCTGTGGGAGAGAAAGTACTGCTTCTTTTGCCTGGGAGTCAGAATAAGTTACAAATTGGATGGCAGGGTCCATATACAGTTTTAGAGAAGGTGTCTAGAACAAATTATAAGATAGATAAGAAGGGGAAAGAAAAAATCTATCATGTGAATCTCCTGAAGAAATATTTGGAAAGAGAACATCAGGAAGAGACACACTTGTTGACCTTGTCCATCGCCATGGAGATGAAAAAGGAACCACTTTCATCATTTGAATATCCATTACACCCCTGTGAGACAGCAGCACAGGTGAAAATCAGTACACATTTAACGAAAACTCAGAAAGAGAGAGTGCAACAGGTTCTAAATAATCATGCAGAGGTGTTAACAGACCGACCAGGGCATACAAACCTATTGGAATATGATATGAAACTAATAGACTCCACACCTGTCTGTATGAAACCATATTCGATTCCGTTTGCTAAGGAAAAAGCTTTGAAGGAAGAGATAGACTATCTATTGAAGGAAGGAATTATTTCGCACAGTGAGTCTTCTTATAGTTCCGGTGTTGTACTCTTAAGGAAGCCCTCTGGAGAACATAGACTCTGTATAGATTACAGGAGACTGAATGCTATTACAGAAGGACAGGTGGATCCATTGCCGGATACAAATCAGCTGTTTGCCAGACTAAATAAAGCTAAATATTTCTCAAAAGTGGATCTGAGTAAAGGATACTATCAGATTCCAGTAAAGCCTGAGGTTAGACCATACTTAGCTTTTAGTACCTCAGAAGGACACTATGAGTTTAATAGATTGCCATTTGGATTGAAGAATGCGCCTAGTGTCTTCTCTAGAATGATGAGAAAATTATTGGATCCTCTGAATAATCCCTGTATAACAAATTTTATGGATGATATCCTTATAGCAACAGAAACATTTGAGGAACACATTGACTCTCTGAACATGCTGTTTGATCGACTTAGGGAGGCAAATTTAACAGCCCGACCAACCAAATGTTGCGTTGGATGTAAAGAATTGGAATTTTTGGGACACACAGTTTATCAGGGAAACATGACCCCTGACCCAAAGAATTTAGAGAAACTACAGAAAGCCCCGAGACCACAAACCAAGAAGGACGTGAGATCCTTTGTCTCATTATGTGGTTTCTACCAGAAGTATATCAAAAACTTTAATTCCATATGTGCACCTTTAACGGAATTGACACGTAAAGGACATCCAGATCGCATTACATGGACACCACAATGTGAAATGACTTACCAAGAATTGAAGGAAAAGCTCACAAGTAAACCCATTTTGAAATTACCTGACTTAAGTCAAGAATTCATAGTAAGGACGGATGCAAGTAATATTGGGTTAGGTGCAACACTACTACAGAGATCTGATGCATTGGATGGGGAATTAAGCCCAGTGGCATATGCTAGCAGAAAGTTGAATAAAGCTGAAATCAACTACTCAACTAGCGAAAAAGAATGTCTTGCAGTAATATGGGCAATAAAGAAATTCAATATTTATCTATATGGGAAGGCATTTAAGTTGCAAACAGATCACAAACCTTTATCGTTTCTAGCACAGGCTAAGCATGAGAACTCTAGGTTACTCCGATGGTCTTTGCTTCTGGCTCCATATAATTTTAGCATTGAGTATATATCTGGAAAAACCAATTTGGGAGCGGATTTTTTAAGCCGCCATCCGTGTGATGAGAATCACCGTAAACCCCAGAAATAATAATAAATTTCTCTATGTGTATATAGAATAAAGGACTGACATATAATGTCTGTTTTAAGAGGGGAGGTGTCGTGGAATATTCTAATCCACATATATAAATTATCAAGTAAATATAAAGCCTAATAAATACATATAATAAAGAAAGGAAGAAGAATGGTAAAGAACAGTGCTGTCACAATGACAGTACTCGAAATCCCCTTGTTTTCTACTGCGTCTGCAAATTGTAACATTTCCACGTTAAATATAGGCCTTCTGCAACATACACGCGTTTCCCAAACACACAATAAAATGTGCTGCCTTTCTAAGAAAAACCTTGAAATATGCAAGTTGACCTAAATTTTAAATTCCATTCATGTCTTTTTCTACACTGCGTTACCAAAACGAACGAACAGATGGACAAAAGGATAAAGAGAGAGGGGAGGGCTGAAAATCAGGAACGCATGCAACACGCGTCGCGCGATACACAAATGCTGCCATCACGCGTGTAAGTCTACATGCACTAATTGTTTTTCAGACGGACAGTGATAAAATACACTACCCTTTCCCAGAGTTAGGTTTATAAATCATAAAAAAACTCTTATTAGGAAAGACAACATTAGATGGGTTTACGGTTGAAAACATAACAGTACCCAGACAGCACATCTTCGAAACAGGAGGTAGAGGAAATTGCATATTTTGAACGCAGCCACGTAGCTCCTTTAAATTTGTATTTTTGGGTTCCTTAGGGCTTGCTGACAAATAATATGTAAAACGTTACGCAAATAGTCCAGGAATTAATAAATTATACCCAAAAATAAAATATTGGGGGTGCCTGACAGCCTAAAATCATTTCTGCTCATAAGATTTTTTTTATAACGTGTTTGAAAAAAATTTACGTTACAGAAATAGCCTACCATGTAAACTCCAAATTGATTGGAGCGCAACAAATGAAAGCCTAACCACGATTGGTCGGACTATAAATACTATCTTTCGTTGTCAGGGGAGACGGGGAAGGGTAACATTTTTTTCAAACACTTGTCGAAACGGGGCTCATTGGTCAGACTCGCTGATATACACACTTGGGAGCGTTAGTTCGAAACCACTTGTTTAAATAAGCTTGATAAAGCATCAGTGCGTTGAAGCCAGCTTATATTGTGCTAAATAAAAGCCTGGAAGATAAGCAGATGGGAATTTGTGCCAGTTTGTGCCAGAATTCATTGCTAATCAACGTATCTGTGTTTATTCGTATGAATTGTGGTAAGCTTGAACCATTCAATATCTTTTAATGAAAATTGAATGTGAATTGTTGATTTATGCCTGTATATATATGTGTAGTCAGTGGCAAACGTGAGGTAAAGCCTGTAATGCTCCAGCCTGAACAGAGGGTGGCGGAGAGAAGTAAAACGGCATGGAATGGCCAAACAGTACACTGACACCTGGATGATTGAATAGAAAGAAATAATGCTGGAATTGCAGAGGCGTAGTAACCATTAAGAAGGGTAATACTGGAATAAAGTATTTCAAATGAAGCTGACAGTTGGCCTAATGCTCTGAACTCAATGTTTGTGCTGTGTTGTGATCAGTGTAACAAGAGAGTTTAAGTTAGTTATGAAGTAGAAGGTACATCCTTCTTGATTTCAGGACAGTGGTCTTGATGGTACTGAGCAGCACCTGGTCAGAGCTTTGCTGAATCCAGTGTCGGACAGCATACTCCTTGGTCCTTTTAGCTATCAGTGAGGTGTCTCCAGAGCCCAGAGGAGAATTCGAGCAGAGGAGTCCTTTCCTGCCGCCATCACGCCAGATAAGCTAACTTGGCGCTCTTGAATCACAAGATAGTGGCGAAGACTCTTACTTCAAACTGATCTCTTGTAATTTGTAGCTTCGTACCACGAACTTTGTAGAAACAATAAAAGAACAAATGCCTCAGCTGAGTATATTGTGATCTGAAGATTAAACAGGCGCCTTTTCTCGCTGTGCACCCACCAATTTTAGCCTCTCTGAATAAGTATTCTCCCTGAGTATACACAGTATAACTCATGGAATATGACTAGAAATCACCGTTATTTTTCTGGTTACTTTAATGGTAAAAATGTGTTTGGACAGCGCGAGTGCAATGGCTTGTGCTTGAATTAACATTATCAAGTTACATATTTCTCACAAAATGATACTATGCACAATATGCATATGTGATGTCATCATCACGCACTTACTCACTGCTCCATTCGGAGTATGTGGTTACTTCTGCTGTCGGTTTCCTGTACGACTAGCAAGAAGCAATCATCGGCGCTTCTTGTAGTGGTTTATGAATATACTATTTTTATATGTTGAAGTTGCCAGCTGTTAAGGTGGATTTTGAAGTTATCTGTAGAGTTGGTGGATGACATAACGCGAAAGGTTTAGGTTCTGACCGTAACGATTAAACAAGTCCAAACGGTCCACCATTAACACAGGCACATCCAATAAGTAATATCAGCATGCAATCGAAGACCTGTCCTCATTTCACAATATTAATTGACGTACTCCATATTTCATTATATGCATAACATATTGGTGCATAGAATGCAATTCTTCGTCCCTCAAAAGTCAAAAGCAATAGCATGCATTTATTGATGATTTAGCTTGACCGTTTCAACTTTAGTTCAGTCCACGTTTTGACTTGATCGAAGTCCTACGTCAGGTTAAACATTGAAGACATCTTCGTCTTGATTTATAATAATCGATTGCATGACTTACTTGAGAAGCTGAAAATTGTAATGGCCAAATTATATAGTGGCGACCTATCTCGAACAAATAGCCACGGCATTAATATCTTGAAAACTCTCCACTGCTTGGGAGCATAACATAAGTATGTCCTCGCACTTCAACGAATACTTGAGAAAGGCCCAGAAAACTAACGGTTGGCCTTTACCAGCAGACGACGCCTACGTCACGTAGTTACAATTACGTCATATCGTTACCAAAAACTGCGGCGTTCAATAATAGTATTTTATCGTATAAAGATGTTGCTAATGCATACAGCTGTATCTCTGAAGATAATGGCATACGCCTATGTGCAAAAGCATTACAAGTACGCAACACCAGCCTCTTATGACTTGTATAACCCCTTAGCAAGTAACATGTCACATTCACTTCGTAAAATATATGTTCACAACTTACCGCAAATAGGGTCTACAATCTGCTGGCACAGTAGAATGGACACAGCAACGCTGATTCGATGCTTCGAGCACTTTGTCTGGGTATTTTTAGTATACCTCTTATGATTTGTGATCCTGATTCCTTAAGTCTTCAGTCATTGTATTTAAAATCGCGGGTTCTCTTTCAAGTTGCATTGACGCCCAAATAATTCGATGTGGTCTCTTTTAATTTTAGAATTCTTTGTCCCTTCCTTTTCTCTGGCCTGAGGAGTTTGTTACTTGACGTTGTTGAAAAATGCAGTCTGATTTTTGTCCCAGGCTTTGCTAGTGTGGCAGTTAGAGAACGATTTACAGTCAAAGGGAAGGAATAAGGAGAATTAGGAATGGGAAGGTTCAGATAGAGTACAAAAAGGGGATGCGCGAACAATGTTGCGCAGGACAGAGGTGAACGGTAATTTAGTGGATCACGCTTTTCTCAGCGGGCAGTCCAGAAACGTTAGGCAGAGAGGGAAGCCGCATATACGCGGGCAGCCATGATAATGGCAGTATTCAAGTAGTTTATGGGATGAATATTTCATGGACCAGAAATACTTTGGGTAATGATTAACTCGAAATATTGAATAGGAGAAATTCTTGTTCAGAAGGAGAAACGGTGTGAGTTAGTTTTATTCAGAAAGGAGAAGGTACGTAGGGTGAACTTTATTTCATTTAGACAGTAGTCCTGTTCTTCAGTGTTGAAAGGGAAAACAACATCCCCAGAGAGGCCCGGTCTACAAATAGATAACCTGAACACCGAGATGATAGATAACAATAGACATAAGAAACTATAAGGAAGAAACAACAGAACTAGAGACTATAGCACCTGAATGATCACTGATGGTTAAAAGGTCATAAGGTGTAGATTCGATACTGAGCGAGAGAGAGAGTGAGGAAAGAAAGAACTTACATATTATATATTCTATGATGGACCAAATGTGGAGGTCAGAGCAGACAGCAATGATCCTTTCATATGTAAATAAACACTATTCAAATTACCATGGCGTTATCGCATCACGTGCTGTGTGTGTGTGACTGTGTGGTATACAGCATAGTATAGCTAACCACAGAGGTAAGCGAACCTGGACAGACATTGCCATAGATGATTCATAATAACCACCAGGGCTGCCACACTAGTTTATATCTCTAATTTTCCGCTCAAAGTCGACAAACTTGCCAATGAGAGGACATTTTTTTGTTCTGCTCTCAAATGGAGCCAATGGTAGAGTATTAATCTAATTCTCCCCCGCGTGTTTAAAATTATCCTGTAAAATTTAAACTCATGACTTATCGTTTCAAAATAAGTCCGTAATACGTCTGGTTGTATTTGTACAAACTTACAAACACATATGTGAACTCATTTCCTGACTAATACCTTCTCCTCTGACAGATGATCTGCAATATTGATACAGAGACGGACCATTGGGAGCGATTACATTATTATCACATGTGTTTTCGTACATCTCCCAGACGAATTTCTTAGGGGTGGGGAGGGAACCTGGTTAGCTACAAGCAAAGATTCTCTGGCATGTAGAGACCGCGTGACATCGCTCGTTACAATGTACGAAATGTGATCAAGGTCCTCACAGACTTGACAATGGCCTGCCTAAATCTTAGGGTTGAATAAGGTCCCTTCGTAATATATTGCATGAGTCGAAAGCGCTTCTCTGGGCTGGACTTTCACTCGGTGTTTGTAACAGCACCGTACGGATAATATCCATACACTTCAGGGCCAGGTAGTCACTAGTAGCTCAGATCTTATACCAGTACCGTTCATGTGTTAAATGCCTTACGGTTCCTGGGTATTGTAACCATTCTATATGGATGTGTATGGGATGTCCATATCGTTCGGGACACTATCCGTTTGAATTTTTTAATCAATATATATTTTATAACTAGTTATTAGCTCATTCTTTGTTCTCGTAATTCATTATATTGACATTGGCGCTGGATAACATGGAAATTATTTTGTGTTCTTAGAATTCTCTGTTCTGTTATTCTGTACATTAGCTGTTGGACTTTTCACTCATTCAGTAATGTTTAGTTACAATTACAGTTTTTTACATTCTCAGAAGAGACTCTGACATCATCACCAAGATTGCCTATCTATGGACTTCAGAAGAAACGCGAAAGCAAGGACGACCAAAAGCCACCTAGCGTAGTTCTTCTGTGGAGGCAGAGATGATAAACATGAACCAGAGCTGGGGCACAACACGAATGATGGCTGTCGGACGAGCAAAGTGAAGACAGTTTGTTGATGCCTGTTACAAGTTGTTTTAGACAACTACAGTGTTGTTCTTATGAGGAGCAAGAATAGGCTCTAATAAAGTTACTTTTTACAGAATTACACTGTAAGAGGATATGACGTCACAGCGATATGGGTTCGAGAGCAGAAGTATGAATAATTGAGCAGAAGTGAGTGACTCGTCTGCTGGGGACTTCTGTGTGTTTGATGGTGTGTCGTGTGGAGTGTATTGAGGCAACTACGACAGTAGTTTTCGCCGAGAATAGTCTATGAGATATTATGTAGAAGGTTTCCAGAAATTGGCTCGTTAAGAAAAGACCTTTCCGAGATAAGGACAAGAAGAGAATGCGAATGCTTTCCACTGGACAGTGTTTCCTAGTGAATTATGGAAAGAGTTCTGTTTCTTAGCTTCTGCACTTAGATCCCGTAACAGAACAAGCCCCCAACCTCATCTGAGGGTAGAAACTTACCTATATGTAAATATTTAACATCGACAGCATCAGTGATACATTAACAAACCAGATAATGATCAAACGATTATTGGGTTTATTAAGTAAATATCTACACATATAGGGTTAGTAGTGGTTAGAACGTGATGATGGTAAAGACGATTCACACAACACGCAGATGAGATATTAATATTGTAGTAAATTAAATAAGAGAATGAGCTTGTGTAAAACGAAATGATGATGATGTGATATGATACGTGTTACCAAAATGGTGAGTAATCTACACAGTTCTTGCGTCTCTAAAAATGTCTCCCGTTTAGGATGGTTCACATGTATGCTTAGAAAGTCCCAGGTAGGTATAGGTAATGTCGAGTGAGGTATCTCTAAGTCGAGAAAGTTCTGATGAAAACTGTTGTACTGAGAACGTTGACGATATATATAGTTCTTTACTGTTTGATAATATTTCTAAAGGGTTGATTAACAGGTAACAGTTGTCAAATGAAAGATGTCGGTTGTCTAGTCTCCGAAGGGTACTGGCCAGATTGGGTATCTTCACGAAATGTTCTTGATATGTAGACTCATTATCTTGAGTATGAAATCGTGATTCATAAAATATACTTTGGAGTCTGCTTCATAGATTGCGCTTAAGAGTGTGCTGCACTTGATATAAATATGAGATTCAACTTTTGAGCTCTTTAGCTTGACTTCAGATAGTACGCTTCCGATGGAGCTGAACTTGATATGAGTAATCAACTGTGAGCTTTAGCTTGACTCCTGCAGTACGCTTTCGAGTGATTTGAACTTGATTTAAATATGTATTGAATGTGTGCGCACGTGATATACGGTGACGGAAATGCTGCGTCCACCGTTTTAATCGTGGGCGAGAAATATTCCTTTTTAATTGAGGAGTGAATGATGTCCTATGGCGAATTCTGCTAGCCAAATGTCAGTTTTGATAATTTATTTCTGGTTAGACGTCAGACACGTAGCGTGTGGACTCAGACTTATGATGGACTGAAGACACATAAAAGTCTTCGAAAGTTTTCACACATAATATCACTGGTTGACTTTCATTTATTCTTCATCTCACTCTTGATCTATATGAGTTCAGTTCTAATGATGTTAAATATATTGTGCATGAGAGTGTATGCGCATGGAAGACTGTGATGATGCTAGATGAAGGTGAAGTATGAACTATTAATTACTTCCTATCAGCCTATCATATTAGAGGAAAATCTGATTTTATTTAGTCATGTACTAGAAGAATGTAATTGAAAAACTGTCTTCCGCCCATGTAGCTATGATGCTAATGGCGGAAGTGATCTCACTAAAACTAAGAAAAATTATTACTAGTTTTCAAAAGATACACTAACCTGTTTCCCTTCTCAAAATCCTTTAAGAACACAATACACCACATATAGGAATTATTTTATCCACACTGAATATTGAATAAGGATATGATTTAGGGATTTATTCTCTACACCACACTGTTGAAAACTGCACTCCTCTCTAACGAGCTATGCAGTACTATATATCGCTGGTTTAGCCAATGTGTATGAGATAATCTAACTCCTCCCCTCAACCAATTACCAGGCGTGCATCTTGCAACCCAGACCTAGGATCTCTCATGTCTCCTGTCAGTCTAAAGGTGGGTTGGGGAATTCGCCACAAACTTTCGTTCGCGTGGCCTCTCAGTCTTAGTCAGACCGCCAAGTGTTTGTTGATTGTTCGGCTAGAAAAACCCACCCGTCCTCTGTCACAAATCTGGCTGTCCCTTGTCTCTTGCATGTAAATGCCTGTCATCCTTTACGAGTCCTTTTGTTGTGCCGGACTATTTTACCCCATCTGGGAGCAAAGGTGGTTGTTCCGTGTCAAGGGCCTTATATATCACACACGCAGAGCCCATTGTTTGCGTAGCCATTGTATCGTGCGTGATGGTGATCGTGTTTTGTTTAAACAACGGCTTAGATTAATCTTGTGTGTCAGCCGCGCTCTACTCAAAGTTTACAATAGTTCAAAGAAATTATACCATGCCCAGGTGTTTGATTTTGATGAAACCAGATGTGTTTCCTCAGATTTGTCACGAGGCAATGTGGCCTTCAAAAGATAATGCAAGGTGGAGGTCTAAATGAAATCACGAGTAATAAAGATTACAGTTTAATGTCCAGTCGTGATTAAAGATTACTAGAACAAAGATGATAGAGCAAATGTGGGATGAGAGGGCACAGGGTGGGAGAAAATAAAATAAGAAAGATGTAGGAAAAGATTTGGCGAATTAAGGCTTTGGCGCTCGTTTATAACATGGTGTGAGGACGTGTTTTTCAGATGCTTCAGATATTGAAGTGTGTCCATACATATTTATTCTTCTATGGCATCAAGAGTCTTCTGTGAGATGTCCATGTGATTTGTGAATGAACAGGGAGTATTTATAAGATATATTTGAGTCGTGGTGTTACAATAAAGAAGTCGAAATGAGACGACAGTGTTTCTGGACTTAGACGGACTGTCTAGTCAGCATTTGATATTCTAGTGACGGTACGACCCTGTGGTGGGTGATATGCAATTATACTATAGGTTCTACAGGAGGAGCTATTATGTTGTGTACGAAAATAAATGATGACTTCGTCCTCAAAGGTGGCGCAGTTATTGAGTTTATTGAACGTTCCGTCCTGTTGACTGTTTGATAACCTTAGATATTACTTTGGCTAACAATTACTAACACTAAGAAGAAAGTAAACGCAACAATGCCTCACAAGACGCGTGATGGCTACTGATTTCTTTATCTGTCAGCGGCCAAGAACAAAGAAAGAAGAGACAATTACAATTATAAAACCAATTATCAAAAGTAATCAGCAAATTAAAAGATGACTAATTAATTAAAATACAAGGTATAAGCTCATACAACTATGTTAATGGGAGCATGAAATTCTTTCAGAAATTAAATAAGTATATTTTCACTGTGGTACGGACGTTTCAGCTGTTCACGGTTAACTTACATCCAAACTATTATTTCAGCTAGGAAAATTTAACACTGTCATTTAAATTACCTTACATGTACGGCCAAGTGTGACCTGTCACACGCAATATGTTGATGAGCTACACAGAAATATTACGAGATTAAACTCAAGCCCTGCTTTCCGGAAAAACAGGAAACGTAACATGAACTAACAATATATATATATATATATATATATATATATATATATATATATATATATATATATATATATATATATATATATATATATATATATATATATATATAATGGCCGGGAAAGTGATGACTGTGGTAGAGAGAATAGAGATGATGATCGTAGTGATGATAGTGGTAGAGACAATATAGATGATCGTGGTGATGACTGCAGTAGAGAGAATAAAGATGATGTTCATAGTGATGAATGTCGTACAGAGAATAGAGATGATGTTCAGAGTGATGATTCTGGTAGGAAACCATAGAGGCATATCCTTTCTCAGTCTCCCTGGTAAAATCTACTCTAGAATCCTAGAGCAGAGACTCAGACGCCTAGCTGAGCTTCATTTGGAAGAGGTCCAGTGTGGATTCCGACCAAACTGAAGCACTCAAGACCTAATCTTCAAACTCAGACAGCTGAGTGAAAAGGCTCTTGAGTATAAGAGTGAGATCCATCTTTGTTTCATAGATCCGGAAAATGCGTTTGACAGGGTCCCCTGGAGCAAACTTTGGGACTGTTTGACAAGGATGAACATTCCAGCACCTCTGATTCATGCTATACAGAGCTTCTACAAGTCTTGCAGAAATTAAGTGAGGACAGCAAACCATAAGTCAGAAGAGTTCAGGGCCATCACTGGTGTAAGACAAGGTGATATCCTGTTACCTTGTCTTTTCATGCTCCTCATGGACAATGTCATCAAGGCATGTAAGGAGAGAACAAGAAAGTATTCAGAAGGGTACTGGAAGATGAGACAGGTCTGTATTTCAGAGCTGGCATTTGCTGATGATGTTGCCCTGATTGCTAAATCAGAGGCACATCTCCAATCCAACCTGCAAGTCTTGATGGAAGAGCTGGAGAAGAGAGGGATGGTCATAAGCAGCTCTAAATCAATAACCATGGTGATATCACGAGAAGAGAGAAGGCATCAGATTAAGCTATTATAGACCGAAAGAGAGGCATCAAAGAAGAGTTGGCCACTCGAAAAGCAGCAGCTGGGAGACTTTTTCAGGCCATAAATCGAGGATTCCTCAGCAAGAGAGAGGTTGGTAAGAAAACGAAGATGGCTGTATATCGCTCCACCTATGTCCCAGTCTTGACATATGGATGCGAGTCATGGGCAATGACTACAACCCACAAAAGCCAGATCCAGACCTCAGAAATGAGATATTTGAGGAAGGTGGTTGAAGTAACAAGAAGAGACATGGTCCGCAACCAGACGATACGTCAAGGCCTAAAATCCCACCCCCTGCAGACCCAAGTAGAACAGTCCCAACTAAGATGGTTTGGGCATGTCTGCAGAATGGGAGACGATCGGCTACCACGACAAGCATGGGAAACTAAGAGCCAGGGATCCAGACATCCAGGACGACCCAGAGTCCGCTGGGAGGACAACATTAGACAATCTTTGAAGGACCGAGGACTAGAATGGAACCAGGCCAGGAGGTAGACAGCCGATAGGATTGTCTGGCGCTCTCTCTTCCAAACGTCTACACCTCACGGTAAAGGGGGAATGACTAAGTAAGATGATTGTGGTAGAGAGAATAGAGATGATGTTCATAGTGATAATTGTGGTAGAGAGAATAGAGATGATGTTCATAGTGATGATTGTGGTGGAGAGAATAGAAAAGATATTCATAGTGATGATAGTAGTAGACTGAAAAGAGATGATGTTCATACTGATGATTGTGGTCGGGAAAATTGAGATGTGTTCATAGTGATGATTGTAGTAGCGTGAATGGAGATGAGGTTCATAGTGATGATTGTGGTAGAGAGAATAGAGATGATGTTCGTGGTGATGATTGTAGTATAGACAATAAATATGATGTTCATAGTCAGGATTGTGGTAAAGAGAATAGAGATGATATTGATGGTGATGATTGTAGTAGAGAGAATAAAGATGATGTTCATAGTGATGCTTGTGGTAGTGACAATAGAGATGATGATCGTGGTGATGATTGTGATAGAGACAATAGAGATGATAATCGTGGTGATGATTGTAGCAGAGAGAATAGAGATGATGTTCATAGTGATGATTGTGGTAGAAAGAATAGAGATAACGTTCATAGTGATGATTGTATTAGACTGAATAAAGATGATGTTCATACTGATGATTGTGGTAGAGAAATAGAGATGATGTTCATAGTGATGATTGTAGTAGAGAGAATAGAGATGATGCTCGTGGTGACGATTGTAGTAGAGAGAATAAAGATGATGTGCATAGTGATGATTATGGTAGAGAGAACAGAGGTGATGTTCATAGTGATGATTGTTGTAGAAAGAATAAAGATGAAGTTCATAGTGACAATTGTGGTAGAGAGAATAGAGATGATGTTCATAGTGATGATTGTGGTAGAAAAAATAGAGATGAAGTTCATAGTGACAATTGTGGTAGAGAGAATAGAGATGATGTTCATAGTGATGATTGTGGTAGAGAGAAAAGAAAAATATTCATAGTGATGATAGTAGTAGACTGAAAAGAGATGACGTTCATAGTGATGATTGTGGTAGAGAGAATAGAGATGATGTTCGTGGTGATGATTGTAGTTTATAAAATAAATATGATGTTCACAGTCAGGATTGTGGTAAAGAGAATAGAGATGATATTGATGGTGATGATTGTAGTAGAGAGAATAGAGATGATGTTCATAGTGATGAGTGTGGTAGAAAGAATAGAGATAACGTTCAGAGTGATGATTGTATTAGACTGAATAAAGATGATGTTCGTACTGATGAATGTGGGAGAGAAATAGAGATGATGTTCATAGTGATGATTGTAGTAGAGAGAATAGAGATGATGCTCGTGGTGACGATTGTGGTAGAGTGAATAAAGATGATGTTCGTACTGATGAATGTGGGAGAGAAATAGAGATGATGTTCATAGTGATGATTGTAGTAGAGAGAATAGAGATGATGCTCGTGGTGACGATTGTGGTAGAGTGAATAAAGATGATGTACATAGTGATGATTGTGGAAGAGAGAATAGAGATGATGTTCGTGGTGATGATTGTAGTAGAGAGAATTGAGATGATGTTCATGACGATGATTGTGATAGAGAGAATAGAGGTGATATTCGTGGGGATGATTGTAGTAGAGAGAATAGAGATGATGTTCATAGTGATGATTGAGATAGAGATAATAGGGGTAATGTTCATAGTGATGGTTGTGGTAGAGAGAATAGATATGATGTTCGTAGTGATGATTGTGGTAGAGAGAATAGAGATGATGTTCATAGAGATAATGTTGATGATTGTGTAAGAGAGAATAACTATGATGTTGATGACTGTGTTAGAGAGGATAACTATAATGTTGATGATTGTAGTAGAGAGAATAACTATGATGTTGGTGACTGCGGTAGAGAGAATAATTATGATGTTGATGATTGTGGAAGAGAGAATAATTATGATATTGATGACTGTGTTAGAGAGGATAACTATAATGTTGATGATTGTAGTAGAGAGAATATCTATGATGTTGATGATTGTAGTACAGAATAATTACGATGTTGATGATTGTGGTAGAGAGAATAATTATGATGTTGATGATTGTGGTACAGAGAATAGAGAGGATGTTTGTAGTGATGATTGTGGTAGAGAGAACAGAGATGATGTTGGTAGAGATGATGTAGATGATTGCATAAGAGAGAATAATTATGATGTTCATGATTGTGTTAGAGAGAATAACTATGATAATGATGATTGTAGTAGAGAGAATAACTGTGATGTTGATGACTGTAGTAGAGAGAATAATTATGATGTTGATGGTGGTGTTAGAGAGAATAATTATGAAGCTGATGATTATAGTATAGAGAATAATTATAATGTTGACGATTGTGTTAGAGAGAATAATTTTGATGTTGATGATTGTGGTAAAGAGAGTAATTATGATGCTGATGACTGTGGTAGAGAAAATAATTATGATGTTAATGTCGTGTTAGAATAATTATGATGTTGATGATTGTGGTAGAGAGAATAATTATGATGTTAATGATTGTGTTAGAGAGAATAATTATGATGTTGATGATTGTGTTAGAGAGAATAATTTTGATGCTGATGATTGTATTAGAGAGAATAATTATGATGTTGAAGATTGCATCACAGAGAATAATTATGATGTTGATGATTGTGGTAGAGACAATAAATATGATTTTTATGATTGTGGTATAGATAATAATCACGATGTTGGTGATTGTGGTAGAATAATCATGATTTTGAAGATTATGTTAGAGAGAATAATCATGATGTTGGTGATTGTGGGAGAGAGAATAATCACGATGTTGGTGACTGTGGTAGAGAGAACAATCATGATTTGATTTTGTGATGATGATTGTGGTAAAGGATAATAATCATGATGTTGGTGATTGTGCTAGAGAGAATAGTCACGATTTTAATGATTGTGGTATAATCATATTGTTGGAAATGATTATTGTCGAAAGTATAATCACGACAGTGGTGGTAATGCTTATAGTAATATGTTTGTGGTGATGATGATGATGATATCGGAGACGACCATTATAGAAAGATTAATCGTGTTGCATGGTGATAATTATAGTAGAAAGAATCATTATGATGTTGGTTGTGATAATTATGGTAAAAATACACAAGTACATATATTGATAATACTGATGATTTTGATGATGATGTCAACGAAGACTACTGATAGTGGTAATAATGGTGATGAACATGGTACTTATGACATTACGTCTTCTTCTTCTTCCGTCCTTAGCCAAAGACCGACCAAGCAGTCAGAGGCCATCACGCCTTGTGGCGTCTTAAGGGCAACAGCAGATTGATTTTCTCTGTTGTAGTTTCCCATCACGCCTAGCGGCGTCTTTAGGGCAACAGCAAATAGATCCATCTGCCGTTGTTTCCGTAATCGGTGTGACAAGCCAACGGGTGATCAGCCCATTGGGCGACATTATGTCTAGGTACACCTAAATCAGAAAGCACTTGTGTAGACAACAAAGAACATCAAAAAGAGCTGGTATAATCTTACCTTTTATGCTCCAAAAAAGAACAATAAGAAAAAAAAAGAATTATGTGAAAGTCAAGAGCTGGTAGCGAAATGTGAGACATTTTATTAGTCTCCCCTAAAATTGACGATTAGAGCAAAATACGTCACAGCTTGCGTCATGGAAAATTTAACTCTTGCCTTGAACTTACTTGTTTTGGCGTCAGCGAAATCGGTTGGTTGAAAATTTTATAGAAAAGAAACCGATTGGTCTAAAGGTTTCT
>JAMPIV010016409.1:0-341130 GCA_024509875.1 Oreohelix idahoensis
TGCATTTTCATTTTTATACTTATTTTCATACTATTGTCAATGTTTCAATGCAAAGGGCTTTGTAAATTTACACGGAATGTGAATAAAAATGTTAAAATAAAATTTAAAAAAAAAAAAAAAAAAAAAAATTAGTGGAACACGAAACTTTTTTTGACGGCGTAACTGCCTTACATAAATAAGAATGTATCTGTCTTGAAATAAAATAATACCGTAGTGAAAAAAAAAAATTCGCCATAAGCACCAGACTAGGCCCCAAAACAGTCATAGTAGGCGATTTTAATTCCTATCATTATGCTTGGGGTGGACAACATGCAGACAAGGCAGGAAAGCGCCTACTAGACTTTATAGAAAACAATGACCTGCTAATGCTAAATGATGGAACTGCAACTAGAATTAATCCACAAGCTAACGGGGCAGATTCAGCAATAGACATAAGTATAGCAATTAACAGCCTTGCGAATGTAAATTGGGAAGTGTTACAAGACACAAACTCAGATCATCTGCCCATTGTAATAACAATGCACGAAAACGTCATTCCAAACCTAGGACCAGAGAAAACGACTTTCAACTATAAAAAAGCAAACTTGGGAAGCCTTCCAATCAGAGCTGGAGGTGATGGAATATAAAGACAGGGAATCAGATGATACTGACTTGTGGGCAGAAACACTGACCAATGAAATTCTTAAAATAGCAATAAAATATATCCCAAATAAAAATATGCCACAGCACCGAAAACCAATAAATAACATTAACAAGAAAAGAAAAACTCAGTGGAATAAAGAACCAGCTGCCTGGTGGAATAAAAGCTGTGCAGAAATTCATGAGAGAAGAAAAAGGACATTACAAAAATATAGAAATAACAGAACAGAAGAAAACTGTGATGAGTATAAACATATTAGGAATGAATCTAACAGAATAATATTTAAAGCCAAAGAAACTAACTGGAAGGAGTTTTGTCAGTCACTTAAACCTAGCACTCAAATTAAAGAAGTATGGAATAAACTTAAGGCAATCAAAGGGAACAATAAGAAAACAATAATGCCAACAATCAAACTACCAAAGAGAGCAGAAACAGACAAAGAAAAAGCTAATGCCCTTGCTGAAAATTTCTATAAAGTTAGTGCAAAAAGTAGTCTTGGACAGGAAGAAAATGAGAGAAGAGAAAAACTTAAAGCGAAATTTATAAAGGAATTACCAGACCAGATAGATAAAAATCACTTTTTAGATGCTGACATAACAGAAGAAGTAGCTGGGGCAATAAAAGAGAAATCTAATACTGCCTCAGGGCATGAAATACTTAGCTATGAAATCCTTAAGAAAGTACCACAAAAAACTATAAACATAATAACTTCCCTTTATAACAAAATCTGGAGCTTAGGAAAGATATCAAAAGCATGGAAAGTAGCTTTGATAGTACCAATCTTAAAACCTAATAAGGAAGCCCATGATGTAAGTTCATATAGGCCAATCTCCTTAACATCACAACTAGGCAAAATACTGGAAATTGTTGTTAACAAAAGAGTTAAATTCTTCCTGGAAAAAAACCCAGTTATATAGCCCAACCCAGTCAGGGTTTAGAGCAGACAGAAGTACAGTAGACCAGCTTGTAAGACTAGAACATTAATTCAAATTAGGGTTCAAGAAGAAAGAGAAAACTGTGGTAGTCTTTTTAGATGTAGCTAGAGCATATGATGAATGCTGGAGAGATGGAGTTCTTTACAAGATGAAAAAAGATTGGCATTACCGGCAAAACCTATAAGTATCTAGAAAACTTTTTACAGGACAGATATTTTACTGTACAGGTAAACAACGATAAGTCAGAAATATATGAACAACAGAATGGGATTCCTCAGGGATCAGTGATTTCACCTTCTATTTTCACAATATTTGTAAATGAGTTTAAAGACATTAAGATTGCACCATCGCAAATTGCAGATGACTGTGCCATTTGGCGGTCTGGAAAAAATCTAAACCATGTGTTAAAAAATAGCAAAATCAAATAGCCAAAGTTTCGGAATGGATGAACATTTGGGGCTTCCAAATTAATGTAAACAAAACAGTTGGTATGATATTCAGCAAGGGATTTTTAAAAAAATAACAAAATCAATATAACCATTAAAGGACAGAAAATAGGTACCTCCCCAACAACTAGATTCCTGGGCATGACTTTAGATAAACAACTAAATTGAAATAAACATTTAGATAATTTAGTAGAAAGCTGTAGGGGACTCCTAAATATGCTAAGGGTAATAAAAGGTAATGGATGGGGGCCAGCAACAAAATTATGCTTATGTTCTATAAGTCATTCATCAGGGGGAACTAGACTATGCTAGCATAGTCTACGACTCAGCTTCAACTTCTAGCAAAGCAAAATTGGACAGAATTCAAAATGCAGCCATGAAAACCATTTCAGGCGCATTTAAATCAACATCGGTAGAAGCACTAGAAGTAGCTCTCGACATACTGCCCCTTGATCTAAGACGGAAAGAACTAAGACTAAATTATTGGAGCAAAGTAGCACAAGAAGTGACCCATCCAGCACAAAACGCATTTGTCAAAAACCAACCAAGTATAAGGGATATCCCCTTGAAAAAAGAAAGATATCCAACAGGAAAGGGGGGGGGGGGAGGGGGGAGAACTATAGAAGATCTAATACATTTAAAAGAACTATCAAACACAATCCATAATAGTAATAAATACATGTCGTGAAACATTCTAAATACACATATATAAATTAAAAAGTAAAGGTAAAGCCTAACACATAAATTCAATAACAAGAAAAGAAGAATGGTAAAGAACAGTGCGGTCACAATGACTGTACTCGAGATCCCCCTTTTCTGCTTCGTCTGCAAATCGTAACGTTTTCACGTTGTTAGTAAAGCCTACAGTAGCATACACGCGCTTCAAAACAATAAAACGTGTACTGTATTTCTTGGAAAAACCTTGAGATACGCAAGCTGCGTGATGACCTAGATTTAATATTTCATTCATTCCATTTTATACACGGCGTAACTAAAAGACAGATGAAAGTAGGATAGAGAGAGGGCCGACTGAAGGCAGGAAGCATGCAACATTAACACGCGTCTCGCGATCAATAGTAACGCAAATCACACGCGGAACGCATGAAGACCTGATTTTTTTCAAATAAACAGTGTCAGAAAAACACTACAACAACTACAAGAATCAGGTTTAAAAACATGAAAAATTCTTATTCGGAAACATGACCCAATACTGATTTACATCTAAGCTCCTGACATTACATAAGACATCCTATGACAAAGAAGTGAACGTGTAGTAAAAACCAAATATACGGCTATCTTTGGAAAACACATATTTTGAACGCCGCCAGGTAGCTCACTTTAACTTATATATTATTGTACGGCAGGACTTGCTAACCAAAAATATGTTATGTGTTACGCCTTTAGTCTGTAAATAAAAGAATTATGGCCAAAATACAATAGTGGGGGTGCCTGACAGCATGAAATCATTTCTGCTCATAATTTTTTTTTATAGCGTGTTTGAAAAACATTACGTATGGAAATAGGCTACCATGTTAAATCATATTTGATTGGCGGGAATGAGATGTAAGACTAAATACGATTAGTTGGACTGCAAATACTAGTTTTTTTTTGTTGTTATGGGAGACGAATAGAAGGGGTACTTTTTTTGAAAAGATGTGTAAGCATGGTTCTATTGGTTAGATTCCCCAATATACTCAATTCAGAGCGTCTAGTTCGTGCCACATCTTGTAATAAACCTACCAAGAAACAGTGCGTTGTGATGCCAGTGCATATTTTTCTGAAATAAAGCCTGGAACAGAGGTGGATCGAAATTTGTGCCATATTCACCCCCGGTCAACGTATCTGTTTAGTATTTCCATGAATTGTGGTAAGCTTGAAATATTCGATACCTTTTAATGAAAATTGAATGTGAATTGATAATTTCTGTCTATCTATGTGTGTCGTTCAGTAGCCAACATGAGAAAAGCCTAAACATTGCTCCAACCTGAATAGGAGGTGTCGGAAAAAAGTAAAACTGCATGGAATTGTCAAACAGTACACTGACACCTATACTATTAACTAGAAGGAACTAATGCTGGAATGGCAGAGGCGTAGTAACCATTAGAAAGGAGTATACTGGTATAAATTGTTTCAGATGAAGCTAGCAGTGGCCTACAGCACTGAACGCAAGTGTTTGTTATGTATTGTGCTCAGTGTGGAAAATAGATTATAACTTAGTTTTGAAATAGGAGGTACAACCTTCTTGTTTCAGGGACTGTGGTCCTAAGTCATTGAGGCAGCTTTGGCCTGAGCAGTGCTGAATCCTGAGGCTGACAGCATACGCCTTGGTCCAGACAGCGACCAGTGAGGTGGCTCCCGAACACATTGAAGTAATCGAGCCGAGGAGTCTTTTCCTGCAGCCATCACGAAAGTTAAGAAATTGTGGCCAACAGAGCTCAACATTATGTGCCCCTCCCTCTAAAAGTGACATTAAATAAAGAGGGACTATAAACTGTTTAAAGTGACAGGAACTATGAACTTTTCCCAATATTATTTCCACAAAGGATCAAACACTTGAAGTCATGATGACCAACAACACTCTAGCTTGAAAAACAAAACCAGTATTAACTCAGATTACTACTTCACAACTTACACACATAAGATAAGAATAATAAAATATGTCAATATCAAGATTAAATTGATAAACTGTGTACATACTACTTGTAATTATATTTGATTATGATTCCTGGTTCACTGTGTAGTTGAATCAGGATATCTCTATGTAAAGGAATTAATACATATATATAATTGAACTTTTTAAACTGACTCAGTTAAGATAGTCTTATAGAGTGTTACATGTGTGTGAGTGTCACAGTGTTGTAAAGTGCTGTGAAATAAATTAAATTGTTTATCTGTCTGTTGTTGTTGTGACTTACACTTCATCATTTGCATCACCCTAGACATTCAACGTAGTCATCAAATATTCCAGAATAGGTCTGACTGAGGTATATATATGTGGTAGCAAGTAAGGTTATCTGTAATACATCACATTATTAGATACAGATACCTTCACAGCTGATCTCAGTCAGTACACTAAGTCCCTTATAAATATTTATATCATCCCACTTTACCACAATACAGAAGCACAATACCGCCCTGGGAACTAAAAGCACCAATCATAGACAATTACTTACTGAAAAGATTAAACAGAACATAGAAGATAGGGAAGCCAAAATGATAAGTAGACAGTTCATAACTCAACTAACAAAATAAAGTCTGGCTGTTTAAACTGATGGATCCAAGGGCGATAGCGGACAGCTAGGTGCAAGAGTAGTGATACAACAGTGGGGAATTTAGAAGAGTTACAGTGTAACTGGAGGGGCTTCGATTTTTACCGCGGAGATGGTAGCAATTCTAAAAAGTTTAGAAATAATCGAAGATAATCCGCCAGAAGCAGTAACGATTTTTACAGACTCACTGTCATCACTACAAGCACAAGAACACCCAGGTAAGTGCAGCCGGCCAGACATAAAGGAAGAAATTCTAGCAATTAATACATCACTAGGAAACAGAGGATGCAGGGTGAGGCTAGTGTGGGTTCCAGCACACATAGGTATAGCTGGTAACGAGATGGCAGACCAGTCTGCCAAATGTGGAAGAATAAGTAAAAACAATATAAAGGTAGGACTTGGAATAACGGAAATTAAGAGCCAAGGGAAGCTAACCATAAACGAGGGATGGAAAACAACATGGAAGGACAGTAGTAAAGGCCGGCACGCATTCAAACTTCCTAAAGAACCAACACGGATGTACCAGGTCAGAGAAGAATTAAATATACCATCGAACAAAAAGCTGTGGCGTCTCCGTCTCGGTGCAGCGTACTTTATGGTAGAGGAACCACACTGCCAAGAATGTTAAGAAGAAAATGACATAGACCATTACCTGATCCACTGTAAAAAGTATGAACAACAAAGGCTTGAATTAAAATCTTACTATAGAAATCACAATATACAGTAGACATGACAGGGGATAAGATTTTAAGTATAGATGCCCCAGGGGAAGCCCAATCAATACTTAAACGATACATACATAAAACAAAGGAAAACTTATAAGGTTAGTAACAATGACAATATTAACAATAACAAAAATAATACTTCAAAATAGACATTCAACCAAATAGAAATTAAGCAACAAAAACTAAGAAAGCATTACAAAAAAAAAAAAAAAAAAAAAAAAATTAGCAAACTTACTAACTACTCATAGGACAAGGAAAGACAACGAAGTTAAAAAAAAAAGAAAAAAAAAGAATAAATACTAATACAAATTAAAACCAAGTGTAAAGGACAATAATTATCTATATACAATACAAAACTGAAAATAAAATGACAAATACTAATATAAATAAAAACCAGCAACTGCAAAAAACAATAGTTATTTAAATTGAATACAAAATTAGTAAATAAAATGACACTAAATACCCCAATTATAACCAATTTTCAGGTTGAACAGGGTAGACCAAGATGGAACGAGAAGAGGCAATAATGGTCAGCTGTTAAGTGCCCGCTCTCCACCCATCACCGCTTCAAAACAACAACAGCGTTCAGGCATTTATTTGGCATCCAGAACTGAGAAGATTTCTGGAAAAGATTTTTGCCGGTACATATGTGCCTAGTTTTACAAATGATAATCTTAATTGTATCACAATTTCTACAAACTGTTAACAAAAAATAAGAATAGGAATTGACATTTGAATCACTATATACACAAAGCAGTTATACATGTGGACGTTATAATATTTGGACACGTACCTTGATGTGGCAACCAATAATTAGCAATTGTCGCCGAGAGTTCTGTGGTCTGACATGTACCCGGCGAACCATGGATTCCTTTTTTTTACGCACAAAAAAAAAGAACGTTCATTAATTGTCAGATGAGCTCTTGAATCTGATAGCCTGATAAGCTCTAGCCACACAGAGCCGAACATTAAATATTTTCTCACAATTACGTATCGGTTTTTAATTAATTTTCAACTTTCACAAAGCGTTATTACAGTAATTTAAATTATTTGTCGATACAAGGATAAATTATATAATTATATCAGTATTATGAAAGTACTTTTAGTTGGGACTACACAGTGACAAAACTAGGGCGAGGCAGGTGGGGCATTTGCCCTGGCCACCAAATTTTGTAGGGACCATTTTATGATTTAAAAAAAAATGCAAAAATGTCTCTTCTCATTTATGACAATCCAATTTATCACACTTCACATTTATGAGTTTGGTATTGTTATTGTAGAAATATACTACTGGACAAAAGTTAAGGGCCGCCATTCAGTTTAGACAAGGTTTATATAATTCTTCCTGAGCAGGGTTGATTTTCCAAATGTCCGGTAGCTTGAAATCTCTCAAGAAGTCTCTGAATGGTAGAGTGGGACACTGCTAAACGTCTTCCAACATGACGAACAGATTGACCATCCTGAATCCATGCCATGGCTCGACCACGGTCTACAGTGCTGAGACTTCTCCTTGGTGACATGGCTAATGCAGTGATCATTTCGACCACTTGTCATACTGATTTATTGCATACCAACAGTGAACACTCTTTACCGATGATCATTTTCCACGAGTATTCAAATTCAACTCACTTTTTCACCTTTTGAACTAGTGGGGCGTGTTGGAAAAACCACGAGTTTTTGCAGCAACAATGGCAATTTTCACGTGCGGGTTAAAGTGACCCAGTTTTTGGACATTTAAAAAAAATTAACCTAGTGCACACAGTGTCTTTGATTCACCCACCATCACAGAGCAATAGGTCTTGGTTATATATATATATATATATATATATATATAATATATATATTAATATATATATATATATATATAATATATATATATATATATGCAAAATATATATATATATATATATATATATATATATATACAGTCATGCGCCGCTTAATTATCGTCCACAATACTTTCTGTGAAATAGGACGTTATGCGATTTGCACGTTGTGCGAACACCATACTTTATACTTAGCAAAGTTATATGGGTGTGGTAAAGTGGGATGATATAAATATTTATAGGGGACTTAGTGCACTGACTGAGATCAGCTGTGAAGGTATCTGTATCTAATAGGTGTAGTGTTTTACAGATAACCTTACTTTGCTACCACATTTAGACCTCAGCCATACTTATTCTGGGCTATTGTGATGACTACGTTGAATGTCTAGGGTTATGATAATGATGAAGTGTATGTTCACAACAACCAACAGACAGATAAACAATTTAATTTAATCCACAATACTTTACAACACTGTGACACTCACATACATAGAACACTCTATAAGACTATCTTAAATGAGTCAAGTGTTAAAGTTTAAAAATATATGTATTAATTCCTTCAAATATTAGATCTCCTGATTCAACTACAAAGTGAACCAGGAATCACAATCAAATGTAATCACAAGTTGTATGTACACAATTTATAGATATGATCTTGGTATTGACATATATTATTATTATTATCATATGTGTGTAAGTTGTGATGTAGTACTATGAGGTAATACTGGCTTTTTCAAGCTAGGTGGTTGTGTGTCATCACGACTTCAAGTGTTTGCTTCTGGTGGAAATAGTATTGGAAAAGTTCACAGTTCCTGTCATTTGAAACAATTAATTGTCCCTCTTTATTTAATATACTGTCAATTATAGAGGGGGGGGGGGGGTGGAGCCGCGGTAGCATAGTGGTTAGTGCACTGGCTTCCTAGCGCAGTGGTCTATGGTTCGATCCCCAGATGAGGCGGAAAAATTTTTAGGCCACAAACGGCTCCTGGGTCGACCCAGCCCCAAATGGGTACCAGAGCTACTCTGGGAAGGTTAAGGCGGCCGGCGTGATGCCGACCACATCACCCCTCGTGTGCCGACGGTCAAGATAATATGGGCCTAACACCATATTCCCAATATGCCTCAATGGGCGTGTAACGGGTTCCTTTACCATAGAGGGGGGGGGGGGGGTTACATAAGATTGAGCTGCTCTGGTCAACGACTCTTATCTTCTGTGTGGGCGGCAGGAAACAGTCTCCACTGCTCGCTTGCTTCACCGTGTTCTTGAGAACCAACATTGGTCGATATATTGACCAAGGAGTCTGCTACCAGCCTCTGGATTCAGCACAACTCAGACCAGGTGCTGCTTTAATATGTTAGTACCACTGTCCCTGAAACAAGAAGGTTGTACCTCCTACTTCAGAACTAATTTATAATCTATTTCCACACTGAGCACAATACATAACAAACACCGAGTTCAGCGCGGTAGACCAACTGTTAGCTTCTTATGTAACAACATTCACCAGTATTCCTCTCCCTAATGGTTTACAACGCCTCTGCAATTCCAGCATTATTTCCTTCTATTCAATAAGAAAGGTGTCATAGTACTATTTGGCAATTCCATATAGGCCTAGGCAGTTAAACTCCTCTCCGACAAGTTTTGTTCATGGTGGAGCAATTATCTAGGCTTTGCTTCATGTTTGCTACTGAACCACACACATACAGACATACATTATCAATTCACATCCAATTTTCATCAAAAAGATATCAAATGTCTAGCTTACCACAATTCATGGAAATAATAAACAAATACGTTGACTGGCGATGAATTATGGCACAATTCCGATCTGCCTCTGTCCCAGGCTTTTATTTAGAAAAAAATGAGCTGGATCTCAACGCACTTGCTTTTACAAATTGAATTTTCAAAAAGTGGCACTGAACTGACGCTCCTAATTGACTATATTAAATGGTCTGGCCAATGGGACCATGTTTACAAAAACATTTGAAAAAAATAAGTACCCTTTCTATCGTTTCTATTAACAACCAAAAATAGTATCTGCAATCGACTAATCATGTTTAGGCTTACATATTCTTCTAGCCAATAAAATCGGATTTAACTTGTTGGCCTATTTCCCGTAAAATAGTGGTTTCAAAACATGCCACTGAGCAATTATGATTTGGTGCTGTCAGACAACCTCACTATTTTATTTTGGCTATAATTTGTTAATTGCTAAACTATTTGCGTAACACATAACATATTCTTTGTCAGCAAGTCCTGAGGCACCCAAATATATAAGTTTTAAGGGAGCTAAGTGGCTGCGTTCAAAATATGTATTTTCTTCTAGGATAGTCGTGCTGTTACCACCTCCTCACTTCCATACTATGGGGTGTCTTCTGTACTGTCAGACTAATGTCAGGATTTCAGACATAAAACAGTAGAATGTCATGTTTCCTAATAAGAATTAAACATGTTTTTTTAAAACCTAACCGTGTATTGGTAGTGTTTTTTATCACTGTTTATTTGAAAAAAAGTTAGTGCTTCATGCCTTACGCGGGGAGGGTGGCATTAATTTTATATCGCGAGACGGCGTGTTAGTGTTGCATGCGTTCCTTCGTACATCGCTCTCTCTCTCTCTCTCTCTCTCTCTCTCTCTCTCTCTCTCTCTCTATCCTAAGTCCATCTGTCTTTTCATTACGCAGTGTATCATCATCATCTCAGCCCGTAACCCGTCATGGGTCGTAGGGGTGCCATGGTGGAAGCATCAGCAGACAGGGTCCTCCACTGCAGTGTATATAATGACATTAATGCTAGTATTTGTGTATCTAGGTCATTAAGCAGCTTGCGTATCTCAAGGTTTTCTAAGAAACACAGTACTAGTTGTATTTTTAGAAACGCGTGTAGTTTTATGCCGACGGAGTATAGAAAAAGGGGGATTTCTTGTTTAACTAGCATGACGTTCTATTAACACAGGCGTACGCTATAGTGACGGCACTGTTCTTTACCAGTCTTCTTTCCTTTTATTGAATTAATTCGTTAGGCTTTACATTTACTTTTTAATTTAGATATGTGGATTAGAATTTCTCACGACAATGGGATACTGTTGTGTACCTGTATTGACTAAATAACCAAGATACTGTACACATACAGTAATGTATTTTCGAACGATCACATAAAAAAATTAACGATAGTAAGTACAGTACTGTATATACATAGGCCAGTAACATAGGCGTTTATTATGTACTGTACATATGTACTGTATTATAGGTTGTATATGTACTGTACCATTATACGCCTGGCATCGCAATCGCTATGTACTATATACAAGTGACATGAGATACACGTGTTGCGTGCAGGAAGCTATTTGCTTTCGCTACGTCCGGTTACGCCCACTTCGTCCTGTTCTCCCGATCGGGATTTCTGAACTCTATTATAACCTTATGGGACCACGGACGTATATGCGGTCGGACGTTGTCTGAACGGACGTTATGCGGCGCATGACTATATATATATATATATATATATATATATATATATATATATATATATATATATATATATATATATATCACCAAGACCTATTGCTCTGTGATGGTGGGTGAATCAAAGACAACACACACACACACACACACACACATATAATATAAGGAACATTTTAAAGGGCGACATTTTTTATTTGCCCTGGGCGCCATCAACTCTAGTTACACCCTCTGGGGCTACACGATGGTGAAAGATAGCTTTGTACATATTGGCACAGATTATATGGCATACAGGAGCCGCGCTAGCGTAGTGGTTACCACACCGCTCTGGCGACCGGGTGATCCAGGATCAAACCCGGGCGACGGCATTTGGGGATTTTTCGTCGACCGGGAAAGGACTGGATTAACTCGAGACCTGGCGAAGACATTTGAAGGAGTGTCGTTGACCAGGGATTGGCGGCTCCTGAGCCGACCCAGCTCTAATGGGTACCTCCGAAATCGGCGAGTATCTGCCTGAATGGCGAGGGACACCTGTCTCTGTACAAGAAAAAAGGGACACTCACGTAAAATCAATGTCAGATTAGACATTAATAATAACCTGAGATTTCGCCTCGAGTATTAGCGGGCGTACGAAAAAAAAAAAAAAAAATATGGCATACAGATTTGAAACGATAATTTTGTTATGTTTTAAACATTTTCAACGATTATATACAGATAATTCTATACATCTGCATATAGATATGATTTTAAAATATTTTTCTGCAACTGCTTGTATTTTTATATTTATTGCGTGTCTTTGTGGGTAGGACGTTTCAATATTATGTATACACACGTTAAAATTTTATATTTCATGAACAATGTATACAAGTCTAATTTTCTTCACCACATTATAAAGCTAAACTATAGACACATTTTTGTTTACAATGCAGTAATTTTTTTTTCTCTCAGATACTTGAAAAATGACGGAGAATACTCAGTTAAGTTTTGAAGACGGCAAAAATTTTAAAATAGTACTGGAAGTTGGTGATAGGTGACGTTCATGTATTCATGCTGATGGCGGGCATTTTGAAAAGGGGTGGAGCTACAGTGAAAATCTAATTTCGTATATAACTGAAGGATTTAAATATAAATGTACTTGGTTAACTAAGAACAGTAATAGTTATGCATACCAAGGCATTTGATGGTATTATGCTATTTGGTTGTCAAGGAAATGGCGGCCATATTGGATTTTAATTGTAAATTTCAATTCACTCAGGCTTTTTTATTTGTTGAGAAATGAGCACCAAAGTTAACAGCAATGTTCTTAATTGTACTTTAAAACTTTTGTCAAATTAGATGCTTGATAATTTTAGTAGATTCTGAGATATAGAGTTCTGTTCATATCTAAATATTGTAAAATGTTTCACAATTTTGCAAGATTATTTGAATCAAAAGTTTGATAAGATATCATTAATCGGATCTGACAAATGTTTACCTATTTAATGGAAAGTACAGTACTCTGCAAAATCTCATGTTGAATGGTTAAGAAATAAACAAGTTATAAGAAAATAAAGTTATGAGAAATTCATGATTTTCCTCGAACGAAAACACAATTTCTTAAGAAAATACACGTTGCAAAATTAAAATACTTCTACTTAAAATGTGTTCTGACATTTAATTTTAACATATTTAGATTGAGGAGAATGTAAATTATCAGAATATAGACTTATTCCAGTTTTTATTTGTCTTATAGTAATTTAAAATACGCTGTCGCTCTCCCACGTAAATTAAATTTGTGTTATTGTGAAAAAACTGGGCATTCTATACTGCTCTTGACTTTCTCACAGCTGTGTCATAAACCTCCTTAATAGAGGAATCTCATTCATCTTGATTGGCTTAGTTGACTCGTCTGAACTGCGTGCTATGAATGACTTACTCATATTTAGTTGATACTTTTTTGGCTTAGTTTCTACAGGATAGGACAGCCAGTCCCATGATGTACCTTCCTTAATCGCCTTCTACGACATGCCTGGCAGGTTACAATGTTACTATCTTTAGCTCCCCTAATGGGCTCCGGTAACTAGGCGACCATCGTCATCATTTTTTGGTCTTGTTCACTCCCAATGAAGCATGGACCCACAACTGCAGCTTCCCCCACCACCTTGCAGGGAGCTTGCAGAAAGCATTCACATTCTCTCGCAGCAGTGGCTTCTATAGCAGTTTGTTTGACATGATGAGGTTGTCAGCCTCAAGCCCAACATCGTATTTGTCGCTTTGATTGGAGCAGTAGTTCTATCCTTTCTGTGTATCACAAGGCGTACTCTAGACACGGCCCACTATTATTCTCAAGGTCAGCGATATAACACCGTCTTGTGTCTGGCGTTGGTAATGAAGATATCACAGAGGTTAAGTGCAGGGACATATCGCGCTCTCATTGAGCACTCTTGAGCACTCGTGTAGTTTTGTTATCTGATTACAGCACCAGGTACGCAGAGGAAGATAGAGCAGACGATAATTCGGCCATCTTGAGAAAAGTTAGGATCACACCACCGATTCAGGAAATCAGTAAACCAAAAACTGCGATATAAGCTTATTCATAAAGATAAAATAATAACAAGAAGATGTTGCTTATCATCATCAACAACATTTAGCTCCTCAAGGATTATAGGCCTTCAGCAAACTTATGTTACGTTTCCCTGTCATGTGACATCAGCTCAAGGTCTTTCCATGTCTTCCTTATTCCTTTCATATATGTCTGTAATTCTCTTCTCCATACGTTATTTGGTCTTCCTCTACCATTCTTACACTGGGGATGCCTGAACAAGGACTGCCTTGTCATACTATCAATAGATTTCTTCAGTGTGTGTTCTATCCATCACCAGCGTCTTCTTCCCATTTCTTATTCCGTTGGCACTTGTCTGGTTCTTGTCATCAGTTCCACATTAGTCATCTTGTCATACCATTTCAATCCTTCTATTTTATGGAAGCACCAATTTATGAAAATCTGTAGCTTCTTGATTGTTGTTTTAAAAAGACTGTAAATCTGGCGTATCAAACACACGGCCTGCGGGCCGCATACGGCCCTATTCAGTCTACAGTGCGGCCCGCTCCACTGTCTTAACAGACAGTTGGAATTTCCCACTTTCATTCATCTGCAAGCAGTATGACTCTGGAAAATATTTGCGTTATCCTATACTTTACTCTATGGAGCCTTATATTGGCAACATTCTACCGAATAAAATTATAGAACTCTTCTGCTGTAAGCACGGATACATCGTCATGTACGTTTTATTCATTCATTACCCTCAGCTTCCCAAGGAGCAAAGGCCTTCAACAAACACATGTGTCACGGGATCTCTCCCCCTTGCTTCGTAGTGATGGTCCAACAGTGGCCAAAATTCAGAATATTTACTGTGGGGCTACTAAGGTATTTACCTTTCGCTCAAGATTACTCTTGTCAGAGATGTGAATTGAAGAATGATGCTTCAATTCTAGGGAGCCTCATAGGAATTTTAAGAAATCAAGCACCACAGCTGATATTATCAATGCTGTAATGAACTTTATTATCTTCCCATACCTTCTATGAGGAGAGGAGAATTTCGCTCGTTTGATGAGCCCCCAACTGATTTAATTCAGTAAAATATTACTTTAATAGCTCTGTTTATATGTATTTAAAATGACTGAGACATACGGGTAAAGTTCAGTCAAAATGACTAAATCAACTATAAATTTGTATATATATCCAGATAACAAATTTAATAATCAATTATATTTAACAGAGTAAAAATAAATAAAGGTGTTGATGGAAAAGATTTTGGCCTTTAAGGATTCATCACAGGTGATGATCTGGTTATGGTTTTGAAAAACTTTCTTAAAGAGTTCACTTAGCAGCTCTGAATGGGTACTGCCAGTAAGGTGTCGGTTGGCTTCTGCTCCACCCGATGTTGGTTTCTTGCAGGTTATAGACCGGTTCGTCTCGTCACTGGTCACGTCTGGTGGCGGTAACACGTCCCAAGTAATATCATGGGGTAATTACAAAGATGGTCCAGCGTCCTCAAGACCCGTCTAATGTTAGTGTCTAGCTTTGACTGAAGGCCACTTATGCCACACACTTGTTCCACAGACTAGTACCACCATTTGGTACAACACCCATTGCATTTATAGTAAAACATCAGTTGTTATACAATGATAAGAAATTCTTTAAGCACCAAACACGGCGCATAAGGCAGAAACCAGTGCTCTCCAATAGCTCTTGCACTGGCCCAACGTTCTTCCTTCTCTTATTATTGTTCTTCTGAGTGTTTCTTTTGGTCTTCTTTGTTTCCTCTTACCCTCAGGAACCCAAGTGAGCGCCTGTAGTGGTATTCTGTTGTTTTGCATTCGTAGGACATGACCGATATATGACCATCGTCTTTTCCTCTATATAGTCGGAGACATATTTTCCTCCCGATTAGTCTTGATTCTTTCCAACTGATGTTCATGAGTTTTCTAAGACATTTGTTCTCCATCAGCTTGCCTCAAGATTTTTTTTTTCCCCCTCTGAGCAGCCGTATGTTAACAAGATCCCATTTGATTAAACAGGACGAAGCTTGGTATGTATATTCAATGATCGTAATTTCCCCATTGCATTTAGTATGGATCTTGTTGTGTCAAACATGAGTTTACTAAATACATTGAAACTTGCACTGGTTAAAAAGGTTGACATAATAATTATTTTCATTATTTCTTTCATCATCCAGTCCCTCCTCCTTATGGAACTTGGGACTACCTCTGCTTTTGGTTCTCTGTTAGAAACCCACATGAAACAGTCACTAGCTCTTGTAGTGATGGCTCATGAAACCTTCACTCTATATGCTGAGGTTGCCAGCCTCGTATGAACTTGGACATCCACTATCAATTTTCACATGTTAATGTTGCAAATTATAGAATTATAAAATGTACAACTCACCCTAACTTGGGAAATACAGTCTTCTGGCCCAGAGAATTTGTTTTGGCAACCTGGTTAAGATGCCTCTTACACGTGGTCTGCGATATTGCTTTACAATAAAATTCCACTATGACAGGTTCCTAGGATTCCGGGCTTTCCGTAAAGGTAGAGTTTTCTTACTGTCTAAGTCTATAAGATGCTCAAATACGTTGTCCAGTACTTTAAATTAGAATCATGATTCTATTCTTTATCCTGGCTTGTCTGAACTGTCTTCTTGACAAGTTGAATTATCAGTGCTGTAATCTTAAAATGATGTAGATTTTAAGCAACACTCGGCTCATGCATCCACATTGCTACGTGGAGGTGAAGTCCAATCAGAGATTTTGTATTTTAACAACTCAAATGCTAAAACAAGAGCAAACATCTTGTGTATGTTGGTAGAGGATATCCTCACTACCCTTGTTGTATCTTCTTCAAGATAAAATTAAGCTAATGTTCTCTGCGTGTCATCTACAAATTCATGTCTGACTTTCAAAAACCATATAAGGTTTTGCCTCTTCCGTTGATATTCATCATGTTTACACCCACGACTTCATAGATCTATAATGGATAATCTCTTTCAAGATTTCATTTTCTTGTCATTATCCATCCCAACAAAATCTTGCTTGGGACGATTATATTGCTTTTGTGCTCCAAAAATCCCATTCGTTATCTCAAGTTCGTGTCTTTAATCTGTCGCCAGATTGATATTTGTCATGTGTTTGTGGGCATGGCATATGCAAACTTTAACAACTTATCAGGCAACAAACCTGGGTTGTGGCCATTATTTGTCTGACCATGTCCCTAACTCAAAGTTCGTTATGTATCTTATCAGAAAGAAAATCGGAGGTAACAATAGCCGTGTTAGCGAAACACGAAAAATTCTGATGGCACTTCAATGCTACGCAGAAATCCGTGCCGCTTCTGTCTGGTCGGAAGTTTGTTATGCAATCGTAAACAACCTTTCACTCTACAGATCCAGGAGTCAATATGGGTTCACACGAAAGTTATTGATTAAAATAATCAGTAAGGATTTTCGAGTAAGTTTCTTATATGTAACAATAAGTCTTGAATTATGAAGCGAAAACAACAAATATGGTCCTAGGTGGGGAAAAAAGGAAGAGCACAGAACGAATTAAAAGATGGCACAGGAATATGTAACGAATGAGGTTATTTCACCACAACATGCCAAATCCTCCTGTCATGTGCCAACAGATCAAGTTCTTTCCACATTTTCCTCATCATTTTCACTTCTGTCTCCAGTTCTCTACTCCATATGTTTTTGGTCTACCTCTGCCTCTCTTTCCCCGGGGATTTCAGAACAAGGACTGTTTTGTAATGCTATCAACAGATTTCCTCAATTTGTGGACTATCCATCGCCAGTGCCTTCTTCTCATCTCTTGTTCTACTGGCATCAGTTTGGTTCTTGTCATCTCTTGTTCTACTGGCATCAGTCTGGTTCTTATCATCAGTTCAGGGAGCCGCGCTAGCGTAGTGGTTACCACACCGCTTTGGCGACCGGGTGATGCAGGATCAAACCCGGGCGACGGCATTTGATGATTTTTCGCCGACCGGGATTTGGACTGGATTAACTCGAGACCTGGCGAAGACATTTGAAGGAGTGTTGTCGACCAGGGATTGGCGGCTCCTGAGCCGACCCAGCTCTAATGGGTACCTCCGAAATCGGCGAGTATTTGCCTGAATGGCGAGGGACATCTGTCTCTGTACAAGAAAAAGGGATACTCACGTAAAATCAATGTCAGGTTAGACATTAATAATAACCTGAGATTTCGCCTCGAGTATTAGCGGGCGTACGAAAAAAAAAAAAAAAATCATCAGTTCCACATTAGTGACTTTGTCATACAATTTCAATCTTTCTATTCTACGTAAGCACCCATTTATGAATGTCTGTAACTTTTTTGTTCTTAGTAATAGTCACACTGTGTCTCTAATTTTAGCCGCTATCCCTCCAGTCTGAAGGCTCAACTGTTTAACTTTGACAGGCGATTGGAAGATCTCAAAACTGGTAAAGAGATTTCTTCTATTTCAGCACTCAGTTTTCTTCTGATTTTGAGAAGGCAAATGGTAACATTCAAATGGAACTTATATAACTCCAGTTTGCTAATGTGCATAACTTTGCGGCGAAAATATACTACTCGTCAAAAGTCAAGGGCCACTTAGAAAAACCTTGGTTGAAACCTTAAAACAAATCTGATATAAACGTAATTGGTATCAGTCAAAACGGCATTTATTGAATACCAAATGGACATGTCACGTAAATAAATAGAAACACACATTCAAACGCAATGAAGCTGTGAAGTGTGTCACCCACCTTTTCAAAAGTCACACAATAGATATTGGACAAATAGACATTTCAAAATCGGGTATGACCTCCGTTTGCAGCAAGGCATTCAAGATAGCGTAGACGCATCGAGTCCACAAGTGTCGAAGATTATCCCGAGGAACAGCTTGCCATTTCTGAAACAGAAATGCAGTCAGCTGCGCAACATCCATTGGCAGGGGGTGATTTGTTGACAATCTTTGACCAAGGACATCCCAGAGGTGCCCAATCGGAGAAAGGTCAGGTGAATGAGCTGGCCACGCCATCCTGATGATCCCATGTTGCTGAATAAACTCATTCACCACACGAGCTCGATGGGGTCGAGCGTTATCATCTTGGAGGATGGCATTACCACCTATGGCCTCCAGAGCAGCCTGAACAATTGGTCTCAAGATTTCGTTCTGGTATCTTGGGCCTGTCAAGTTGCCTTGGATGATGTAGAGGGGGGTCCTGTCGTGTCTGTAGAAGCCTACCCAGGCCATGACAGAACCCCTACCATAACGATCCACCTCTCGAGTTGTGTCATCAGTAAATCGCTCTCATGGTCGTCTCCAAACTCGAATCCTGCCATCATTGAATGACACAGTGAAGCGAAATTCATCAGTGAAGAGAACTTGACTCCATTGTTGCCTTGTCCATCGGATGTGCTCGCGACACCAAGCAACACGGGCTCTGCGATGAGCAGGAGTAAGAGGGATTCTGACTGCAGGACGTCGAGCAGCCAGTCCAAATTCATGTAAACGTCTGCGAATGGTGTCTTGACTGCCATTAACGTTTACAGTTTGTCTCAGCTGACATCTTAGAGTGGAACAAGTCACTGTTCGATGGCGCAGGGCTGACAACAAGAGGTACCGGTCATCATGTCTACTGGTGCATCTAGGGCGACCTGGCCGGTGGCGATCCTCCACACTTCCTGTTTCCTGAAATCTCTCCAAAATTCTTTGGATAGTAGAGTGTGACACTGCAAGACGTCTAGCAACCTCACGAACAGATAAACCACTTTCAACCCACGCTATAGCCCTCATTCTTTGTAAGGTGTCAAGACTTCTTCTCGGTGGCATAGTTTTTGCAAGTGATGAAACTACCCTAAGTCTGCTCATTGCAAAACAAATTAAGAGTGAACTTGTGGTGAAAAATTCTAATCCACATATATAAATGAGAAGAGCTGCGCTAGCGTAGTGGTTACAACACCGCTCTGGCGACCGGGTGATACAGGATCAAACCCGGGCGACGGCATTTGAGAATTTTTCGTCGACCGGGATTGGGACTGGATTAACTCGAGACCTGGCGAGAACATTTGAAGGAGTGTCGTCGACAAGGGACTGGCGGCTCCTGAGCCGACCCAGCTCTAATGGGTACCTCCGAAATCGGAGAGTATTTGCCTGAATGGCGAGGGACACTTGTCTCTGTACAAGAAATAAAGGGATACTCACGTAAAATCAATGTCAGGTTAGATATAAATAATAACCTGAGATTTCGCCTCGAGTATTAGCGGGTGTACGAAAAAAAAAAAAATGAGAAAATAAATGTAAAGCCTAACGAAGTAATTTAATAGAAGGAAAGAAGAATGGTAAAAGACCAGTGCTTTTCCCAATAGAGTACACCTGCGTTGTAGAACGCCATAATGACTGAACCCGAGATCCCCCTTTTCTACTTCGACTGCATAATTGTAACGCTTCCACGTTTGATAGTAAAAGCCTACTGCATAAACTACACGCGTTTCTAAAAATAAAACTGGTACTGTGTTTCTTAGAAAACCTTGAGATACGCAAACTGCTTAATGACCTAGATATAATACTAGCATTAATGTCATTATATACACTACGTTAACCTAGAAGACAGACGGGCTTAGAAGCGAGAGAGAGAGAGAGAGAGATGCACGGAGGAACGCATGCAATGCTACCACGGCGTCTCGCGATTTAAAAATTAATGCCACCCCACGCGAAAGGCATGCAGGCCTGTTTTTTTTTTTCAAATAAACAGTAATAAAAAACACTAACGATACGAGGTTAGGTTTTGAAAACAGGTTTAAAATCTTATTGGGAAACATGACACAATACTGTTTTACGTCTGAAATCCTGACATTAGCCTGACAGTACAGAAGACATCCCATCGTATAGAAGTGAACGGGTGGTAGAAGAAAATACATATTTTGAACGAAGCCACTTAGCCCCATTAAACTTATATATTTGGGTGCCTTAGGACTTGCTGACAAAGAATATGTTATGTGTTACGTAATTAGTCTAGTAATTAACAAATTATAGCAAAAATACTATAGTGAGGTTGTCTGACAGCACAAGATCATATTTGCTCATAATGGCATGCTTGAAACACTGCTTTAGGGGAAATGAGGCCAACTAGTTAGATACGATTTGATTGGCGGTAGTCATATGTAAGACGAAACCTGATTAGTCGGACTGCAAATGCAAATATGGTTGTTATGGCAACGTGTAGAATGGGTAACATTTTTTCAAAGGCTCTTGTAAACATGGTCTCATTGGTTAGAGCATTCGATATAGTCAAATAGAAGCGTCAGTTCAGGGCCAGTTTTGAAAATATAGTTTGTGAGAAGCAAGTGCGTGGCGAGCAAGCTAATATTTTTCTAAATAAAAGCCTGGGATAAGGCAGATCAAAATTGTGCCAGAATTCATCGCCAGTCAACGTACTAGTGTATATTTCCTTGAATTGTGGTAAGCTAGACATGTTTCCTATATATCAATATATATATTATATGAAAATTGAATATGAATTGATAAATTGTGTCTGTATGTGTGTGGTTCAGTAGCAAACAGAAGACAAAGCCTAGATATTGCTCCATGTAAAAGCTTGTCAGAGAGGAGTAGAACTGCATTGGCATATATGGGATTGCCATTTAATAACATGACACCTATCTTATTGTATAGAAGGAATTACAGCTGGATTTGCAGAGGCGTTGTAACCATTAGGGAGAGGAATACTGGTATATTGTCACATGAGAAGCTAGTAGTTGGCTACAGCGCTGAACTCTGTGTTTGTAATGTCCTGTACTTCAGTGTGGAAATAGATTATATATTAGTTCTGAAGAAGGAGGTACAACCTTCTTATTTCAGGGACCGTGGTACTGAAGTATTAGAGCAGCACCTGGTCTGAGTTTTGCTGGATCCAGAGGGCTGGCAGCAGACTCTTTGTCCAAGATATCGACCATTGGTGTATTTCAAGATAATTGAGAAGCAAGCGAGCAGAGGAGACAGTTTTCCTGCCGCCGACTCCTAAGTTAAGACTTCGTCAGCCAGAGTAGCTCATCCTTGTATAACCCACCTTTAAAAATTGACTGTAATACTAAAGCAAGAGGGACAGTTATTGTTTTACAAATAAAAAGAACTGTGAACCCTTCAAGATTATTTCCACCATTAACAAACACATGAAGTCGTGATGACAAACAACAACATAGCTTCAAAAGCCAGTATTACCTCTTAATACCAGAGCATCACACTACACACATATTGTAATAATATTCTATGTCAGGACAAAGATCCTTTGTATAATTTGTGTACATAGACATTGTATTTACATTTGATTGTGATTCCTGATTCACTCTGTAGTTGGATCAGGATATCTATTCTTGAAAGAAATTAATACATAATTTAAACGTTAACACTTGACTTACTTAAGCTAGTCTTCTAGAGTGTTATATGTATGTGCTTGTCATAGTGTTGTAAAGTGTTGTGATTCTTAAATAAAGTATTTATCTGTCTGTTGTTGTTGTGAACTTACACTTCATCAATATCATAACCCTAGACATTCAACGTAGTCATCACAATATTCCAGAATAAGTCTGACTGAGGTCTAAATGTGGTAGCAAAGTAAGGTCATCTGTAACACACCACACATATTATATACAGATACCTTCACAGCTGATCTCAGTCAGTTCACTAAGTCCCCTATAAATATTTATATAATCCCAACTTACCACAGAACTCTGTTCACGAAAAGTCGCCATTGCACGTGGAATGTCAATCAGCACGATTACTTCACCTGTTTGGTTGTACGGAAGTTTGAAAAAAAACATTAAAAATGTGAATTTATGGTCAGCAAACCAAATTGCACGTGATCACCATGGTTGTCGGTGAGTTGTTTTTACGCTTAACGTGCATAGAGGACTGTCAGAGGAAGATATTGCACCCATTTTTACTAAAAACTTCCTTCATTTAATCATTCTATGCGCTTATATAAAAGGGTATAGAAAATAATAAAGTGGCCCTTGACTTTTGACGAGTAGTATATTAGCAGTGTTTGGTAACACATATCTTTGCGAGCAGTTATTTTCACTAATGAAAGCAAATAAAACATCACAAACATCAGCACAGGCAGATCAACATGTATCCGTGCTGAGAGTTGCACTGAAAGCATGTCAGCTGATGTTATTATTTTTTTTTTTTAAACGTACGCCCGCTATTACTCGAGGAGAGAATCTCCGGTTAGTATATCTAACTTGAGACTGATTTTTACGTGAGTATCCCTTTTTTCACTGTACACTGACAGGTGTCCACTCGCCATTCAGGCAGATACTCGCTGTCTTCGGAGGGTACCCATTTGAGCTGGGTCGGCTCAGGAGCCGCCAGTCCCTGGTCGACGACACTCCTTCAAATGTCTTCGCCAGGGCTCGAATTAATCCAGTCCAAGTCCCGGTCGACGACACCACTTCAAATGCTCTCGCCCGGGCTTGAACCTGGACCACCCGATCGCACGTGCAGTGTGGTAACCATGACACCAGCGCGGCTCCCATTTTTTTTTCTTTTAACATGCAGCATGTTTTTTAATTCATTTATGCCATATATGTATGTATGTGTGTGTGTGTGTGTGTATATATATATATATATATATATATATATATATATATATATATATATATATATATATATATAGAGAGAGAGAGAGAGAGAGAGAGAGAGAGAGAGAGAGAGAGAGAGAGAGAGTATCAAACTGTATTCTCCTGCAAAACATAGCTGTTATGGCAAACGCATTATGACTCCACCAATCAGTATGTTATGGTATGACAATCTGTGCGCCGTGTTGTCTCTTTCCGGCCAGACATGAGAACTGAGTTTGACATCCCTGTTTTAAATCAGATTTTTAAAACTTGACATGGTTTCTACAAAAATGTGTTCTCAATAAAAATAATGTTGTTGTAACATTTGTTGTATGGTTCGTTTAAAAGTGCAATGTCAATCAGTTTGTTCGTCCGTCCGTTGTCTGCCTATTACTGTGTCTGTCTGTTTGCCTGTCTTTTAGTCCGTCTGTCTATCTGTTTGTTTGTTTGTCGTCTTTCTTAATGTCTGTCTGTCTGTCTGTCTTTCTTTCCGTTTGTCTATCTGTCTGTCTGTCTTTCTTTCTTTCTTTCTTTCCTTTCCATTTTCATTGTCCTTTAGTCTCTTGTTTTCTGTGATTTCCCTACCTGTTCCTTTCTTCATTCTTTATTACTTTAACAAATATTTCTTACTTTCTCAAGCTGTAACTAACGTACGTTCAGTACAGTGAGTATTATTGCTACATGAAGTTTTAAAACAAAAACCTGCCTGGTACCCATACGTGAATCGAGTTGTTTGTTCCAGACGTTTATGAGCAGATAAAGAGAGAAATAGAGCCACGTTTGCTTGTGGCAAGTCGTAAAAGGCGACTAATGTTACGTTACGCTTAGATCTGGCGACTTCACTATGTCACAAACATTCCTTCAGAATCTACCGCTGCAAGATCACACGAATAGCTTTGGCTCACGCTCCCTGTCTGACCGTCAGCTGCTGCTGTTGAAGGAGATGGATATGGATCGGTTACAAGCTTGGCTTGACTATAGGGGAAATGGCTAAGACAAGGGATAGACTTGACATCACAGGTAGATGAAGAGAAAGCCAAAACCCAGGTGTATGGAAACGGTTATTTGAACGTTGAAATGACAGAAAGACACAGCAAAGGACAGACAGACGGATGAACTTGCAGATAAATAGATAGGTAGTTAGATAGATAGGTAGGTAAGCAGGTAGGTAGGTAGGTTAGACAGACAGACAGACAGACAGATAGATAGATAGACAGATAGATAGATAGATAGATAGATAGATAGATAGATAGATAGATAGATAGATAGATAGATAGATAGAGATATATAGATAGATAGATAGATAGATAGATAGATAGATAGATAGATAGATAGATAGATAGATAGATAGATAGATAGATAGATTTAGGTCAATTAGACCAGACATTTGTCTTTAAAACTGACAGAGAACGGTATCCTGTTCAGCCACAGATGAGCTATATTTACAATAGACAATATCTATAATTAGACAGTATATTCAAATTGCCGCTATTCCCTTACTTAAACCAGTCATGCATAAATACAGTCCCGGAAATGACAGCTTGTTCACGCGACCCTCTGTTATCGTGGTACGGAAACTTGCCGGTTCTTGTCAACACGACCAGACTTGTTTGTTTCCTTATCATGGTTGCTACACATTTATGTCACGTGGTTTAGGGTTGTGTCACTGCACGGTTATAACTGGTTCTTGTTGCGTGTTTGGGCACCTGTGTGTCTGTGTATGTGTGTCCGTGTGCATGCCTTTGTGTATATGTGTCGATGTGTATTGTGTGCTCGTGTGTATATGTGGCTACGTGTATGTGTGTGCCTGTGTATACAAGTATATGTGCGTCTCTGTGTCTGTGTATAGATTACGTCTCTGTGTCAGTGTATTTGTATCTATGTGTCTGTATATCTGCGTATCTGTGCCTTATCTGTGTCGTTATATCCGTGTCTTTGTATATATCTGTGTCTTTATATTTGTGTATCTGTGTCTATATGCGTGAATATATCTGTGTCTCTATATACGTGTCTCTGCATATGTGCATCTGTTCCTCTACATATGTGGGTCTATATCTGGCTCTATGGCAGATGGCAAAACAACAGTTGGGCGACCACAGCTGAGTGTCAAAGATGTGTGCAAGAGAGATATGATGGCACTGGACATAAATCCAGCAGCCTGAGAGGATGAAGCTGCTGATCGCACCAAGTGGCGATGCTCTCTACGGCGCCACCTCAGATTGGGCGAAAAGAAGCTCACACAACAAACAGAAGAGAAAAAAACGTCGGAAGGAACACTAGGAAAATAAGCAGCGGTAGGGCTGTCACCTCAGGGGCGCATTCCTAAAGTGAATTATGACTGAAAGGGCTATTATTATTATTATCATATCTGTGTCTCTATATCTGTGTGTAAATATATGTGTATCTGCGTCTCTATATCTGTGTATCTTGTTAATATATCCGTGTATCTGTGTTTATATATCAATACATCTATACATACGTGTATCTCTATACCTGTCTCTATCCGCTTATCTATATCTGTGTCTATAGACCGTGTTGAAAAACAGAATCAGGAGTTTATTTAACTTTCGAGCAACGTACATGACCACCTCATATTGCTAGGAAACGATGCCATAATTAACAGCTCCCAACTGCCTGTCAAAGGAGAGAAAAACTTAATCCACATGGCAAAGTTCTGGGTGCCCTATAAAAAAATTGTCAAATATGTTTTACATAAGGATTGTTCTTTACAATGTGTTCAGTAACAACAATGTATGTTCGTTAACATATTATTAAATTGCATAATAAATATTTACATGCGTGTAGGAACATAGAATATTCACGTGAATTTCTGCATGACGTATGTGTGTTTATGTATGTGAATATGCGCATGTGTGGAAACAGAGGCGGCCCTATGGATTTTTCAAGTTGGTGAGAGGTCTCCTCCCCCCGTGCTGTACTGTATAGCACTCTTGCGAGGCTTAGTTTCATGCTGCTGAATTTGATAACAATGTGACTTCATCAAATGACTGCCACTGAAGAATTTAAAAAAAAAAAACAACATAAAAACTCACTTTTGTATTTAACATTTTATGGTAGGAATTAAAAAAAAATCATGTTCAAGCCCATATGGGTGTTTAGTGCGCCTCTGTGTGTGAGTGTGTATATATGTGTGTGTGTGAGAGAGAGAGAGAGAGAGAGAGAGAGAGAGAGAGAGAGAGAGAGAGAGAGAGAGAGAGAGAGAGAGAGAGAGAGAGAGAGAGAGAGAGAGAGAGAGAGAGAGAGAGAGAGAGAGAGAGAGAGAGAGAGAGAGAGAGAGAGAGAGAGAGAGAGAGAGAGAGAGAGAGAGAGAGAGAAGGAATAATACAGATATGAAGTAATCGAAAAAAACGCATTTTTAAGAAATGAAATCAATGTAAACATAAAAATAGTTTGTACTTTAAACTTCGAAACATTCCAATTTTAAATAGTTATTTCAAACATTTCAAACCCCGGCCCACCCATACACACACATACGATCCCCCTGTGCAGTTACACCGCCCAAGAGCCGACCCTGTGTGAAAATGATCGTGTGACCTGTTTTCAAAACGTGCAAGAAAAGATGAAAATGGCGAAAGAAAAAACGGGAGAGCAAATCTGGTGGACAGAGAGAAAGGATTAATCCAGCGAGTTTCACCCTTTGTTTCAACTCACGCCACACTGAACAAGGATCTAAAATTGGGGAGGCACACCATCAGTTTTTTTTTTAAAGAGAGATTTTGTTTTTAAAAAACAAGCATTAGTTTAATTGTTAAATAGCTAAAATTCTAATTATTGTTATTTTTAAGCATAATATTGATCTGGATTTCAAAAGATTTATTTAAAAAAAAAATTATGTTCACATTAGTTATTATTCCAATTATTGAAATGAGATATCATTGAAAAAAAATGTCATTTATAAAAAAAATCGGAGAAAAGAATTTGGAGACAGACATGAACAGACATGAACGTCGAAGTGAAGACAAGGAAAGACATACATGCACCAGATGACACAAGGAAAGAAGTCTTAGTATGAATTTGTTGACGGCCACTGATGCTTAGGAAGTTAAATGATAGTAACTGATGCAGAAGAAGAAAAAGGATATTGATCTGCTGTTTTGTTTCCTTGGACATGTCACTGTACCGAGTAAACCTTCAATGAGACATGTATAAATAAACGACTGACGAGTTTGGGCAAGCATCACGTGTCAAACAATCTTCCATTTGCTTGCATTTAAAGTTTCATTGATTCTCTGCCTAAGCAAACAAGAAAACATGTCATGGAATGTATAAAGTATTTGCTATAATATCAGCTCTTTACACGGGCGTAAAGAACTAACTAGCACTGCAGTCCATGAATGGGGTTTGAATGGCGTGTATTGCAAAAGGACAGAAACCCGTTTTAAAAGTACGTTCTTGAAGTTTGCCATATCCGAGGCAGAACAAGCAAAGGGGAAACAAGCTTCAGGGATACACTTTTCTTATTGTTACCAAATGCGAATGGATTAACGATTCATAGCGAACGCTGCCTCACAAAGCCGTGTGTGGTATTCTCGGAAACGGGGCCTCCCAGCTCAAGTAATGAGGCAAAGATGCGTATGTCACTCGGATGATGTTTTCGAGCAAGTCGATACTTTCGACCCTAAAATTGTCTAAGGCCATGAGGTATAGCACACATATGGACGTAAGGCATAACATATATATTTGTCATGGTGCCAGACTGTATCTGCTGCACCGTTCATCTGGACTCACCAGCTTCTAAGGGTATGCTGCATGGACAACAGCTTGGCTCCCTTGCCCAAGCGCCCAACCTCGCGCCTGCCGAGTACTCATTGTGGGGGCGCGTTCCTATAGTCAGTAATGACTGAAAGGGACACTGCTACTACCAAAATGCATTCTATTGGCTAGAATAAAAGTAGTTAGCCAGTTATCATCTTCTTTGGTTCTTGATCATTGACTGACGATGTAATTAGTGACCATCACGCCTGGTGGCGTCTTGTAAGGCAGCAACAAAATATCTCCACTTTAATTTAAAAAAAACATTTTAACAAACGAATGGACAGAAAACTGGAATCAAAGCCAGAAAGGCAGACACACTTATAAATTGCTAACAGATGCAACACGAACATGTCAGATATCTAGAGAGTCAAAAATACTATGCAACAGAAAATTGATTATAGACTTCAACTAGGAACAGGCTATTTCATAGTGGAGGAACCCTACTGTGTAACTTGTCTAGAGAGGAACACCATAGCACATTATGCGCTAACATGCAAGAAATATGAACAGCACAGAAAACCACTCTTTGAATACTTGAGAACACAAAACTTACTAGCACCATCGTCAGAAACTGTACTAAAACTGGACCAACCAAGGCAGCTACATAGCTTAATACAATTTTATATTCCAAAACAAGAACTAACATGTAAAAACTAGAACAAATGAGAATGACAAAGGAAGAAAAAACACTTTTAAAAATACCCCCCTTGTCCCCCAATACGATATCAGTATGAGAAGCAAAATTAAACTAGCTATTAAAAAAAAACAACAACAAACATCCAGTATAGTAGATACATATAAAAGAATGCTAATTACAATAAAAAAAGATACAGTTAACACATGACCTACTAACCCTACAAAACTCACCAGGGTATAGAGAGATCAATCTATGATCATGGAAGGGGATACACTATAAACACCATAGACATTAAACAATGCCACAACAAACGGCAGATAAATTACATCCTGAAAGAGCCAAAAGAAAATCAGCCAATGTAATAAGCTATATTGAATAATGAGCACTATATACCCAAATTAGAACCCACATGGGGTTGATCCTGGTATCCCTTGTATAAGACAAACACCAGTTTTACTATGTGTGGCCCTAAAACCAAACCAAATCTCCAGTTTGCCAGGTGGGCGGCTATTCTTCGTGTATGATGAGTTATCATTAACCCTTTATTCGTAACATCTTTGACCAAAAAAAAAATAAAAATATGAATTTATAAAAGACAGGAAGAACTGTTGATTTATGATAACTGGACCAATACTTGTTTTCTTTGCATTAGAATGTATGGAATATTTTTGGGTTGTTTTTTTTTTTTTTTGGGGGGGGGGGGGGTCTGGTAAGAATAACAAAATTGATCCCTTACACGTGTTTTTCCCCCTTTACTTGGTATAAGATTTTAATCACAGCTGAGTATTAGTCGTTTAGAATAGTTGTGACTAATACAATTCACCGTTGAATTCCTGGTCATGCAGGGGTACGCGGTAATGAGAGAGAGCTGACAGACTAGCTATGAGAGCACCCAAAGTGGGGACATTGGATATGGATAAGGGAATGAGAGAGCTGACAGACTAGCTTTGAGAGCACCCAAAGTGGGGACATTGGATATGGATAAGGGAATGAGAGAGCTGACAGACTAGCTATGAGAGCACCCAAAGTGGGGACATTGGATATGGATAAGGGAATGAGAGAGCTGACAGACTAGCTATGAGAGCACCCAAAGTGGGGACATTGGATATGAATAAGGGAATGAGAGAGCTGACAGACTAGCTATGAGAGCACCCAAAGTGGGGACATTGGATATGGATAAAGGAATGAGAGAGCTGACAGACTAGCTTTGAGAGCACCCAAAGTTGGGACATTGGATATGGATAAAGGAGAAACACTAAAGACAATTAATGATCGTCTGTTAGACAATGACACTGAATAGCCGTACTGTCTGAACTGTGCAACCAGCGTAAGGTCGCTGTGACGACTTGCCCAATCTTTTCTTCATTTTTTTTTATTATTTACGTGACATCATTTTTTCTCATCCTCAATGCATGATCGCAAAGTCCCGGGAATTGTCACTTGCGGATAATCTCCTAGCGTTCGGTGATTTTCTCCTCGCTATTTTTAGATACGACGTCATTGTTGACCCCTGACCTCGGTAGCGAGAAACCCGCTTTAATTTAGGACTGCTTAAACTTAGGGAGAACCAGTTTAGGCCACTTAGGAAAACATCACGTGACTTTTAACGTTATTGATTGGAGCGTCTATACGAGGCTAAGGTCACATGATGCACGCTACGGATCACGTGTCCAAGCGGAAATGACCCGCTAAAAGGCGGCAAATCCAGCATTTTTTCACTTGCCCAGGAAACCTCGAGACCGCTAGAACTAATCCCGATATCGGCGAATTCTCGCATTAAAAGCACTGAAGCCACGTGTCTAAATTGCGGGTTAGCGTCCATCTGAGTAGGTAAGTGGAAATCTCGTTAGAAAATAGTATTGTGATGAAATGTGTAGTACCTTGCAAAATTGACGCAAAATTGGTCTAACTGCGTTTACTTTATTCTTAATTTTTGTTTTACGATCACATCCAGCCACATGTGATCGGGTGTATTTTATGATCCCACGGGATATGTACAACATGTTCATAATAATGTATAACGGGAATATATATATAGCTATTAATTTCCATATTATTTGATTATTTTCGACCCGACGCTTAGACTAACGGAATTTAATATTAACGATAATGTTGACAGACCGTGACATATATTCATTATAAATTATATGACGATGCGACCAGACATGAAGTGTGTGATAATGTTGTCAGACAATTCTAAAACACTGATGTCCAATTATTTGTTAAATTCATCAAATTGACATGACGATTAGGCTAGAGGCACAGAACTAGAATACTGTTGCCGACATTTCTATGATAAATTTGGTGGGTTTAACTGACATTTATAATAATTCATCGGGTTAAGTTGACGATAAATCAGTCTAAAGAATTATAATACTGCCACTGGGGCAGAGGAATATAATAAAGGACAGAAAGGAGAAACTTGAATTCAAGATTAGGCTCTAGACATATGATGTTAGAGACTAAAATCTGAGATGACTGGCAGACGGACGGCTTAGGGAAAGACTGCTTTCTAAAGCCAGAAAATTAATGAAGCCGTCGTATTTGTCTTCAGTCTATGGTGGAGCCTTGCACGACAGTCCAATCTCAGAGCAGAATACGGAGTCGAGCACAGAGAAGGCAAATCCGAACCATTCCAGACCTACCTGGGGCAACGTCAGGAGACTGGAGAACTACCCATGCTTCACTATCAGCCAGGGGCTGAAAAGCTAAGTTTCCTATAAAAAGGGAACTCACCAGATCAATGCATATTTTTGTCATACATGATGAAACACACTTGATGTGAGACACATAGTACATACAGCAGACACTAATTCCATCGACAATACTATCATTCACCATCTATTCATTTTATTGCAATAAACCAATTGGGTGTATATACTGTACCCCATGCTTTGTTCCTTCCATTAGATGTTGAATATTGTCTGATGTTTATCTTCCTTTATAAGGGGGGGGGGGGGCGCTCGTAAAATCTAATATAAACCCAGTTAATTGATAACAATAATAGATAACTGAGAAGGGGACGACGGTAGCGAGAGACCAAATATCTCCTTACAACCTTTTCCAGACCTGTCTAGTAGGAGAATTTACCCTCTTCGTCACCCTTCAGAAGTGGGAAAACCCAACAGGAATTCTTGAGCCAAACTTTCCACATTCTTATCTATTATTTCTTTTAATAAATGCTTATCCTTCAAACGCTACGTGACAGTCGCCATGCAGTGGATACCGTCTCACTGTGAAATACCAGGAGACGGGAAAGCAGACCGACTGGCTAAAGAAGGTGCTGCAGACGAGCAACCGGATGTACCAGTTACGTACCATCAGTAGAAAAAGATGATCAAATCAATCAGAAAGCCACCAACACCAACGCAGGACGACTACCAAGCTATGAACAGATCAGAACAAATTGTCATTCTGCGTCTCAGAACAGGACACAAACGACCCCGCAGCCACATGTATACAAAATTTAAGATTGGCAATTCAGCCATGTGTACATGTGGACGGGCACCCCAGACTGCAGAGCACATACTTCAAGACTGCCCCGAATATGATACATTGAGGCAAACCAACTGGCCAAGAGAAACAACACTGGAAGCAAAACTATACGGACCTCAGTATGAACTACAAAAGACAATGAAGTTTATACAAGAAACAACATTGCAGATATAGACAATATATTCTGAAGCACATTAAAAACGCACCACTATTATATATACTGATGCCGAGAAGCTGGGAAAAAAAGGTGTGGAAATGGATTTTGCCCGTGTTTGTCATGAGGTAGAGAGCGAATGGCTGCTGGAATGGAAAGTGCATGATTCAACCCACGGGTTTGTGTACAGACTACATGAAAACAATGAAAGTTACATGTGCAACACGATTCCCAACAGCTATGACCCTGAAAATGTGTACGCGTTGTGGCAGTATACTCGGTATAAAAAGGCCGTTGAGACAAAACACCCAGTACATGTGCTTGAAATGCCACGACTATCTAAAAACGACCGCCAACGAGCCATTGGTAATTTGGAGACCGGAATGAGCTCGCGGGCCATTGCCAGAAGGATGAATTGCCACCACAGCACTATTGTCTCAATGAACGTTACGGAACCACTGGCAGTGCCCGGGATAGACTTCGGAGTGGCCAACCACGAGTTACTACCCCTGCGCAAGATCGGCATATTGTGCTGAGTCACCTAAAGAATCGTTCTCTCCCGGCAAGTCAAACAGCAAGAGCAATAGTGGGTAGACGTGGGCAAGTCTCTCGAATGACAGTCATACAACGACTACTCAGAGATACAGGCCTTACTGCAAGACGACCTTATGTTGGGCCAAACTTGACTCACAGACATCGTCAGCAGCGCCTGCAATGGGCAGAGCAACATGTCAGATGGACTAGACTGCAGTGGAATGCTGTCCTATTCACAGACGGCCGAGAGCAGATTCAACATATCCTTTGCTGATGGACGTATGCGGATTTGGCGACGGTGTGGAGAGAGCTTTGCAGATTGCTGTGTTGGTCAGCACAACCGATTTGGAGGTGGCAGTATTCACATTTGGGGAGGATTCAGTTTTCATCATCGCTTGCCTCTTCACGTCTTCCGTGGAAATGTTAATGCTGTGACATATCGAGATGAGGTTCTGGATGCATTGGTTGCTCCTGCGTTCAAAAATTATCCAGACTTGCAGCTTCTGCAGCAGGATAACGCACGTGCGCACATTACGCAGCAATATCTACAGCAGCAGAACATTGTGACGATTGATTGGCCTGCCCTATCACCAGACATGTCCCCTATAGAACATCTGTGGGACGAGCTTGGACGCAGAGTCTACAGGCAAGGTTCTTCAGCTAATCTGCAACAGCTCGAAGCTGCTCTTACGCGTGAATGGGACTTGTTTCCCCGGAATTTCCTTCAGAGACTTGTGCGTTCCATGCGGAGCCGCTGCCAAGCTTGTTTGCAAGCACACGGTGGACATACCAGATACTGAGGATAGTGTGAATGAATTTTTTTATTGGTTGCATTTTTGGTTTTTTCCCCTTGCCTGCACAGAATGCAATGAATTTCATAACAATCAAATGTACAAATTAATGACCAGCATGGATTCATAGGAAAATGAATAAAGATTCCAAATATGTAAATTTGTAAACACTTATATTTACATTTCACACTCTGTTCCTGGATTATACAGGTGGTGCGTTTTTAATGTGCTTCAGTATATTTCAAGCGAACGAAAGAAGAAGAAGACGAATCATATAGGCTAAGATTGCTAGAATTTGGCATGAAATGTAAGGCTAGCAGAGATGGACAAATGAAAGGATGTTTCTGTCGTGCATACAACCAGCGCGCACTGGAACAGTTAACATTCATACCCGTCGACCATTGCTGGGGGAGACTTAGCACCTATAGTTTTGCCCGGAGTGGAAAGATGTCGATTCTGTTCAACAATATCAATAACCTATAAATAAAATATACTTGAATAATTTTAAACAACTAATGTCAAGGTCATAAGTAAGTTGGTCATTACTAGAGCTCTGTTTAAAACACAAGACTCGATGACCTAGTTGTTTGAAGAAACATATTGGTTTGCTCGGCACATCGCCATTCCTCATTTGACGTCTGCCTCTGCCTGTATGAAACAGTCTCTATTCGCAGTTCATTATTTCTCTTACTTTAAACCTCTACTTTAAAGAGATATTTCCACCTTATTTGACATTGTTTTAGTTCTTATATAAATCCACTGGGCCAATGTCCATCAAAACTTGAAATATTGAAATGAGCAAGTAATAATAATAATAATAATAAATAAAATAAATACATAATAAAAGGAACTGCACGCAACGTTAGAGCACTCTGTGATGAGTGAAACAGAAATCTTGAGCATCCAAGATTTGAAACGCGACAAATACACAAAACTATTTAGATCTTACATAAAACTGGTTACAAAAACAAAGTACTGTCCGATCATTCATGTTGTATTTGTGGAGACTTCAAAAACCGGAATCGTTTACCTGAGGAGGCAGTAGGAATGTTCTTTTTTTGTCTTCTCAGAGACACCCGGGAACAACATAAGGGAGGGTATGAGAGGGTGCATACAATTAAGAGTCATGCTTCTAGACCAAAAAGTGGATAATATTTGAACAAATGCCCTAACATAACCGAGGAATTCTTTAGTGAGCTTTACACCTGGTAGAACCAGATATTATTATGAAAGGCGTGCTTAACGTTTTTCATAGTCGGGCGGCTCAAGACTATATTTTTAAATTTATTACCCCCAGTTCGTTGGCTGCATGCAGCTGATATAATTTACGTGAAAGGGCTTGAACTAACGAACGAAAGAAACAGCCACTAAAAAAAAATCCATTACCAATCAATAATGAATGAAAATCTCGATCGATACGCTTGTATGTGTGTATGTGGTTTCGATGAATCGATCTGCCGGCTATTGACAGAATAAGATCAAGGCGTGAAGGCCGAGACGTGTACTTGCATGGCGTCAGCATTTGCAGAAGACGCGGTACTACCTGTTGTTGTCTGCTGTGTCCTGTTAATAAAGTTCAGAGAAAAGTAATCTTTTAGGTTCAAAAATTTATTCTGAAAGTTTACGACCATCTTCACACGTAAGTTGGTGTTGATTCTTTGAATGTGTGCTCTAAAGATAATTGATTGTTTAAAATCTTAATGAGCGTTAGTAAGTTATAGTATGTATTGATACACTGTGTGCAGGATCTACGTATAAATTGTGATGTGACGCCGTACTTTAATTATGCTATATTATGCTCGATGGATGGGGAAATATAGCGTTATGTTAATCCATTACTATTTCAGTGCTATACGTGGGAAGATAATATCAAGAGATGGACAGGGAAGAGTCTGTCAGAGTGTACCATCGAGACGAGAGACAAAAGTTGTTGGAGATCTATTGCAGCCGACCTTCGATGTGAAGATGATGATGATGTTACGCTCAACCTCTTGAAGTTCCCGGGGGTCTATGAGGGGACAAAGAAAGAATAGAGCTGCTGCTCCCTCAGGCATGTCGTAACAGGCGACTAATGTTAGTTGTGCATTGGATAGCAACCACTTAAATGTAAAACTCTTTGCTACAGAAACCACTGTTGCAAGGTCACGTGAATGTTTTAGTGCAGACTTCCGTGACCAGCTGCAGTGGTGGCTCGATTCTTGACGGGAGCTAAAAAAAGAGATGATGATGATGTCTAGCCCTATGTCGACATGTAGAAAAGAAGATCCCAGGAAATATGGATTTCTGTGAAGATAACTTTGTTGATTTTGAAAGGGCTTTTGACAGTATACACAGGGACAGCCTATGGAAAATATTACGAGCTTATGGAATTCCCAGCTGCATTGTTTCCATCATCAAAAGCCTCATATGCTAACTTTACATGCAGTGTTGGGCACAGCAACCCAACTTTTGAGGTGAAAACAGGAGTATGACGGGGATGCCCCTTATCAGCCACTTTATTTGTAACGGTCATAGATTGGGTGATGCGCCAGACAACGGAGGGCAGTCCAAAAGGAATAAGACGGACATTGTTCTCTACACTGGAAGATATGGAATATGCAGATGACATTGCACTACTTGATCATTCACATTAACACATCCAAGAAAAAAAACAGATAGACTGAATAGGTATAGCCAGCAGGTGAGTCTGAACATCAATCTAAAGAAGACAGAAGTCACGTCACAGTGTAAGAAATTCTTAGCCCATAACAATAAGGAACCAAAAGCTAGAACAGACTGACACATTTACATACCTAGGATGCATAGTAACAACAGACAGCGAAACAAGCAAAGACACCAGACGCAGAATGAATAAAGCGAGAACAGCCTTTGCTAGTCCAGACAACATCTGGAAGTCCTCTCAGTACAGCATAAACACCAAATTAAGATTATATGAGAGCTGTGTACTTTCTGTGGTACTGTATGGCGCGGAATGCTGGAGACTAACAGAGAAAGAAATGTCGAAATTGTTCTCTTTCCACACAGTCTGCCTAGGGAAAATTCTCCGAATCTTTTGGCCGAATACCATCAGCAACCAAGAACTGTTTACTCCAAGCAACCAAGCAAACATGCACACCATCATAGCTGGCAGACGCTGGAGTTGGGTTGGCCAAGTCCTCAGAAGAGACCCCGATGCCATCACAAGAACAGCTATGCTATGGACCCCTGAAGGAAAGCGAAAGAGAGGCCGACCAAAAACAACTTGTCGGAGAACTGTATAGTTTGAGATGCAAAGAATGAACCAGAGCTGGGTCACTGCAAGAAGGACAGTATAAAGTGGAAGCAGTTTGTTGCTGCCCTACAAGATGCCACCAGGCGTGATGGCCACTGACTGTTTTGACAGCCGTTGGCTAAGGATCAAAGAAGAGAAGAAGTGATGACAAAAAAAAAAGATTACAACCAGCCTCATTTTGGCCATTATTGGTGATTATAAAAAAATATACTGAGCTAGAAAAAGAGATGGAAAAGGTGGGGGCGGGGGGTGGGGGTGGTTGGTTGGGGAAAACAGGGTGTTCAATAAACAGTCGAAATACAGATGTGATTTCAATTAACATCTTTGAGCATTGTGTAAGATAAGCTTACAACAAGCTTAGATGGGACACTGAAATTTGTCACCACTTGTTTTTCGTTTCTGTTCAGGAACAAGCTTTAGAATAACCTGGCTTGCCAGAATGGGGAAATCTCGTTTCTAATTGTATTTAAATTGCTAACATCGTCTCTGACAGAAATATCAAAGGTTGTCCCATAGCAGATACTGCTGTAGGGGAGTGAAGTGTTAGAGACTTCACTATACTAAGTCCAGCTTTATGAGGTGGGGTGACCTGTTCCCTTTCTCGCTGCCTTTGCCTTTATTAACTCAAGAGCAGAGTTAGGTACCAATTTACAGCTGAGTTCACTGGAGCGTGACGCCATCGTGTTTGGAACCAGGTACCTTTGCCGCGATAACCACTCTGCCAATCGGACGCTCAGTGTCTTGCCTTCTTCTTTGACCTTTCAACTCCTCAAGGCCTTCAAAATAACTTATGCCAAGTCTTCCTGTCTTGTGCCATCAGCCCAAGGCCTTCACATGTCTTCTTCACCCCCTTCATGTATGTTTCCAGTTCTCTGTTCCATTTGTTCTTTTGTCTTCCTCTACCGTTTTTACTCTGAGGATTCCAGAACAAGCACTGTCTGGTAATGCTATCAACAGGTTTTCTCAATGTGTGTCCTATCAATATCCAGCACCTTCAGGTTTTCTCAATACGTGTCCTATCAATATTCAGCACCTTCTTCTCATTTCTTGTTCCACTGGCACTTGTCTATTTCTTGTCATCAGTTCCACATTAGTGACCTTGTCATACCATTTCAATCCTTCTATTCGACGCAAGCATACATTCATGAAAGTCTGTAGCTTTTTGGTTGTTGTTTTTGTTGTTCTCTATGTATCTGCCGTGTAACGACTTCTCACCGACTTTTTCTTCTGTCTATTAATTTATTCCTCTAAAAATCTCTATCGCTAGATCGAAAACAAATTCCCTTCGGATATCTTTTTCATTCTTATAATAATAAAGTCTCTCTCTCTCTCTCGTCTTATATTACACAGTATTCGCTAGCTCAGGATTCTCACGGCCAAGGGCAATAAATAATTCCTTTAGCCAGCGAAATTCATTCCACTAGGAAGGTGAGAAACAGTGCTACGACCAGTCCGGAAGTCGACCCTTTGTTTGTGTCACGAACTGGACGCACGTAAATCAGGTAAGGGGCAGGAACCCTGCCTTCAGCGACAGGCACTTGCGCAGTGAATACTAGGGCCAGTTAAAATGAAGATAACTTGATTCCCCTGGGACCAAAATAGAATTTGCAACAATGCCACCCAAGAGGTCACGCACCCCTGATCGGGAACAGCCATCCTGGAATTGTGGAGGGAATTATAATGCATTTCACTTGTAACTATCGCTCGAAACAGAAGCGTAAGGGCCTCAATCGAGGCTACTTTGTGGTTGAAAAATCCGTGAGGGTTCAGTTGAGCGAATCCACCCAGGTTGCGGTTACAAGGTACTAACCCAGGTTACGGGTCCAGGGTACAAACCAGGGTACGAGTCCACGGTACCAAAGATTACCCCTACCCACCATACCCTATTAACCAGGTTACCTTACCATACCAAACCATATCCTGTCACCCAGTAACCCATTCCATACCACACATCCCATAAGCAGAAGAGGTATTCAGCAGAGGTGACTTACCCCCTCCTTATCTGTGATGTGCACTGAGTCCAGGGAAGCAAAATCTGACACCCTCTGACACCTAAGTGCTGGGGCAGACCAAACCAAGAGAGTCCGAAACAAATCATCTCCGCAGCTACAACAGGCCTTCGGAGAGATGAGTATAACACCTACCAGCAGTACAGCAATAGAAGAGATCTTCTGGTCCATATGATGACATACTAGTTGTTTTTTTCTAAACAGCAGAGCTAAACTTTTTTTTTCCATATTTATATGTATATTCAGATATGTGAGAATCTATATCCTTTTATTCAATTTAACAGCGTCTGTTGTTATTTTTCTTGTTAACTTTATTTGAGCTGTATTTTGTTTTAAATATAAATCTACACCCTGGGGGCAGAACCATAATTAATAAACACTATTGGGTCGGGATATTTTTAATGTGGCTGGGAACTAAATATCTTTCTCAACCTTAGGTGCTTTACACAGTCCTTTTGTAGGATTCCTGAGGAAGAATTTATCGTCCAGAAAATATCCTGTTTAGTGGCCAGAATTCTCTTTTAAATAAATTTATAGTACACCATTTCCAGAGGAGAGGCAGTTCCATTACGAACTCGTAAACTATCTATAAGACATTATTATCTTTATTCTTCCATTCCATCCAAGCTGCCCTTCTCATCAAAATCACTCCACGACAGTATCACACCCGTACAACAGGACTGACTTGATATTTGAATTGAAAATTCTGATTTTTGTTTGGATTTGATTTCTTTTGCTCTCCATATATTTTCCCAATGCAATGAAAGCTCCTATAGCCTTTTGTATTCTCGTTTTTATATCCGTGTCTGTCCCTTCAACTGTGTCTAGATTGCTGTCACAGTGTCTTGCAGACGACGATAATTCCCACTCCATCACATAAAACTGTCATTTTTGAATGAATTTTGTCATTAAGCATGACTGTGCTTTAGATAACCATTAACTTAAGTTACTGAGCTAAATGTTTCATTTATTTTTCGCGGCAGAGATGCAAAAAAAAAAAAAAAAGTGGGAACGGGGAAGCGGTAAATGTTATCAACTTCCGATTGGTGCAAATGTCTGCCAGAGATAAAATTGCCTGTCTAATAGTTCCGCCCCTGTTCTGATCCTGTTAATTCAGTATTGATTTTGTCCCCCCAGACATGTCAATACAAAATCTGACACGTCAATTGTAATCACCTGGAAGGTTGGAATGACCACACTCCAATTTTTTTGTGTGTGGACAGACTTTACTGTTAATCCAACTTATATTGCTGTAGCCTTTAAATATGAAAGGTAAAGGTGGTTCTATTTGTGGGTACGGTCGTAAAGACGCAACGTGTTAGGTTTTCACTTCACAAGATGTCAGATTTATCAGGTGGGGTAACTGGACTAGTCATATGCTTTTAGGATTTGCTCAACACAGTATTAAGGATCTGTTTATATGGCCTGTACTGGTGGATAGAAGGAGCCGCGGTAGCATAGTGGTTAGTGCACTGGCTTCCTAGCGCAGTGGTCTATGGTTCGATCCCCAGATGAGGCGAAAAATTTTTAGGCCACAAACGGCTCCTGGGTCGACCCAGCCCCAAATGGGTACCAGAGCTACTCTGGGAAGGTTAAGGCGGCCGGCGTGATGCCGACCACATCACCCCTAGTGTGCCGACGGTCAAGATAATATGGGCCTAACACCATATTCCCAATATGCCTCAATGGGCGTGTAACGGGTTCCTTTACCTTTTTTACTGGTGGATAGGGCAGTTATGGAGGTGACTGAGTTTAAGTTTACTCTGGATCGTTTCTCGGCCCTATAGCGTGGCATGTAGTGTAGCGAAAATAATCGCCGTCAACAAGGCACTGTACCTGGGGTGCTGACTTCACAACACCAGACCACTGTACCTGGGGTGCTGACTTCACAACACCAGACCACTGTACCTGGGGTGCTGACTTCACAACACCAGACCACTGTACCTGGGGTGCTGACTTCACAACACCAGACCACTGTACCTGGGGTGCTGACTTCACAACACCAGACCACTGTACCTGGGGGTGACCACTGACTGACTTCACAACACCAGACCACTGTACCACGGGTGCTGACTTCATAACACCAGACCACTGTACCTGGGGTGCTGACTTCACAACACCAGACCAATGTACCTGGGGTGCTGACTTCACAACACCAGACCACTGCACCTTGGGTGCTGACTTCACAACACCAGACCAATGTACCTGGGGTGCTGACTTCACAACACCAGACCACTGTACCTGGGATGCTGACTTCACAACATCTGACCACTGTACCTGGGGTGCTGACTTCACAACACCAGACCAATGTACCTGGGGTGCTGACTTCACAACCCCAGACCACTGTACCTGGGGTGCTGACTTCACAACACCAGACCAATGTACCTGGGGTGCTGACTTCACAACACCAGACCAATGTACCTGGGGTGCTGACTTCACAACACCAGACCCCAAGGTCTTTTATTTGAATATCGTCATTACTTTGCTGTGTGCTCCTTAATCGGCATGAACCACCACTACAGCCGGTCCCCCTGCAGGACGCCTGCACAAAACATTCAGATGTTTCTGCAGCAGTGGCTTCAGGCAATTTGTTTTTACATGATAAAGTTACTAGTCCCTTGCACAACCTCACATTAGTGGCTTCAGGCAACTTGTTTTTACATGATGAAGTTACTAGTCTCTTGCACAACCTCACATTAGGGCCTTGTACGACATGCCTGTGGGTGCGGTAGTCCCATTCTTTCTTAGACTCTTCAGAGACCCCCAGGAACTACGGCGAGCTATATGAACATCTACATCATCATCATCTACATCATTGTCATCATCATCATCATCATCATCATCATCATCATCATCATCATCATCATCATCATCATCATCATCATCATCATCATCATCATCATCATCATCATCAACATCCTCATAATCAACACCATCATCATCAACATCATCATCAACATCATCATAATCAACACCATCATCATCTAAAATATTGTCATCATCATCAACATTATCACCATCATCAACACGATCATAATCAACACCATCATCATCCACATCATTGTCATCAACATCCTCACCAAAATCATCATCATCAACATCATCATAATCAACACCATCATCATCAACATCATCATCAACATCATCTTCATCATCAACATCATCATCAACATCATCATTATCTTCATGAACATCATCATAATCAGCACCATCATCATCTACATCATTATCATTAACATCATCATCATCACCATCATCATAAACATCATCATAATCAACACCATCATAATTTTCATCATTATCATCAACATCATCATAATCAAAACCATCATCATCTACATCATTGTCATCAACATCATCAACATCATCATAATCAACATCATCATCATCAACAGCATCATCACCATCATCATAATTAACAATATCATCATCATCAACATGATCATCATCAACATCATCATCATCTACATAATTGTCATCAACATTATCATCATCAACATCATCGTCATCTACATCATCATCATCGACATCGTTGTCATCAACATCATCATCATCATCATCATCATCATCATCATCATCAACATCATCCTAATCAACACCATCATCATCTACATCTATGTCATCTACATCATCATTATCATCATCATCATTATCAACATCATCATCTTCTACATAATTGTCATCAACATCAAAATCATCATCATCGTCATCAATATTATCATAATCAACATCATCATCATCTACATCATTGTCATCAACATCATCATAATCATCATCACCAACATCATCATCAACATCATCATAAACATCGCCATCATCTACATCATCATCATCTACATCGTTGTCATCAACATCATCATCAACATCATCATAATCAACACCATCATCAACATCATCATCGTCATCAACAAAATCATCATCAACAACATCATCATCAACGTCATCATCGTTTACATCATCATCATCAACATCATCATCATCAACATCATCTACATCATCAACATCATCATCAACATCATCATCATCAACATCATCAACACCATCATCAACATAATCATCAACATCATCATCATCAACATCATCATCTTCAACATCATCATCATCGACATCATTGTCATCAACATCATCATAATCAACACCATCATCATCAACATCATCATCATCATCAACATCATCATCATCTACATCATTGTTATGAACATCAACACTATCATCACCAACAACATCTTCATCATCATCAACATCTACATCTTAATCATCATCATCTAAAATATTGTCATCATCATCAACATTATCACCATCATCAACACGATCATAATCAACACCATCATCATCCACATCATTGTCATCAACATCCTCACCAAAATCATCATCATCAACATCATCATAATCAACACCATCATCATCAACATCATCATCAACATCATCTTCATCATCAACATCATTATCAACATCATCATTATCTTCATGAACATCATCATAATCAGCACCATGATCATCTACATCATTATCATTAACATCATCATCATCACCATCATCATAAACATCATCATAATCAACACCATCATAATTTTCATCATTATCATCAACATCATCATAATCAAAACCATCATCATCTACATCATTGTCATCAACATCATCATCATCAACATCATCATAATCAACATCATCATCATCAACAGCATCATCACCATCATCATAATTAACAATATCATCATCATCAACATGATCATCATCAACATCATCATCATCTACATAATTGTCATCAACATTATCATCACCAACATCATCGTCATCTACATCATCATCATCGACATCGTTGTCATCAACATCATCATCAACATCATCATCATCATCATCAACATCATCCTAATCAACACCATCATCATCTACGTCTATGTCATCTACATCATCATTATCATCATCATCATTATCAACATCATCATCTTCTACATAATTGTCATCAACATCAAAATCATCATCATCGTCATCAATATTATCATAATCAACATCATCATCATCTACATCATTGTCATCAACATCATCATAATCATCATCACCAACATCATCATCAACATCATCATCATCAACATCATCATAAACACCGCCATCATCTACATCATCATCATCTACATCGTTGTCATCAACATCATCATCAACATCATCATAATCAACACCATCATCAACATCATCATCGTCATCAACAAAATCATCATCAACAACATCATCATCAACGTCATCATCGTTTACATCATCATCATCAACATCATCATCATCAACATCATCTACATCATCATAATCAAAACCATCATCATCAACATCATCATCATCAACATCATCAACACCATCATCAACATAATCATCAACATCATCATCATCAACATCATCATCTTCAACATCATCATCATCTACATCATTGTCATCAACATCATCATAATCAACACCATCATCATCAACATCATCATCATCATCAACATCATCATCATCTACATCATTGTCATGAACATCAACACTATCATCACCAACAACATCTTCATCATCATCAACATCTACATCTTAATCATCATCATCGTCTTCGTCAACATCATCATCATCATCAACATCTTCATCAACATCACCATCAACATCATCATCATTTACACCATCGTCATCAACATCCTCATAATCAACACCATCATCATCAACATCATCAAACATCAAGGAAGCACTAATCCTGTTCTTTATGTGTCTCTTCAGAGGCCCCCTAAGAACTACACAGAACATTCTAGTCTGTGGTCGTGCCTTTATTACTGTCATGTCTGACTTTGCTTCCCTCAACTTTCATGAGTTGCGTTTCTCCTATAGTGACTATAGCAGTATGTTTTAGCTAATTCATATCACACGCTGCCCCGTGAAGTTCCCGGGCGTCTCTGAGGAGGCAAGCAAATACTGCTCCATCGGGCTTGCCCTAAAAGATGAGTAACACGATATTGTGGATGAGGCTGACAACGTCATCATTTAAAACAAATTGCTACAGAAACCACATCTACAACATCACATGAGTGCATTGTTCCACGCTTGCTGCAAGGAAGCCAGCTGATGTAGTGACTCCTTGCTGCAAGGAAGCCAGCTGATGTAGTGACTCCTTGCTGCAAGGAAGCCAGCTGATGTAGTGACTCCTTGCTGCAAGGAAGCCAGCTTATGTAGTGACTCCTTGCTGTAAGGAAGCCAGCTGATGTAGTGACTCCTTGCTGCAAGGAAGCCAGCTGATGTAGTGACTCCTTGCTGCAAGGAAGCCAGCTGATGTAGTGACTCCTTGCTGCAAGGAAGCCAGCTGATGTAGTGACTCATTGCTGCAAGGAAGCCAGCTGATGTAGTGACTCCTTGCTGCAAGGAAGCCAGCTGATGTAGTGACTCCTTGCTGCAAGGAAGCCAGCTGATGTAGTGACTCCTTGCTGCAAGGAGGCCAGCTGATGTGACTCCTTGCTGCATAGGGAGTGAACAGAGTAATGATGATACCACACCCTATACTTCTGTCCTGCGTTTGAAATAGCGTCCATATTTAACGTTTATAGCAAGGAGCTGGTACGATATGCTATTTATATATATATGCCAGTTATTTCATATCAAATGCATTTGTGTTTAAGAAAAGGCTATCTGTGGTAAGCTACAGGATTGGACCTGTGAATCTTATTGTCATACTTCTCCGCCTCTGCTACCATTCTGTGAGAACGTGCTTCCAATGTATTTGAACTTATTGATCTCTTGGATCAAGCTACTGTTGACTTAGACCTTGGGTGGGCTTGGGTTGCAATGACCTTCATGACTTGTTTAATCTGTGTCCTGCATCTTTCACACGTTATGTCGAATACCGAGTCTTCTCTTATTTGTCGATTAGTCTTGAATTCTTTCCAACTGATGTTCATGAGTTTTCTAAGACATTTGTTCTCGAATGCATTCAGCTTGTTCTCCAATGATTTTGTTATTTTCCAACTCTCACAGCCGTATGTTAACACTGAGATAACATTTGAATTAAACAGACGAAGCTTGGTATGTATATTCAATGATCGTAATTTCCAAATGTTAGATTCGTATAAGGATAGATATATGACGTCATTCTTCACCTTTAACCTCTCTGCCGTTAACCACATTTCTGCCAGATACATTCGCAAGACAGTCTACTCAACTCTACTCCAACTCTGTATTCGTTTGTCTTTGTTGTTTTTTTTTTTTCATAATTGCATTATCTAATTGTATTTTGTCTGTCCTTAATCGGATGTCCCTACCATTTTATTTAGAGCAAGGTCTCTTAACATGTGGTCTACAGAACTCCTATGGGTCTATGAATGGGTTTTATGGGATCCGTTGAATAACCTAAAATTTTACATTTTAAATTATGATTTTAAATGCATTTATTTTCCAAGACGGGATCCGTAGCCTCCATCGCACAGTTAAAGTAGTCCATGACACCAAAAAGAAAAACAAGAAAACATGATTTAGACAGTCACGTCATTCTAACGGGCTTAGTGTTATTTAGCATCATGTCTTCTTAGTATAGATGGCCCTGGAAAAAAAACATTTCAGCCAGGTGTGAAATTAATGAAGTAATTACAGGAGTTTATTCATTAGTCAGCACCCTTCAGCTCACCAAGGAATATAGACCTTCAACAAACACATGTCAAGTCTTCCTGTCACGTGACATAGACATTCAAAAAACACGTGTCGAGTCCTCCCATCAGCCCCTCCCATTTCCACGCCTTCCTCGTCATTTTCAATTCTATCTCCAGTTCTCTTCTCCATGTTTTTTTTTCGATCTACTTGTGCCTGTTTTACCATGGGGATTCTAAAACAAGGGCTGCCTTGTCATGATATCAGCAGGTTGCCTTGTAATGATATCAGCAGGTTTCCTTGTAATGATATCAATAGGTTTCCGTGTAATGATATCAACAGGTTGCCTTGTAATGATATCAGCAGATTGCCTTGTAATAATATCAGCAGGTTGCCTTGTAATGATATCAACAGGTTTCCTTGTAATGATATCAACAGGTTTCCTTGTAATCATATCATCAGGTTTCCTTGTAATGATATCAACAGGTTTCCTTGTAATGATATCAGCAGGTTGCCTTGTAATGATATCAGCAGGTTTCCTTGTAATAATATCAACAGGTTGCCTTGTAACGATATCAGCAGGTTGTCTTGTAATAATATCAGCAGGTTGCCTTGTAATGATATCAGCAGGTTGCCTTGTAATGATATCAGCAGGTTGCCTTGTAATGATTGTGGTGGGTTTTGATGTTAAGAAGGTTGGTGTATGGTAAAGTTGTACTTGAGTGAGGTCAATCTGTGAAGGTCCCTGATGTAGACAATTGATAGCTGTGTTTCAGAGAACCTTGCTGATACCACCTACGATCTCACTCAAAGTTATATTTTGGCCTAGTATGATTGAGAGCTATGTTTAGTGTCTAGGGTAATGTAAGAGTGATGTTAAAGAACCTCAATACAAAAACATACACATACATATATTAAGTACTATGATAGACTCAACTAACTCCAGTTGTTAAATTTTATATTTTAGAATTTCTTTTGTTAATCTTTATTGGTCCTGAGCCTAAATTTGTTTTGGTCAGGACTACCTCTCAATGAGAATCATATTAGATAGATAGATATATTTACACACACACACACACACACATATATATATGTTGATCCATCATATAATGGACTATCCAAGAAGTTTAGAACTACAGGACTATATATGATGGTCATACAGGAGCATTACACCTATCTTATTGCATGGAAAAGATTACTGCTGGAATGATAGAGGCGTAGCAGCCATTAGGGAAAAGAAAAGAAAACTGGTACAATATGTCCAAAGTACATTGTCAAAAGTTTTCAATTGGTGTTAATTAATCTATTTTAACTAACTGGTACTTGGAGGCAGGTTGGGGATTTTCCTCATCCCAAAGTTCTTTTGTTTCACCTATGATTGTTTATTTTATTCCTTGGGAGGAAAGTTTATTTATACACAGGAGATCTTTCACTGATAAGTTGTCCCAGGCCAGATATTAAGACTTATCTGGACCCTGGAATCACAGCAGTTGTAGTTGGTTTGGCCAAACATCCCAGTCTCCTCTGGTCTTGAATTTCTTTACTATAAGCAGGTACCAGAGACTCTTCGAAATCGTGCAGAAATTCTCAATCAGCAATTCCCAGCACCAGGCAAGTGCCAGCAGAAACCCCTGTAAATGAAAGTTATGTTTCTGTCTTAACATCAAACTAATTCCTCCCAATTTACATGTAATAATACATTCAACACAAAAGAACTTGGTCAGCTCTCTCTGACCAACCTAGCTTCTCCACTCTAGTTTGATGGAACAAATTGTACCAGTTTTCTTTTCTTTTCCCTAATGGCTGCTACGCCTCTATCATTCCAGCAGTAATCTTTTCCATGCAATAAGATAGGTGTAATGCTCCTGTATGACCATCATATATAGTCCTGTAGTTCTAAACTTCTTGGATAGTCCATTATATGATGGATCAACATCTAGGCCATGCCTAAGTCTGCCATGGAACCACCTAATTACAATCTTTTTACATGGCCTTTTCTTACACTCAACCCTTTTTTAATTAAAAAGTTAATAAAATCAATCTTACCACATATTCAAGGAAATATAAACAAGTAAACGATGAATAGGCAATAGAATATGGCACACTTTCAGCACTGCCCCTGTCCAGACTGCTTTCTGTTATTAGTATTTAAAAAAAGCACAAGTCTGCTCATCGTTGCTTGCTCCTCAGAATATTTTGAAAAAATGGCAGCGAGCAGCCTACAATTTTTGATAATATAAAAGGCTTTGGCCAATCGGACGAAGCATGTCTTTATTTTGAATGAACTTTTAAAAATAAAAAAAAATCTCAAACCACTATGCGTTACTACTACCAACTATATTTGTATTTCAGGTCAGCCAATAATATTTCGCCTTGCTTTAAATACTATCCAATCCAATTCCCCGTACCTTCTTTCCCCAAAGTTGTTTTCAAAATTATGCCATAAAAAAATTAAGCAAGCATGACTTTTCCTGACAGTCTGTTGGATCCTCTATAGTATTATGGCTATAATTTGGTCATTTAGTGGACTATTTGTGTAACTGATAACATATTCTTGCTCAGAAAGTCCCAAGGCACCCGAATATATAATTTTTATGGCCCTAGGTATCTTGGTTCAGAATTCCATATTTTTTTCTATGTTAGTTGTTTATTTCTAGACTACCACCTGTTCACTTCTTTTCCATGTACTTTCAACCTAATTACGAGAATCATCCGTATTACGTTAGAATTGCGTCATTCTCAATAAGAGCTAAGCCTGTTTTCGTGACCCAAGTGTCTACATGTTCTAACTTTTACATCGTATTTTGAAAATCGCTCAAGGCAAGTCTTGCCACTGCGTTGCTATTGGCCTTTAGTTTGAAATCAATGCGAAACGAATTAGCATTGGGCCATAAATCCTTCTCTTCCCCCGTTTTCCTATATACTTTGTCTTCTAGGCAAATATTTGTTTGAACTTGGACAAAGTGTTACATTTAATCTCAAGGTCACTTAGGAACATTGAGTACATTTTATTCGGCCATAAGGCGTTATCAAAACTAATACACTGGCGGCGTGGGTGAAGACGCCAATTCTCTACCAAATTTTTAGTTCTATCTTATTTTAGACTTTATGCACTTTAATGTTATATTCTAATTTAGATATTGTATTTAGAATATCGTCACAATGATATCAGCAGGTTTCCTCAATGTTTGTCATTTCCATCTCAGACGTCTTCTTCTAATCTCTGGTTCCAATGGCGGTTGTCTATTTTTGTCACCAGTTCCACATTAGTGATCTTATCAAACCATTTCAATCCTTCTGTTGTACGCAAACACCAATTTACGAAAGGATGCAACTTTTTGGTTACATGAATGCTTTTCTTTATATTTACTTGCTTATATCTTTTTGTGCTTAACTTGCTGAATTACCTGTCTTGTATACTTACTTGCTTATAAACTTATCTTTTATATTCATCTCCTCACATCTCCTCACATTTGCTTACATATTATATACGAGGGTCGTTCAAGTCAAACCGGGACGTTTTGTTCTGGAAGTACAGGAAGGAATGCTAGCGTGGTGGTACTACTGACAGTAGTAAGTAACAAGTGTGACCTATTCGTATTATCGTTACCGTTACCGTTATTACCATTAGGTGGCGTACGCGTCACGGGTCAGTCCCTGATAGATAATGAAAATGGCGGACAACAGAGTTAGTGCACGGTGGGTGCCAAGACAGCTTTCCGCTTTTGACCGGCAGAGAAGAGTTCAAGTCTGCACTGAGTTGAAGGATCGTTTTGGCAGGGAAGGCCAGAATTTTCTGAATCGCTTCGTTACGTGTGATGAAACCTGGGTGCATCATTTCACTCCGGAATCAAAACGAACATCCATGCAGTGGAAGCATATGGACTCACCACCACCCAACAAATTTAGGAAAATTGCGTCTGCTGGGAAAGTGATGGCGAGTGTTTTCTGGGACAAATGTGACATTATTCAAGTGGATTTTCTACCCCGTGGTGCCACTATCAACAGTGAAGAGTACTGTCGCATTCTAAGTGATGTGCATAACCATCTGCGGAAAAAACGGCCTGGTTTGATAAGAAAAGGCGTCCTGTTTCTACAGGATAACGCACGACCACTTACCGCTCACCACACCACGTGCAAATTACAGCAACTCGGGTGGGAGGTATTGCCACATCCCTCTTACAGCCCAGACCTCGCTCCGAGCGACTTCCACCTGTTTGGACCCCTGAAAGAGTTCCTGGGAGGTCAGCATTTTAGCACTGATGACGAAGTGAAGCAATGTCCTACGATGGTTCAGGAGTATTGACATATTCTTCTACGCTAAAGCTTTTCAAGCATTAATTAAACGCTGGGATAAGTGTATAAATGTTGCAGGGGATTATATCGAAAAATAAATGGCAATTTCACTCCTACAAATTTGTTCTTTTAGTTTGTACAAACAAAAGTCCCGGTTTGACTTGAACGACCCTCGTACATATCTTACATAGTTATCGGCTCATATACACATCTTTTATACTTACTTGCTCGTTTACTTATTCTTTATACGTATTTTCTCATAACTTTTACACTTACTTGCTCATATACACATCATTTATGCTTCTTTGCTCATATATTTATCATTAATACTGCTTCGCTCATATACTTATCTATAAATATTATTTATTTTCCATTCTTTCCTTTTTATTTTTCATGTGCCATGAAACCCGAGGTACGCGATCAAGTAACTTTATCACTTCCTGTTCTAATGTTGTTTATACAATTATTTTGTTGACCTCTGGTCCATGTAATGATGGAACTAAACTGTCCATTATTTTGTTGACCTCTGGTCCATGTAATGATGGAACTAAACTGTCCATTATTTTCTCACATTGCCGTCCTCTACTTTTTTCTCTCTCAGACAAACTGCTCCCACAGAATTCTCCAGCGTATCTGTAAGACGTAGTCAACGCATTAACAAATTACAAGTGGCCAAGCCTAGGCTTGACTTATTCAAGATAATCCTAGCTTACTCTGCTGCTCATCTTTGGAACAATCTTCCCTATGATCTAAAAAACAATCTCAGCTCCTGTTCACACAGCTGTAGACTGTTCCAATACTTTATGGGTTCTGATTACATGCTCCTAATCTGATCATGTTTCCATATTGAATGTAGGCTCTAATGATGATTTTTGCACTTTTCAACTTATTTTATTTCATGATTATAATTAGATACTGTGAATGGGAGTGTGCTATTATTTAAATTCACAACGTTCAATTCCTTTAAGGTGATATTATGCCCTTCCTTTCTCTCATCTTTTATACTGAATTCATTTATTCTCACATGCATTTTACATTTCAATTGAAAATAAAGTTCGTTCGTTCGTTCTCTCTTGCCAATTGTTATCGTTTTTTATCATCATCGTCATCAAAGTAGCTTTTCGCTCCTTAAGGAGCATGGGGACTGCAGATGATCCTCCTGCAGGAAGCCTGCAGAATGCAATTACGTTCTCTTGGAATGGTGGTTTATGTAACAATTTGTTGACATGGTGAGATTGCCAGCCTCATGCAAACTTCACTTTAGTAGCCTCTTGCGTCATGCTCGAAGGCGACAGTCTAATATACTGCTAAGTAACACGAGAATCACATTAATCAATAACAATAAATTATGATTAGGTAAAAAATCTGCACTTAATTTGTTATACATTTCTCCATTGATATACAACAATACACTCTTTATTAACCTGTTTTTGTGAACCCCCTTGCTTCCCTAGATGACGAAACATAGTGAGACACATGAAGGCAAAGTCAGACAGTGAGTCATAAGGGAAGACTTCAAGAAGAGCTGAAGTTGTCGAGGTAATATTTGCTTGAAAAAGGAGGCAGGCCTACAAAGAATTACGAGATGGAATCAACGCTGGAACAACTTCAAATGCAGGCAGATTCTTTGATGGGCAGTGGAAATACGAGTGCTCCGACCTCTAGACCTACACTGTCTGGTCGTGAGAGGTCAGTTTTGGGAGAGTCCGACCAGGTGATGAGAAAATACAATAAATCGGATGAAGATTTGCTCAACGAATTCATGAAGCGAGGATCACTAGATGAATCAGATGCCAACGACATTACACCTTTGATATGCTGTGCTCTTCAAGGTAAACTACAGCTTGTTGAGAAACTTTTAGAGAAAGGGGCTGACATAAACGCGCCAAACGGATCTGGTACAACCGCTCTTATAGCAGCATCAGCTTCAGAACACGTGGAGATAATGAAGTTTCTCATTGAACACAAGGCAAAAGTGAACTCGGTAGATGCTCGCGGTAACAGCGCACTTATGATCGGAATTTTGACAGGCAACAAGGAAGTGGTCAAGCAACTGTTGGACAGCGGAGCAAACGTCCATAATCGGAATGTGAGCGGGCAGAGCACGCTTATGTTAGCAGCTTACAAAGGTGCTACAGACGTTGTGGAGGAGCTGATTGCAAAGGGGGCAGAGATCAACGTGAAGGATTATAAGGGATGGACTCCTCTCATGTTTTGTGCACAGTATAACGAGTATGACACCGTGGAAGTTTTGATAAAGAATAAAGCCGATGTCAACGATATTGATCTCGCTGGTGTCTCAGCCCTCCACATCAGCTCGGGGAATGGACAAACGGAGACGGTTGAACTGCTAATCAAATCTGGGGCTATAGTGGACCTTTTGGACAAAAGAGGGAGCACTCCATTAATGCAAGCTTGCGCTGGTGGTCACCTCTTATGTGTGCAGAAAATTATTCAAACGAAGGCGTTGTTAGATACATTTGATTGTTCTGGTGCCACGGCCCTTCATCTGGCTTCCGCAGAAGGTTACAAAGACGTGGTGCTTTCTTTGAAAGAAGCCAAAGCCAATGTGAACTCCGTAGATGATGAAGGAGATACGCCACTGACATGTGCCATTATGAACGGGCATTGTGAGTTGGCTAAAATTCTTTTGGAATCTGGGGCCGATGATTTAATCATTAATTATAAACGTAAATCTGCTCTATCGATCGCTGTCGATCACGATCTAGCAGACGCAGTGAAGATATTGTTACAACACAGACAGCCTTGTCAGCAGCACCCACTGATTAACTTCAAAGGTGAAAACGGCGAGACAGTGTTGGAACAGGCAGCAAGACGAGGCAATATAGGAATTGTGAAAATGCTGATCGAGGCTGGCGCACAGGTAAACGTGAACAGAGCTGTTGGGAACACTCCTTTAATTGAGGGCGTGATTAGTGGCAGGTTGGATGTAGTGGATGTTTTAGTCAAAGCCGGTGCGAAAGTGAATGTTGCCGATGGAAACGGAAGCACTCCTTTGATTATAGCCTCCATGCGTGGCTCGTTGCCTGTAGTCAAGTTATTGCTGGACAGTGGTGCTTCGGTGAAGGCTACCGACGACAAAGGCCGAACGTCTGTCATGTGTTCTGCTTACAGTGGGTACGCAGATATTTTAGAAGTGCTCCATCAGCATGGGGCTTCTCTCGATGAAACTGATGTCGACGGATGGACAGCCCTGATGATTGCCGCCCAGAACGGGAACTCGGATGTTGTTGAACTTCTCTTGAAAAAAGCAGCTGCAGTAGACTGCGCCATGAACTATGGCCGGACAGCCCTTACCTTCGCGGCGGAACATGGTCACGACGCCGTTGTAGAGACGCTGCTGAAACATAGCGCGTTCATAGACAAGGCAGACGCAGATGGTGACACGTCATTGATTTTAAGTGCACTCAGAGGACACGCCAAGGTCGTGAAGACACTGATCAAAAATGGTGCAAATATTGATCACACCAACAGAGAAGGACATACTGCTCTATATGTCACCTGCTTCGAAGGTCACACAAAAATTGTTCAAATTCTTATAAGTTCTGGGTCAAACGTGAACAGACCTGATAAGAAAGGATTCACACCTCTCATGGTGGCCGCAGCAAACTCTTTTGCAGATATTGTACACAATCTTGTCAAAGCTGGGGCAAATGTTAACGCACAAGACAGAAAAGGACGTACCGCCCTGATGATGGCTTCAAACAAATGCGCCGTCAACATTTTGCAGTTGCTACTGGTAGAAGGCGCTGCTGACCCAAATATTTCCTGCTCCGAGGGTTGGACGGCTCTCATGTACTGCTGCCAGCACGGTCATTCGGAGTGTATTAAGATGTTACTTGACAACAAGGCAGACGTCAACGCCAGTGACAATGAAGGAAACACAGCTCTAAGTATCTGCGCAGCAAATGGCTTCTTAAAATCGTTACGTCATATCGTCAACGCATTGATCAAACATGGCGCCAAAATAAACTCTGAAAACAGGAAACAAAGAACTGCTCTCAGCGTCAGCGCCAAATATGGGAGAGAAGACATCGTGAGCTTGCTCATTGCAAATGGTGCAGAAGTTGACAAAGTTGACGTCGATGGAAATACGCCGCTTTTGCTGAGTTCCTCGAGCGGGAACACGACGGTCATGGAGATACTGTTGAAGGCCGGAGCTGACGTGAACAAGAAAAACAACAAAGTCGAAACGGCCTTGATTCTCTGTGCCAAACATGGGTGTCTGTTAGCTTTTAAGTTGCTGCTTAACAAAGGTACGTGTCCGCTTTCAGCTAAATCTAATTTTTGGTCAAAGAGTGTAATTAACTGCCAAGGGAAGCTTAAATATCAGAGTTGACACTATATATACAACTGCATTTTTTCATTGTTCCCCGTTCCTCAGCACAATTTCCCCAATGCAGTCTGTGGCCTTTTGCAGGTATGTCAAGAGCTTAATGTCACTTTGTGTGTGTGTGTGTATGCTGGAGAATTTGTAGTACTTTGTTTTACAGGCTGGGGTTGCTGGTCTAATGCATGAACCTCCTTGGTAGCCTCTCACGACATGTTTCGTGAGGCACAATATTTCTTCCCTTAGCTACAATGTCACGGGATTTGCCTCCCCTTTGCTCCACAGTAGTGGTCCACCAGTGGCCAAAAAACTCAAGAGTATCTAAAATGGGTCGTTAAAGGTGTCTACCTCCGCACAAGATTACTCTTGGCAGAGTTGTAGATTAGAAGGATAATGACACTTTTATCTCAAGGGAAAATACTATTTTCATAAGTTGAGGTTGCCAGCCTCTTATGACTGGTATAACCACTTAGCAAGTACAGACATGTCACAATTCACATTTTAAACTTTATTTTCACAACTTACCCCAAATGGGATATACAATCTCCTGGCACAGTAGAATGGACACAGCAACTTTGTTAGATGCTTCGAACACTTGGTCGGGGAAATTTTAGTATTCCTCTTATGATGGGTGCTCTGATTCTTTAAGTTTCCAGTCTTGGTATTTAAAATTACGGATTCTCTTTTAAGTTATAAAGACGACCAAACACTTTGATCTGTCACTTTTGATTCTGGAATACTAGTCCGATGTCTGTCTGGCTCCCGGGAGTTGCTAATTTGACGTTGCGGTGCAGTCTGATTTGTGTCTTCGATTTCGCTAGATTATATTTCCGTTTCTCAGTTCATGTCGCAGATGGTACTTCCGACAACCTTGCCAATGAAAGGCAAAGTCTATTCCGGCTCTCAAATTAAACCAATTGCAAGCTCTTTAGAACTATGTGGGTCGGGGTGTTAAATCATTACTATTTCTCTCCCCCCCCCCCCCCCCCCCCCCGCGTGTTTTAAAATATCAATTTTACAATTGAAACTCGTGATCTCTTTCAAATATGGCAGTAATACTTCAGATTGTATTTGTACAAACTCACAAACACATCGGTGAACTTATTTCCAGACTAATACCTTCCGCCCATATTGTCTCTTCTGACAGGTTATACGTACTATTGCTTCAGAGATGGTCCAGCGGAAGCAATTACATATTATCACCTGTGTTTGCGTACATGTCTCGGACGGATTTCTTAGACAGCCAATCTGGCTTTCTTTCCATTGATGGTGCGCGACCACCTTGTGTCAACAAGGATCGTCTCTATCAAAGGTGGCTAGACGACTTAAGTGATAAAAGTATTATCCTCTGACCTATCTAATTAGCCTTGTAATACTACGATTCACCTGGTGAAACGTAAACAAGTCTAGGGAGTGGTCAGAGCAAAAATGTAGGTGCATAAAACATGCCAAATAATAGGACGATCGGTATGGAAAATGAAGAAAAAAAAGTTAATAATGCAGGAGAGAACGAAATTGACGAAAAGGGCACAATTGATTTCGGCACATTGTTGCTGTCGTTTTTGACGGTTTCATAAGACGTAAATCTATTTAATATTTTTTGATGATCTAAGGTAGAGAACTGTATGTTAACTCCCTGGGACAGGTTGATTGGGGGTTATCTTCCCTTTGTTTTATTCATTGTGTTGACCTGTCTTAAGTCGGGGGTTAGCTGTTCTCAGACCTGTTCTGTCTACGCATGCGCAAGTTTTTTTAGGGCGAAACGGAGAGACTTCCGTCAGGGAGTGATGAACTGGGTTCTGACCGGACTAGGATGTCCGTTGTACTTCTCTGCATTATCTGGGGGAAAGATAGTCTCCAGTGTGACTGTGATGTTAGTGATTCTCCCCAGAGTTATTCTGTTCGTCAAGAATGACGACAGTTGTTATCTGTGTATTTCTCGGATTCTGTCAAAGGTAAAAGAAACTTAATTATTATGCCTAAGTTGCAGAACATTTTGTGTCGACCTGTGAGTAGAGCTCACAGTTCTTTGAGATTCAGAGTCCATTATGTGTGCTCGATGTAGCCAGCTAAGACTATTCGTCTAACTATTTTACAGAAGCCCAGTGAAGAGAGATTATTATGGAAAACCGTATGTTAACGGTATGTTTCGGCATGGATGATTATGCCTGCCTATGAAGAATACACAATTGTTCACATTATTATAGAGGCCCGATATTTCGGCCGATATCTTTGAGCAGAAGAAGAAGTGTCTGGCGGGTGAAGCCAGATGAAGTCTTGACTTTCATTAAACAAGTTCATAGACTTTGATATTAAGCAACTAGAACCGCCTTTATCGTGCGGGATATTCGTTAAAGGACTACCTGACGCGTTTAGTCAGGGGCCCTGAGCTACAGTATGAACGAACGTAAATTGTCAAGCCAGCTCTACTAGCATCTTATACATGAGCTATGCAAGATTTATGATGCTTGATGTTTATAATCATTACCACACATGAAATGTCCATGATTATTTGTGCTATTGACTGTGTCGTCTGTCAGCGTACTGTTGCCGTAATAAATGTTGAAGAAAAGTCATCGGTATTATCCACGTCTATGACTTCTACTTGTGGTGGAGTGAGTTTGGTGTGTAGATGAATAAGAGCCTATACGACTTCGTGTTCACGATCTGCTGTTTCCTACATATACACCTTTACTCTCTACCACATCCTACTACGAGTACTACGCTCCTGAACAACATGTATGCTGTTTTATGTGTGAGTGTCTGCACTACATCCTGGCAGCGCCTCACGCTGCTGACCTTAATACACCGCAACACTGAACTGTCCAGGCACGACTCGACCTTACCCACAAAGCAGAATTTTACACACATACAGTATGTGGATCCTGACATCCATAATAAAAACCATCGGTCTCCTTTTACGCCCCTAACGGAGTTGCTTTTGCAGGAAGCATGTATCACGGCAGGCGATCTAGCGGTATAGGTTTATGTAGCAATTTGTTTAACATGATGAAGTTGCTAACCTCATGCACAACCTGCTATTAGTGGCCTTTTGCCTGAGTGAGTAGTAGTTCTGTTTTGCATTGTATTCTCAGTGGGCTCGGTAACCACTCAGTGGGCTCGGTAACCACTCAGCGGAGAAAGGGAGAGAATGTAGAGTCCGATCCAACATTTTAGGGAAATATTGAAATATAAGAAGAAGAGTTAAGGCGCTTGGAATAACGGCCGTTGTGAGGCGTCAGATATTTTGTATATGTGTGTGTAATAGCTGTTAAGAACGACAAGTGTCTTGTATTATTTCATTTAGAAGACTAAGCTAGAATACCACACTTAGCATTAAAGATATTTTTGTTTCGTTCTTCCATGTCATCTGTGTGAACAAATCAACCGGTAAATACCTTAAAATAAGCATGGCTGTTGACAAAATCGTTGGGGCTGTTTTGTCCAAGTCCACTGAATTCTATTTACTTTCTCCTCATCATCATCATCTCTTGTATTTTCTTCTTCTACTGCTTATCCGTGTTCGTTCTTTATCGAGCATCGAGCCACTACCGCAGCGGGTGCCCCTTGCTGGAAGCCGGCATTAAAACATTCATGCTCTCTAGCAGCAATTGTTTCTGTAGATATTTGTTTCATCTCATGAGGTTGCCAGCCCTATGTGCAACCTCATATAGTAGCCGCCTCTGACGGATTGCCTGATGAAGCATCCTATTCTTTCTTAGTCCCAAAGATCCCCCCAGCCCCGGGGCAACAAGCGGGGCACTTATGTAATTATACGCAATTTTTCATTACTACACAAAGAAAATAAATTCACACAATAAACGAGATCAAAAGGTCTTTTCTAACTGGACAAGCGCCTTAATATAACCGACTGACCATGTGTTTAGGTTGAACGTCAGGTACCTCGCCAAAACGAGGCGAAATCTAATGGAAAAAAAAATTACTACACTAAATAGAAGTCTTAAGATGGTATGACAAGATCACCAGTGTGAATTGATGGAAGAACCAGACACGTACCACTAGAACAAATATTGAGGAATGGTACTGCTGTTGGATAGGGCACACATTGCAGAGGCCAGCAGACAGCCTTGCGAGGTACGCCTTGTTCTGGAATCACCATGGTAACATAAACAGAGAGAATGAAAACGATACGGAGATGGGAATTGAAGACATAAATGAAAGAGAAAAAGAAAGCATGGACACAGCCTGAAGGAGTGGCACAAAGTATGAGGACTTGGCATGAACTTATAGAAGGCCCATGCTCCATAGGGGGTCGAAGGTTAAGGATGATAAGGACAAATAAAATAATAAAATACAAATTTGACCAAAATATGAAAGGGGTCGTCAACAAATGACGTCACGCTGTTTTGACATTTTTTCCCCCCCCCCCCCCCTCCCCCCATCCCCCTTTGTCACATTTCGTCACATAAACCCAGACGCCATTCTTATGTGACGTCACAAATCTAGTCACACACCCTACTTTTTTCCTCCCCATTTTTTTTTTAAACTATTGAAAGGACAGAATGTAACTGAATGTAAATTAGTTAACTAGCGCAGACAGAATAAGAATCTTTCAAGAAAATAGTGTTTGATGACTGTCGTAGATTTTATCAGATAGGTAATAGATGTTTATAGTCCTGTCTGAGCAGAGGTGATAGTGATGACAATGTGAAAGTAAGGGGTAAGAAATAGTTTTATCACGAGGTGATCGTGTAAGAGATCACAAGTTAACAATACGTTATGAAGTAGTCAGTATGGGAAAAGAATAGGTTCCTAATGTAATCTATCCCGTGAATACTCAGATTAGTGAGATTAAAAAAAGAAAGAAGAAACCACATAAGTATATGATGTTAACAAAAGACATAAGTTTCTTTCTCCGTTCATTCAATTCACACCCATTTAGTGGCCACTTTCAGACTTTTGCTTACCCCAGTAGTTGTCGCAGGCATTCCAAGGAAATACACTAATAAGTAATATGACTATTTAGTGTCAAATTTAAGTTTTGCCAAATCCAGCCCCAGACTCGTCGTAGTTGCTGACTGCAAATTTCACGGGAGTCGCTAGAGTCGGTGATTTAATTTGTCCTGGATACAATAAGTTATCTATGCCTTCTGTTGGTTTGAGTAAGGTTCATGCGTGGTGATCGCCGACGTAGGATGAATAGAACATATATAGTTCATATGTTGTTTAGCCTCAAGTGGCTGAGACTCTAGGTTAAGTTACACAAATGTTGCTGACAATACGTTTCGCCACAGCTGACTGATGAGATTGATATAAGTAAATCTGGTAATAGTTCTGGTCCAGTTAATATTATAATTTAATGGTTCTATTCTGGTTTCTCTCATGAAAATGAGGAAAATTGGACCACACAGGTCACAGCAAGAAGCTCATCAATATTAAATATCCCTGGATGCTTATAATACTATAAGTTCGTATGATCATAAGTTCATATGACCATAAAAAAGCCGCTAGTACTCAGGTTGATCAGCCTAGGTTTTAGGAAAGAAAATATAAACATTTAACCAAATTATCAATATCATATCTAACACGTGTTAAAATAGGACCTCTTCACCACTCCGTTATAAATTAGATTTAAAACACACGTGTCTAGCTTATCCGATCGTTTTTAACGCGTGATATGAACACTAGTCATTTTTAAAAAAATTACATAAAATGGATAGAGGTAAATAATATATACCGTCAGTAGACAGTTATTTAATGTATGTATTAGTCAATTTAAAACATCTCTTACTGGGAAATGGCGAGTAATTAAATTCACTTTACGGCTGAAAAAGATTTAGCTATAAGTTATTTAATTAGCACAGAAAATCTCAGTGAAATATAATGATAACTTTAAACACACTAAATCACTTAAAGGCTAGTATATAAATTACCGCAATCAGAAAAATGAAACACTCCACGAAAATCTAATAAATTTCACTCTGTACGAGAAATCTAAGATATCGAGCTAGTGAATTCCAGATAGATTTCTGAACAACTGATCATGGCTATCGGAGAGACGTGGTATATATCCGTAAATTCCATTCTATCGCTCTTTAATGCGAAAGTCACACCTACTGCCAGACCCGAGCTCATTTGCCGTTAGATTCTTGAATCAAAGGTAATTTTACCACCTCTGCCGCCGACAACCTCTCTGGCTTGACTTTCATCCTCTCCGCCTTGCCGAATATCAGCTACGCAATTAATTCCCCTGAAAATTTTACAATACAAGGTCCGTCTCAGACTTAACATCGCCCCTGATCAAAGAACCTATTACGCCATGCTCCGCGCTCTCTCTGTTCCACCGTGCTTAATTTCCAAACGGCTCACGTGTTAATTGCACTTGTGAATCCGGCGTTCCTGTAGCAAAAAATAAACTAGATGGGGAGGGGCAAAAGTGGATGAGCACTGCTGCACTATTTCCATCTGTGACAATGACTCAAGCTTTTACAAATACTGTTTTGCTGGCCTAATGATGCTAAATTTATTTCGGAAGGTCCTGGGTTCGATTCCCGGTAAGCCCATCACTTCTGTTGTTGTTGTTGTTGTTGTTGTTTTTTTTGGTCTAGTCTTCTGCGTCTTTATTTCTCACGAGTGCCTGAAACATACCTATGTGTATTATTTATTTACGAAATATTTACTGTTTACAAGCCTCGGATTTCCCCCTCCTTGTTTGTTTAAATTTATTTAAAATGCCGCTCTTTTTGGCTTAATTTAATTTCAAACGATAAAAATACATTAAACGTGAAGTAAACACATCAATAACTTCAGTTCTTACCTATATAAAAATTTCATAAAATAATGGGAGAACATGCACAAACATTTCCAGTGTGTTATTACTATTCCACGACAAGGTAAGAAGCTCATCCATTGAATGAACTAGAATTCATTCGTTTCCAGATCAACATCGTTTGTTGGAAATGTATGTGTTATATTACATTAAAAATAAATGTATAATTGAAAACAATTTTCAGCTGAGATTATAATATTAATATAAGTCATCCATGAGGGGGCTGTTAACGATTGCGGAAAAAAGTAGACTATGATCCTAGAGGTCACAACATCTACTTTGCTCCGAAACCATTTATGACAGAACCGAGCCTTACTCCTATTTTTCTTTGACGTCAAGTTTTTTTCAAACCACCCACCCAGTATCGTCAAACTTCGTCACAAAATGATAAACCTCTACCCCTTTTTTTCACTGAATGATGTCATAGGTGAACTACCCCAAACACAAACATGAGACAACAAAACATAAGCAAATATTATACCAGTACAACATCATTACCCCTAACAGCAATATTGTCACCTCTCTCACTGTTCTACCATTAAGTCCCTTGTCACCATAAACATTGTTAGGGGTTTTCCTTCAAGTCAATTCTACTACAATATCCTCATCATCATCATCAAGTACGCCTTGTGGCGGAGGCAATCATGTCTCTCCACAACTTCCTGTCTACAGTACTATTGATCAATTCTGTTGTTGACCTCTTTCCATGCCATGATGTTAAACTGTTCAGTATCTTCTCTCTTTGTCGTCCTTTGTTCCTTCTATCTCTCCTGTTGTCACGATGTACTTCAGCTTCCTTCTTCTCATATCATACCTACAGAAGGTGAATTGTTTCCTCGTAACCTGAGGAATAAGCTTTTTTTTGCACATTTGCCTCTTTCAGGACATCATCATTACTCATTTTAGATGTTCATAGAATTTTTACCCTTGTTCTGGAAAACCACATCTCTATGGCTCTATGCTTATACTAAAATATACACGTACGTAATTGATTTAAATCCAGGTTCAGCGGTGGATGTCTGTGACAAATCTGGAAGAACAGCTCTCGAAGTTGCCAAAAGTAAAGGTCATGAAGAAATTGTTGAGATTCTGCTGAAAACGACTGGAGCAAACTCTGGTAAGATATTTCAAGTAAAAAACGCAATGTGCGCCAGTTTTACATGCCATAATAACACAAACTCGTGTACTGTAGTTACCGGGGGTATATGAGGAGACATACAAAGGATAGAGCACTATTGCTCCCTCAGGCAATGCGTAAAAGACTACTAAAGTGAGGTTATGCACGGAGCTGGCAACAGCATCACGTAAAACAACTCTAAAGAAACCACAATTCCAAGAGTTTGTTCTTTTGCGAAGGCTTCCCCAAGGAGATTATCTGCAACGGCGGCGTCGTGCTCCAGAAGCAGCTAAAAATACGATGATAATGAATAACAAATAGGGTTTGGGAAAACACTTTGTCTTTTATAACTATCAACAAGAGGCACAGATATAAAACGAAGATAGTACGGAAATATAAACAGATGTGGTCAGCATTCAGAATGTGTGAAAGTGGGAATAGCAATCAAGGTAATAGTCATTAATGTTACACAATCATTATTGATCCAGAATGATCATAGCGAGGCTCGAGGGTCTATGGTGTGGCTTATCATTATGCATCTCAAATTATACAACAATTTGCTAAATAACATTGCATCGTCATCATCATCATCACCATCATTATCATCATCATCGTCAAACCATGATCATCACCATCATCATCGTCATCATCACCATCACCATCATCATCGTCATCATCACCATCATCACCATCGTCATCACAGCTATCATCATCATCATCGTCATCACCATGATCATCATCATCACCATCATCATCATCATCGTCATCACCATGATCATCACCATGATCATCATCATCATCATCACCATCATCATCCCCATCCCCATCATCATCATCATCATCGTCATCACCATGATCATCACCATGATCATCACCATCATCATCATCACCATCGTCATCATCATTATCATGATCATCATCGTCATCATCGGTAATCTTTACCTTTAGTGCCGTCTAGTATGTATGATTTGTGTTACCTCTGGTGAAGGGGCAGTCGCACTTCCTTCGGAAGTGGCTCTTCCAAAATTGGTCCCCACCTACCTCTCAGCTCTCACCTGTGGCTCCAAGTAGCTGGTGCATGCACAGCGGCCACACCCCAGTACACCGCATCGACTGGCGGGCTAAACCAAGTGAGGGTAGCCGAGGGGCATTTAAACCCTCGGTGAAAAAACAAAGCTTGTCTACCTAGCATGTGAAGACTGGATTTGGCGGACTATGCGGACGAAGCCACCAGCTGGCTCAACGGATATGAAGGCAACTACCAGCAGCGCGGAGTGGAACGCAAAGAGCACGGCGAGACACTTAGAACGCCCTGGTCATCCACTGCATCCTGTGTTGTCTCCAGTCGTCTCGATAATATCTTGCCACTGGACCAGATAATTCAGGACGAGAGAGTGAGGATGACGATTAGCGCAACTCTTCCTCACTTAAATCCAATTACAGCGCAAGTCACAGCTTCAGACAGAAACATACAGACACTACACTCAAAGACCTGTGGCGATGGGGGAGTGGCGAACCAGAAAGTGTGGATATACTAAAGCTGCAGCGACAATCCTGCATACACAGGCGGCTCAGGCCATAGGGTCGTTTCTCGCTGAAACTTTGAAGCAGCGGCGAGATCCGGCAGCCCCCTGAGCGACTGAGCAGCCCTCTTTAGGATCACTCTGCTCACCTCCATGGCATGAGGAAGGGGCTAGAAAAGGTGCCCTGAACATAGCGTGCTTCAACCAACTCTGACCTGCTCGACGCGGCTCGAGGGTACCCCAATCATGCGTTCAAACAAACAAACAAAAATAAGAAAAAAATGAAGGTGCTTACCTTCGGCACGTGAACGTGCGAACATTACTAGACAATATCCTGGCCGACAGACATGAAAGACGGACCGCATTTGTGGCCAAAGAACTGGCGCGCTATAATGTCGATATAGCAGCCCTAAGCGAGACGCGACTACCAGAAGAAGGTCAGATTGCTGAAATTGGAGGTGGCTACACATTTTATTGGAGTGGGCGGGACAGCAAGGAACGGCGTGAGGCTGGCGTTGGATTCGCCATTAAATCTCATATCGTACGTAAACTTGTCAAATCTCCTAAGGGCATTAACGATCGCCTAATGGCCCTTCATGTCCCACTAGGAAGCAACAGAAGTGCCACACTAATCAGTGCATATGCCCCAACAATGACAAACTCCGAGGAAACAAAAGAAAAGTTCTATGACAAACTTAACTCTGTTATCTCATCAGTTCCTAAATCTGAGAAACTTATTATTCTCGGCGACTTCAATGCAAGAGTAGGCACTGACCACAACACCTGGGATGGAATACTTGGAAAACATTGCATAGGCAAATGTAATAGTAATGGGCTCCTATTACTCAGCCTGTGTGCCACACATGATTTGTCCATCACGAACACCACGTTTCGCCTACTCATTCGAAATAAAACAACATGGATGCACCCCCGTTCTAAACAGTGGCATCTCATTGATTATGTCGCCACGAGAAGGGGCGACAGACGTGACGTGAGAGTGACCAAGGCCATGTGTGGTGCCGAATGCTGGACCGACCACAGGCTGATTGTATCAAAATTCAACCTTAACATACAGCCCAAGGGAAGACACCAGAGTCAGAAACCCATGAAGAGGCTCAACGTCACAAAATTTAAAAGCGAAGTAACCGCAGAGAGCTTCTCAAGGGACTTGGACAGCCGTCTGAGGGATGTTGAACTCGGTCAAACCACCATAGAGGGAAAATGGGCCACTCTGAAGAGCGTTGTGTACTCTGCAGCCTCTGAGAGCCTGGAATATACAACACGCAATAACCCTGACTGGTTTGATGAGAATGATGAAAATATCAAAACACTGCTGGCTGAAAAATATCCCTTGCACAGAGACTATCAAAGCAACCCTTCCTCAACATCCAAAAAGGCAACCTTTACCAATATACACAGAGTTGTCCAGAATAAGCTCAGGAAGATGCATGATGCATGGCTCAGCAATAAAGCAGACGAGATACAGAGATATGCAGACAGAAACGACTCAAAGATCTTTCATGGTGCCCTGAAAGCAATTTATGGCCCTCAATCAAATTAAATGGAACCGAAGATGCATCAAAAGTGAGGAATGCAGTAAGCGACCCATAGCTTGACTGCTTGCGTCAGGGTCAGCGAACCAGAGCTGACCAAGACCCTACTGCACCTCCAAGTGGTGGTCCTGGAAACAGGCTGCATCACTGCAGTCTGGCTGAGAGAGTAGGGATCGAAGAGGGAAGGCTAACCTGGTCACAAAAATGCCGTGCCGAAAACGGATGTGGCGGACCGAAAGGCGCAGATATCGCAGCTTTGCTGTAAACGGCGACACAACGTAACAAACGTCCTTTTTAGGACGAACACAGAAGAAGAAGAATCGAATCAATCATCACCGGTCCTAAATGCTGATGGCATGGCATTGCTCACTGATAAAACACAGATTTTGGAACGCTGGGCAGAACACTTCAATGCCATCTTAAATTATCCATCAACCGTCAACGACCAGGCCATTGCAAGCATACCGCAAGTTACAGTCAATGTCAGACTCGACCTTCCACCCAACGTGGAAGAGGTCAAGAAAGCAGCCAGTCTATTGTCCAGCGGCAAAGACCCTGATGCCATTCCTGCTGAGATTTATAAAGCTGGATGCAGCATGCTGCTGCAGAGACTAACAGACCTCTACCACTCAGTCTTGGATGAAGAACAGATACCACAAGAATTGAAAGATGTCACCATCGTTTACATATACAAGCGAAATGGAAAATCATCAATCATGTGATAACCATAGGGGAATCTCCCTATTAGCTATTGCGGGCAAAATCCTGGCTCGATTCCTGCTTAACCGCTTGACTGTTCATCTCGAATCGCAGGACTTACTCCCAAGAGTCAGTGCAGTTTCCGAGCAGGCCGCGGGACAGTCGATATGATATTTGCCGCACGCCAACTTCAGGAGAAATGCCAGGAACAGTACAATGACCTTAAAACAACATTTATTGACTTGACCAAGGCCTTTGACACTGTCAATAGGGGGACTATGGGAAAATATGGCGAAATTCGGATGTCCCGATAAGTTCATCTCAATTGTCTGCCAGTTTCATGAAGGTATGATTGCTCGCGTATTGAATGATGTAGCGCCTTCTGAACCCTTTCCCGTCACAAACGGTGTCAAACAGGGATGTGTGCTCGCCCCGACACTATTCAGTATGATATTTGCTGCCATGCTCTCTAACGTTACGCTTGGCAGTAGAGACGGCGTACACATCAGATACAGGACAGATGGGAAGCTATTAAATTTGAGACGATTAGTCCTTTACGAAGGTGAATGAAACATTGATCTCTGACCTCATCTTTGCGGACGACTGCGCCCTCAACACCTTCACAGAATTGGACATGCAGAACAATATGAGGAGGCTTTCTGTAGCGTGTGATGACTTAGGTCTTACTATTACTACGAAGAAATCTGAAGTAATGTTGCAACCTGCTCCTGTGAAATTTTACTGAGAACTAAATATCACAGTAAAAAACCAACGTGCTGCAAGAAAGGTCAGAATGCACAGCAACACTACTATCGACTCTAACCATGTGTGCCCCGTATGTGGCGGGGCCTGTAGGGCCAAAATAAGACTAATTAGCCACATGAGATCACGGCACAGATGTGTCACAACTCAAGTCTGAAGCTGTCGCCATCTTCGCTTGCGATGGGCAACTGTTATTATAATATGTGTATTGAGTTAGGGTTAACCCTAACTCTAACCCCAACCCCCACCCTAAACCTAACCCCAACCCTAACTCTAAATGGTACGAAAATACACATATTATACATACTCGACGGCACTAAAGGTAAAGATTACCGTCATCACTACCATCATCGTCATCATCACCATTATCATCATCATCGTCATCTTCATCATCATCGTCAACACCATCATCATTGCCATCATCATCGTCATCATCACCATCATCATCATCAGCATCATCATCATAATCATTTTCGCTCCTTATGGAGCATGGAACAACTACTGGAGCGGGTCCTCTTTCAAGAAGCCTATACCGCGTATTCATATGTTTGTACAGTCGTAGTTTCTGTAGCAATAGGTTTTACATTATGAGGTTACCTGCCTCATACACAACCCCATGTGAACCGCCTTGTACGACATGCCTAATGAAAACTGCCCAGGCGACAATGAACTACGACGTCAGGACTGGCCAGAGGACGCAGAGCTGAGGAAGAAGCTATGGGGCTGCATCACGGACCTGGAAAAGACTGGACTTCGTCCTGGCGACATGCTTGCCGATTTAGCATGACTTAACAATCAGAACGCAGAAGAACCAACTAGTGACCTTTGATGGTTAGTTGTGTTGGTTATGCTGCAATTTTCATAATCTTATCTCTAGCCATTAGGGAGAGATCACACAGAAGGTCAGAGTTAACAATAGGCGAGCTAGCCATAAACGATAAATCCAGGTGGCAATTTCACTCCTACGCTTAATCCGTGGGCCTTACTGTCTAGTCTTAAGTCTGTTACATAATCGTGCACCAACACTTCACTCTTCACCACCAGGAGTCAATATGGCTTCAAACCGAGGTCAGCGATCAAAATAATTAGTAATGACTTGAGTATTAGGCCTCAACCTGACAAGAACTGAAGGAAGAAAGTGTAAACAATGGTAGGATTCTTTTAGCTCGTAGAATGAGGGGTAGATTAATAACGGAGAGAAGGTCCAAAAAAAAAAAAAGAGAACGTACAATTCTGAGACAGAGACCATAATGAGAAAATCAGTTAAAAGCATCACAAAGCAGTAGGCGTTCTTTTGTTTCGGTTTTGAATATGCTGAAGAAAATCGCACCCCCCCCCCCCCCCCCCCCCCCAATCCTCATACAAAACTCACACACACAGTGGCAAAGGGGCAGAAGAATTAAAGACAGACAACTCCTCTGCCGCGTCTCCACCTTGGCGAGGATGAGGAGCTTGTGTGTCCCCATCACCCCAAGAGCTATGTCGGTGGTAGCATTGCTACCAGCAGGGTCTCCCAAGCCAGTCACGTCGAAGGGTAAGGACCAGACCAAGAGAGACACACACCTGTTGCCTTGAAGGTAGGCTGGGGACAGTCGACACCTAAAGACGGCACCCCGACACAAATGCCTGTTGAAATCGGATGCACTGGGCCACAGGCCTAATGAAACAGTGCAGCGTACTTCGCTTAATAATGATGACGAAGACATATTATGAGTATACAGAAAAGATGGTGACAGAATTGAGAGCTTGGTGTGACAGACAAAAAAGCCAAACCTCCATACGGAGCTACAACAACAGGAGTTGAAGCCTCTATCATTGTCATTATTTGTTGTATATTTCCTGATGGAGCAATGTGACCACCACTACAGCTGATTCTCCAGCAGCAAGTTTCCACCACAGCGCTTGTATGATCTTTCAGCCGTGTTTTCTGTAGCCAATTGTTTGACATGATAGTATTGCTAGCCCCATGTACATGATATTAGTCGCCATGTACGACATGTCTGAGGGAGCAGGCGTCATATTCTTGATTTGTTGCTCAGAAACCCCTAGACAATATAAATAAATAAAAATAATTAACTTATTCCATACACCCCCACACCTTTTTTTATGCAGTTCCCCGACAAAGCACAACTGAGAGGTCACTTCAAATACTTATTATCCCCATAGTCATTTAAGATTGGATCACGTGTTCTACTGTTTGTCTGTCCTCCCCAGATGAGCACATATCTATTTGTCTGACTTTCAATTTGTTATACAGATGGTACCTGAGTCTACAATGACCGGTTCTTAGTCTGCAAATTATAATTTGGGCTCGTCTTGGTAATGTGACCGTGTAATTTTTTTTATATCTCCTTTTCATGTCTCGTATATCTTATATGTCCAACAAGTTATTATAGGTACTAGCTTGCCGCTAGAGGTGTAGATTCTTGTGGAAATGTGCCAGGTTCGTTCTTCTCTCGTTAGTTGTTGTTAAGGTGCTATAGTGGTGTACTTCTAACAGTGTTGTAACTTTGCACTCAATTCGACAAATCTGCATAACTCGGCTGAGTCATATAACAAGGTTTATTTACAGAAATACACAAATAAACAAATGCAGCTGGAAATCAAATCAATATTCTTTGTTGTGAAGGTAGTTTACTGTAGGTGTCCGTATTTACCTTTCTCTCTCCGTAATTGTATGAGTTACCCAAAAATCTCGTGCAGCTCACGATCTAGGTCACTTTGACCTTTGCTTCCACAACTTTTCAGTACAAGTAATTGCGCCTTTTACCTTTATTACATAAAGGTGTTATTTTCTTCAGATGATGACACTTCAATACATCTGTAGTTGTTTCTTGGTTTTCTTCCTTTAATAAAAATCAATTCTATCAGAGGACTGAAATAAAATCGAGATTGTACTTACATGTGTTACCATTTTACATAGTCTTTCCTCCTAGTACAGAAATACCTTGTATAGCGACCGCTTATATTCTGTTGTGAAAAACGATATCATTAAACTTTACACACAATATGCTTCATTCTGAAAGACTTCAAGAATTTTAACTTAGAACATGTCTTTGTGGTTCTACGAAAATGAGACAGCTCAAACATGGCTTCTCAACAACTCACAAGTACGTACAAACACAACCTTCCCCGAGGTCGTCTACATGGAACTGCTCTCTTTAAAATGTTAACTTTTCGTTAGCTCGACGGTGTTGTGAGCTCTTGTCACCGTCAATGATTGTGATTGGTCCTACTAAAAATGTATGACCTTATCTCATTGGCACGTATAATGAATGCTAGGGTAACAAGCCTCACTGTCACAGTAATGTATAATAATGTTCTGCAGTATCGGAGTCTAGGTGTTCCTTTTGCCATTTTTCTGTCTATTTATTTCTGATTATTGCTTTTATCTCTTCATATGTAGCCCTATCTTCTGCTTAGACTTTCCTTCCTCCTTCTTTGCCAAGTTTATCTGCATTATCATTTCCATTAATATTGGGGGGGGGGGGGGGGGGGGGGGCAGTGATCCACTGTACATTCAGTGTGTGGTTACGAGAGGAGCCTGAGACGGACTGTGGTTATTTGAGAGCAGACGACTACGAAGAAGAAGACGCAGAAGACGTTATGACTGGAGACGGCCACTGTCCACTTGTTTCTGGACGCCCCTCACAAAGAACGCAAAGGACTACAACTTCAGGTATGTCGTAAAAGGAGACTAATGTAAGGTTGTGCATAGGGTTGGCTACTTTATCATGTGGAACAAAGATGATACAGAAAGTAGCACTGCATGAGCATATGCTTTAACACAGTCTTACTATAAAACGGTAAGTTTTAGAAGTGTCTTCTTGTTCTATAAGGAACGAAAACGGGCATGAATAGAAAGTTGCTTTACTTTTTACTCGTCTATCTTTCTAGCTGTTTAAGTGTTGTAGTGTAATGTGCCAGTATTGCTGGACTGCATGCCGTGCCAGATATTTATCACTATAACTGTTTTTTTTTTTTCCCCACCTAGCACAGAAAACCCTTTAATGTTCTCAAATAAGATTTTAAAAAACGTAACATCTTTTTTGCAGAAGAGTCCACCGTGGCAGGCGCTGAGAGAATCCCTACTTGCAGAAATGGAAGACCTACTACTGCTGGTCGATTGAGGTCAGCTGGCGGTACCGGTAACTGTGTGTCGTTGCGAGAAACAGGGTTGGTGCAAATTAGATTATTTTCACACTTAACTACTTATCAGAGAGGGAGCCGCAGTAGCACAGTTGTTAGTGCACTGGCTTTCTGGCTCGGTGGTCCATGGTTTGATTCCCAGTTGACGCAAACGGCTCCTGGGTCGACCCAGCCTCATGAATTGGGTACTAGAGTAACTCTGGGAAGGTTAAGGCCGGCGTGATGCTGACCATTTCACCCCTAGTGTGCCGATGGTCAAGAAAATTTGGGCCTAACACCATATGCCAAATATGCCTCAATGAGCGTGTAACGGAATCCTTTTACCCCACCTTATATGGGTCATAATAAAACGTTTGCAGCGAAAAATGAAACGATCCTAATAGCTTTTCGGGAAAATACGGAAAATAAAACACTCATTTAAAAAAGGCGCATGCCATTCAATCTTTTCATGGTGCAGTATCACATTACACAGATGTCCTTGCAAAATGGATCGGCGGTGCGTATGAATGTGTATTACGTAAACGTATACATAACAGTGAACTAGAGACATGACAGGTTTATAGCAAATGTCATAGCTGTAGAGGAAGGTGTAAGAAGTCTAGTGATGCGTCTGATGATCAGATTGCCTTCTATTGTAACACTTTGTATAGAGTTTCCTATCACAACAATGGAGAATGAATGAATAGGTCATGAAAATTTGCAGTCAAACAGATCTGTACAATGCAGCACGTTTAATTCTTCCGTTTTCTCCCCTCTTACATTTCTTCACTCCCTCTCTTCAGGCGATCCTCAAACGACAGCTGTGACTCAGCAGAAGATGACACAATCGTGACAATCAAGAATCCAATGGAGGTGACGTTTCTGCCGAGAGAAAAACTGTCAACTATTATCAGATTTGAAATCTGTGACGCTGACTTGTGAGTATTTGTGTGAATGTGTGTCTATGTGCGCGCCTGATCAAGGATGTATATGTCGTAGATGTTCCAAGGAGTGAGTGTTTGTGTGAATGTGTGTCTATGTTGTTGTAAAAGGTTCTTTCTTCTTTTTTTGTTTATTTCCCACTCTGTAAAGTGTCAGTCTGTATGCTCTGTAAGGAAGAGTGGTGTGTTGTTGAGATCAGGCATGCTCCAGTCTACCCAGCTGTAAATGGGTAACTCACCCTAGTCCTGAGTTAGGGAAGGCAAAGGTTCCAGGGGAAGCAGGCCCTAAACTTGGTCACTTCAACCGACGCAGGATGGTGTATGTATGGAGTAGAAGTGCAGAGTGTGATACCGCGAATGGTGTACTGTTCGTGTGCTGACCAATATAACCACTCATACACTTGTGTCTACAAGGCACCAATGCAGACTGCTGGAATCTTTGTTTACTCAATTTATTCAGACGTACACACTGGGACATACGAGTACATCATGGTATGTTGACATATCAATTTGTAGGTATACATAGCAGATCTGAAGTCATGACACATTCAGATATAATGGGCAGTACATCAAAAGTTCAATGTCATGATACATTATGGCCGCATCCCCTATCTGACTAAACGCGTCAGTGAAGGCAGATCGGTAAATAACTAAAGTTACTTGACGTCCATAGTTTGTAGTATATATTATGAAACCACGAAAGAGGGGTTTCTAGCAAGATTGAGATCTCCCTGTCACTGTCCGATAATAGGATAAATAATCTGTTCTCTTGGCAGTGATCAAAACATATAATGACCGAAATCTAACATGGCCGCCTCCCTGAGTTGTCGTTCACTCATTCATAAGAAGGAGAATATAAGCCAGAGTTAATTTATAATGGGTATATAAATGATTTCATAAATGTTTCCATACGGCTCTACGGTGATCAGGTTAATTCACGTAGCCATAACCGCTGTAGGAAAGTCTGTCATCTTCGTCGATACAAAACACGACCCTAGCGATACGAAGCAAAATGTTCCATCTAGGTCGAATCGACATGAGATCATCAAAATAGGGTCTGGCAATACATGGAGTCCGAATTATACATTGTACCGTACCTTAGGAGAGTCTCTAACATAAACTCTAGTAGAGATACCATCTCCTTTAGAAGAAAACCACTTCATAAATCATATTTCCTTAAGAATCTACCAGCCCTTTGAAAAGTGCGTACCCGCCATTATCACGGTACATCGGAACTCATCACGACTTGTCAAGACAACTCATACTTCCGCTAGACCGGAATAATAAGAATCTAGTCCCGCCTACCCATCCAAAATATACAATATAGGACTGATTCTACTTGTACTAATAATATGTAATACATATGAATTCAGGCCATAAACATAATAAGCAAATTAATATATTTTCTGGCCCTAAAAAAATAAGTACAAACGTAAGAGCAATCCATGCGCCGGATCAATATCAAGAACGATTACTCCTATAATCAAAAGTGTGAATCAAACATGGATTCTCTCGCTTTTACCATAGACAGCATTTTCATACACAAATGAATGAATGTCTATATTTTTCCCATATTAAATAGCCATATAGATTTTTGTAATATGTGCGTCAAAATATGCACGCAACAGATTACCACACCCCTCGGGAAAAAAAAAAATGGTACATTTTTTTTTTTTTTTTTGAAACACATCTAGGAGCAACATACAATAGGCTCACAACGCACCAATAACAATGCGCAGATGATAAGCATAAGTTTTATGACCTTAGAGAAGGTACTTCTCTAAGTATTAATATTTCCAGAGAGGTGTCACCAACGCATACTACAATATTAGCAATGACACAATTTCCACATTAGTTTATACATAAATTTCATCTAAGATATCTTAACATCATGATCATCAAAGACGAAAAACATTGAAAGATCAGCGGTGAATAAATATCAATGAACCGCTAAGTAGTGTTACAATCAATATATGATATATTACATATGTGTACACATTTCAACATAGAAACAACTGTATCAAAGTTGTATAACAGTTATGAATCATGTGGGCATCTAGACAAAATATCTGCCATCACATTTTCTGACCCACGGATAGCTCGCACCGAAAAATGAAATGGCTGTAGAGCAATCGCGTATCGCGTTGATCTCGCGCTCTTCAGATTTTTACTCTGAATAGCCGTAAGAGCTTTCTGGTCAGTTTCCACAATGAAATGCGCGCCCAGAAGAAATCTTTGCAGTTTAAGGATTGACCAAACCATAGCCAATAATTCACGGTCTAGGACCGAGTAATTCTTCTCTGCGGCATTTAATTTCCGAGAAATATACATCACAGGATGCAGAGTTCCAGAGTACTCTTGCATTAGTGCCGCTCCAATCCCGGTGGATGAAGCGTCACTACGAAGAATAAATGTCTTATCCTTAGAAGGCAATACTAGGATAGGTGAAGTAGAAAACATAGTTTTAACCTTATCCAAAGAGGATTGACATTCTTGAGTCCAATGGACTACATTAGGAGACCCTTTCTTTAGCAAGGAAGAAAGAGGTGACATAATGGAGGACAGATTCGGGATGAATCGTCCATAAAATTGTATTAGACCTAAGAGACTTCGTACTTGCTTTTTAGTCTTAGGAATAGAAATGTTAAGTATCTTACTTGTATTATGGTCTTCTGTTTTTAGGAACCCATGACCAACACGGTGTCCTAAGAAAGATATTTCGCTAAACCAATACATGCTTTCGATGGTTTCGCTGTCAGGTTATGCTCGCGTAAGATAGACAATAGTTCATTTATACCATTATAGTGATCGTTCCAAGTATCACTGAAAAGACAGATGTCATCAAGATACGCAATGACATCTGAGCGATGAGATAGGATTCGACGCATCATGCGTACAAATGTTGCAGGGGCGTTCATAAGACCGAAAGGCATGAAATTCCATTGGAATAGACCCCTAGGCGTCGAAAAGGCAGTAAACGGTTTGGCGTGTTCGGATAGTGGAACTTGCCAATATCCCTTAGACAAATCGAGTTTAGTAAAGAAGTGAGAATTCGATAGTCTCGTAAGTAGCTCTTCTAGTAAAGGCATAGGTTCAGCATCAAATTTAGTCACTTGATTCAATTTGCGATAATCCACGCAAAGACGTATGTTATTGTCTTTTTTTCGTACTATAACCATCGGCGAAGAATATGCTGATGTGGATGGTTCAATAATTTTTAACTCTATCATCTCATCTAACTCTTTCTCTACCTGTGCTTGAAAATGTATCGGGATAGGATACGGTCTGACTCTTATAGGACTATGGTCAGTAAGAATAATGTCATGTTGAATGACATCAGTTTGACCAGGAATGTCAGTAAGGACATCCTGAAATTGTTCTAACATAGTAGAAACTTGTTTCTGCTCTCCTGGAGATAATTCTGGAGAAATTGCAACATCTTTCCATGATTCATTAGAGTGAAGAGGAATCATTGGAAAAGGTAAATTTACATCCGAGAAACTCGTTTCCTCATCCTGTATTACTGACAGAGATGAGTACTGTCCATGTTGGACTGGAAAATCGTCCGTTGCCTGGAAAACAGGTTGTAAATAATCAGGACGTTCATGGAATTCCGTGAGCATGTTGATGTGGAAGGTTTTACGCTTCCCGTCAATATCGACGATATAGTCAACATCGGAAACTTTTGATATTATATCGTACGGACCTTTCCAAGAAATAAGAAGTCTATTTTCCCTACAAGGTAGCAAGACAAATGCTTTGTCACCTGGACAAAGTTGTCGCAAACATCTCTTTTTATTGGCAAATTCCCTTGCCTTCTGTTTCGCAAATTCAGAAGAAGCAGTTGCCAATTTGCATGCTTCAATAATCTTGTGTCTAAGTGCGATGACATATTCATAAGAGGATTTTTGTGTCATCGACAATATTATCAGCAGTTATAAGATCATGAAGTAAGGACATAGGACCTCGCGGTTTCGCGCCAAAGACAAGTTCAAAGGGAGAAAATCCTGTATGTTCGTTGGCGACCTCTCTATATGCAAAGAGAGCCGCGGGTAAAACCCTATCCCAATCCTGAGGATGATCTTCTGTTATCTTACCTAGTAGGTTTTTCAGAGTTCTATTCAAACGTTCCACCATCCCATTGGACATAGGATGATAAATACTACTCAGCGATCTCTCTATCTTCAGAGTCGACATTACTTGAGACATGGTATCCGATATGAGTTGGGTACCATGGTCGGATAATATTTCTGCTGGAAACCCCAGACGAGAAAATATTAACCAAAGAGCATCTGCGACATCAGCAGTAGTTATGCTCTTTAGAGGAACAGCCTCCGGCCAACGTGTGCACATATCAACACACGTCAAAATAAATTGGTGTCCTCTAGCAGACTTTATCTTAAATGGACCAATGATGTCTATCGCCATTTTTTGAAATGGCCGAATGGGAATGTCTGCAGCCTGAATAGGTGCATCATGGCGTGGACCTCTGGATTTAATCTCTTGACATACTTTACAAGATCGACAATAGATTCGTATGTCCTTATTCACAGCAGGCCAAAAGAAAGATTGAAGAACTCTAGCTTTAGTACGGGAAAAACCCATATGTCCAGCACACTGCGAATCATGAGCGTGCTGTAAGATTTTAACTCTCATATTTTTAGGCACAAGGATTTGAGAATGAATGGACTTAGCGGAGTCTTGTACCATACGTACAAGTACGCCATTCTTCATCGTAATCCAAGATTTACGATTTGTATCCTTATTCGGATCACCTTTTGTTGCCAGAGTAAAGAATTTCTTTAGAGTAGGATCATCTTCCTGCTGTTTGATAAAGGAATCGTGGGAAATCTCCAAGGGATCATCTTGGATCTGCGCATCATTATCTTCTGAATGTGAAGATTGTGGCATATTAAGAGCTTGAGCCCTAGTGATTACTGCATTAGCAGATTGCATATTAACATTTTCCCAATTAGAAATTTGCTGTGGAGTGCATTCTTTCACTCCATGAATGCGACCGATGATAAGATCAGCGATCGGATTCGGCAAGAGACATGCTTGCACCTCTCCTGTAAAGAAAGGCGTAGCAATATTGATAATGGCAGTGGAGTACTTCTCCAATGTGCCACCAAATGTTACACATTTGACTATATTGCCTGTAGCTCGAGAAGGATTTACGAGTGATTGCCTCACTCCAATGGTAGTGCACCCCGAGTCGAAAAGAATTGATACCGGAGTACCATCTATTAGGCCCCTATTAAAGACAAGAGCACCCCTTCCATTATGCGCGATTGACGCATGGAGAGCGGGAAGTGGGTGACCGCAGCTTAAAGTAGACACTGTGGTTGGATCGAATAATGTTTTGCATTGCGAACACTGAGATGCTCTAGCAAAATCAAAAGCGGAATTTGCTACACTATTGGAGTCTTTTTTTATCATTATTCTGATTATCGGTGTCGTGGAACTCCTGTTGTGCAGAGTTAGCCTGGTAATACGATTTACCATGTCTTTTGTGTTGTGATCTACCTCGGTTATAATTGTCTCTATAATTATCATTTCCCTTGTTATAACCCCTATTTGGGTTTGAATCATAACATTCATGATCATAATCATCATGCTCATTATATTGAGTATCCCTGTAATATTGTTTCTTTTGTCTCCATGAAGCACTTGGGTAGTTCCTATAGCTACTCCCCTTTCGAGAATTTCTAACATTATGGGTACCCCTCGCGTGTCGGGGACTATCAGCCCGATTCCAGTTCTTCAAAGAAGAACTCTGATTTGAGCGGTTATCTTGGTTTTGATACTTATTCCAATTAACCTTTTTATCAAATTTATTTTTAGCTCCTTGGAATTTGTGTGAGTAATTCTGATTATATTCTGTTGCCGAAGCAACTGGCATACTCTCTTTAATGTTAGAGTTACTAAGAATCATGTCAGGGTGTGCCGTGGCATACTGGTCACAATATTCTTCCATTTGCTTTATTGTACCAGGTTTACGCTCATGTAAGAACTCTAGGAATGATTTATTTACAGAAGACATGACCTTGTCTCTTAGCAATAAATCCGTAAGACCATCAAATGTTTTCTCTGTTTTGGATAATTCAATCCATCGTGAAAGTGTAATTCGTGCTTTTGAGATGAAATCTGAGAATTCTACACCTACCTCAGGTCTCATTGTTTTAAACAAAAGACGATAACCTTCCTCAGACAGCTGATATCTCTTTATCAAAGCTGCCCTAACAGCATCATAATTATCTTTGTCGGCCTCTTCAACAAAATATAACTTACTTAGGGACTCCCCTTTTAGATTTTCAGACAACTGATTCACATACTGTGATTTGTCAACATTATGAGATCGACAAGCCCGTTCAAATCTAGAAAGCCAAAATGTTATGTCATCACTGGTAGGGTTAAACGCTGGTACCTTGACCTTGTACACAAAGGGTTTACCATTACCACCAGATGCCTGATTAACATTACTCATACATGTCAATTTTAATTTCTCTAATTCAAACTCATGTTCTCTTATTGCTTTTCTCTCTTCAGCTTCTCTATCTAATCTTTTCTGTTCTGCAGCCGCTTCTAATTTTTTCTGTTCTGCAGCAGCAGCAATTTCTAATTTTTTCTGTTCTGCAGCAGCTTCTAATTTTTTCTGTTCTGCAGCAGCAGTAACTTCTAGTTTTTTCTGTTCTGCAGCAGCTTCTAATTTTTTTTCTGTTCTGCAGCAGCTTCTAATTTTTTCTGTTCTGCAGCAGCAGCAACTTCTAGTTTTTTCTGTTCTGCAGCAGCTTCTAATTTTTTCTGTTCTGCAGCAGCTTCTAATTTCTTCTGTTCTGCATCAAATCTCCTTTCCTCCACTTGCATCTGCAATTTCTTTAGTTCAGCAGCAATATCTGCTTCTTTTTCTAATCTTTTTTTCTTCAGCCAGAGCTTTTTTTTCTTCAGCAGCAGCTTCTCTTTCTAATCTTTTTTCTTCAGCCATAGCTTTTCTTTCTTCTGCAGCAGCTTTTCTCTCTTCAGCAGCTAATGCTTTGTCATATTGAGCAACAGCCCATTGTTCTAAATCTTTCCCAGTCTTATCAAGAGATTTTCCTTGTGCAATAAAATAATCTAATGTAGACATATTGTCTTCTTAAATCAGAAACCTGAAAAAGTAAACAAATTACCCTATTTCACTTTAATGGGAGACAAGTCTATACCATAGACTTAGTCTTAGTCCAAACTTGTATGGTTTATAATAACCAATGATAACTTGAGTACCTGTGGACAACAATAACTGTATCTCAAATACTGTGGGAGACAAGCCTTACAAAGGTCTTGTATATCTCAATGTAATCAAAGATCACTTGGGTACCTGTGGAAAATAATCATAAAGTACTGATCTGTACTATACTATCAGTGTATACCACTATAACTCCTATGTCATATGTCAACTAAAGACATTACAAAGGACAGACAAGAAAAGACAATATGAACACATTTGCAGAGATCAAATTAAATTAAATAGGAGAAATGAAAAAAATGATCACAGAAACCGTGATGATAACTGCAATAATATAACAAGACAAATAACGCCACAGTGTATAAACATAAGGGTGTAAAAAAAAATCAAAAATAGAAAAGATTAGACCAACAAATGCAAACAAATCAAACAAAACTAAGGAACACAAAATTATTAACAAAAACAACGAAGAAAAGAACACCTCATCACAACTAACAGAAATAGCAGCAAATTGTTGCTAACAAATTTCCAATTAAGAAAATGTGTACCTATAGAATACTAGTACCAGACCAATGTCACTCGGCATACCTTGTACTAGTCACACAGAACATAAACTAATTTAATACATAACAAATAACATGTAAGCATAAATAGCATATAGCATACAATATAATTTATGTCATGAATGGAATGTGTTGCAGGTATAGTGTTGTAAAGCAGGCACAGTTTATTTTAATACTAATAACTTGCCACTTTATTCAGTAATAGATTTAATTTTAAACTATTACACTGTCAATTTTTCTCTGTTGAGCATATGAAGATCCAACGATGAACTATGCACTTTATGTTCAACAACACTGTGATTCTTCTGTACGTTGAGAAATGTCAACAATACTGCTCCAGATATTTTCTACACTTGATACCACTGTCCTGTGTAATACTGTCTGTACAGCGAAAAACTGTCAACAAGCGCTGACCTAGATACAGCATCCTATCGGTAATACAGGTCAAGCTGACATCGACTGTATAGCTGTCCTACTGGTGTTGATGTGGTCAAACAAATGTTCTTTCAGCTGTAAAATGTGATTCTCAACACAAAACTGCGTAAGCTGGACCCAGGAATCTGGCTCGCCACTGTAAAAGGTTCTTTCTTCTTTTTTTGTTTATTTCCCACTCTGTAAAGTGTCAGTCTGTATGCTCTGTAAGGAAGAGTGGTGTGTTGTTGAGATCAGGCATGCTCCAGTCTACCCAGCTGTAAATGGGTAACTCACCCTAGTCCTGAGTTAGGGAAGGCAAAGGTTCCAGGGGAAGCAGGCCCTAAACTTGGTCACTTCAACCGACGCAGGATGGTGTATGTATGGAGTAGAAGTGCAGAGTGTGATTACCGCGAATGGTGTACTGTTCGTGTGCTGACCAATATAACCACTCATACACTTGTGTCTACAAGGCACCAATGCAGACTGCTGGAATCTTTGTTTACTCAATTTATTCAGACGTACACACTGGGACATACGAGTACATCATGGTATGTTGACATATCAATTTGTAGGTATACATAGCAGATCTGAAGTGATGACACATTCAGATATAATGGGCAGTACATCAAAAGTTCAATGTCATGATACATTATGGCCGCATCCCCTATCTGACTAAACGCGTCAGTGAAGGCAGATCGGTAAATAACTAAAGTTACTTGACGTCCATAGTTTGTAGTATATATTATGAAACCACGAAAGAGGGGTTTCTAGCAAGATTGAGATCTCCCTGTCACTGTCCGATAATAGGATAAATAATCTGTTCTCTTGGCAGTGATCAAAACATATGATGACCGAAATCTAACATGGCCGCCTCCCTGAGTTGTCGTTCACTCATTCATAGGAAGGAGAATATAAGCCAGAGTTAATTTATAATGGGTATATAAATGATTTCATAAATGTTTCCATACAGCTCTACGGTGATCAGGTTAATTCACGTAGCCATAACCGCTGTAGGAAAGTCTGTCATCTTCGTCGATACAAAACACGACCCTAGCGATACGAAGCAAAATGTTCCCTCTAGGTCGAATCGACATGAGATCATCAAAATAGGGTCTGGCAATACATGGAGTCCGAATTATACATTGTACCGTACCTTAGGAGAGTCTCTAACATAAACTCTAGTAGAGATACCATCTCCTTTAGAAGAAAACCACTTCATAAATCATATTTCCTTAAGAATCTACCAGCCCTTTGAAAAGTGCGTACCCGCCATTATCACGGTACATCGGAACTCATCACGACTTGTCAAGACAACTCATACTTCCGCTAGACCGGAATAATAAGAATCTAGTCCCGCCTACCCATCCAAAATATACAATATAGGACTGATTCTACTTGTACTAATAATATGTAATACATATGAATTCACGCCATAAACATAATAAGCAAATTAATATATTTTCTGGCCCTAAAAAATAAGTACAAACGTAAGAGCTATCCATGCGCCGGATCAATATCAAGAACGATTACTCCTATAATCAAAAGTGTGAATCAAACATGGATTCTCTCGCTTTTACCATAGACAGCATTTTCATACACAAATGAATGAATGTCTATATTTTTCCCATATTAAATAGCCATATAGATTTTTGTAATATGTGCGTCAAAATATGCACGCAACAGTTGTCATCATCATTCATCTTTGTGTGTGCTCCTTATAGAGCACAGACCCACCACAACAGCTGGTCCCTTTGCAAGAAGCCTGTACCAAGCAGTCACGTGATCTTACAAAGCAGGTTTCTGTGGCAATTTCTTTTGTATGATAAGGTTACTAGCCGTCTGCACAACCTCATGTTAATCGCATTCTACGACACGCATGAAGGTCCAGCAACCCTATTCTTTTTTTTTTTTTTTTTGGTTTCATCAGAGACCCCCGGGAACTGCACATATCGTGACTGTGGTGTGCTTGTAAATTATGTTGGAATGTGTGTTTGAGTACATGTGATAATGTGTATACCCGTGTACACCTGTATCCAGGTTCTAGTGAAATGAAGAGCTTCCGTCTTCCACGAAACAAACAATACAATTGAGGATTTCACATGTGACGAAAAATCAAAAGTTTATTGAGAACTAACCAGGATGGTTCTTTTTCTTTTTTTATTTAAATAATGACGTCGGTATTTCCGACACTTGCAATAATCACTGACCCATTGTTAGAGTTTAGTCTCACTGGTGTAGGCTTTATTATAATAATAATAGCCCCTTCAGTCATAACTGACTAAGGGAATACGCCCCTGAAGTGACAGCCCTCAGCTACATTTTTTTCCTGGTGTCCCTTTCAACATGCTCTCCTCTCTTCTGCTTGCCGTGAGAGATTCTTTTCGCCCAGTCTGAGGTGGCGCCGTTGAGAGCATCGCCACTTGGTGCGATCGGCAGCTTCATTCTCCCAGATTGCTGTATGTCTTCCAGTGCCTTCATGTCTCTCTTGCACACATCTTTGAACCTCAGCTACGGTCGTCCAACTGTTATTTTTGCCATCTGCCAGTTGTCCGTAGAAGATATCTTTCAGGATGCGACCATCTTCCATGCCGCGGACATGGACAACCCAGCGTAGTCTGTGCGTCTAAGCAGTGTATACAAGTTTTGGAGGCTAGCACGTGACAACTCCTCGACAATTGTCACTTTGTCATTCCACGAAATACCAAGGATGTTGCGTAGATACCGTAGATGGAAGGTATTGAGCCTTCTTTCTTGCTTAGCAAAGGTTGTCCATGTCTCGCTGCCATATAGAAGTGTGCTGGTGACGCAGACATTATATACTGCAGCTTTGGTCTTCGTTATGAATTTGTAGTTTCCCCAAAAACGCGCTGTGAGGTGGGCAAATGTTGTTGAGGCTTTACCAGTGCGGCTGTCCAGAGAGATTGTCGTTGATGGTAGACCACAGGAATGTGAAGTGGTGCATCACTGCCAATTCATAGTCATCGACAGTGATAACTGGTGCAACATCCACATCCTGACCCAGCACATTTGTTTTCTTTAGACTTATTGTGAGGCCAAAGTCCTTGCATGCTTGGGTGAAGCGATTCATCAAGCTCTGAAGCTCCTGTTGACTGAGTGACGATTGCAGCGTCCTCAGCGAATAACAAGTCTCGTACAGTGACCCTTCTGAATTTTTATTTTGCCTTCAGCCTTGCGAGGTTACACAGTCGGCCATCTGACCTAGTGTGGAAGCATATTTCATCTCCGAATGCATGTTTCAAGAGCAAGCCCGAAGAGTGTCGGAGCCAGGAAACAGCATTGTTTAACGCCACTGTGTATGTCAAAGGGCTGTGATGTGCTTCCAGCATATTGGACTGTTCCCTTCATGTCTTTATGGGATGACTTTATCATTTCCAGCAATTTAGTGGGGCAGCCTATTTTCAGGAGGATTTTGAAGAGTCAATCTTTGCTAACCAAGTTAAGTGCCTTTGTGAGGTCTATAAAGGCGATATATAGAGGCATTTTCTGATCTCTTGATTTTTCCTGAAGCTGGCGGGGAGAAAAGATCATGTCTATTGTTTACCTACCAGCTCGGAATCCACACTGCGTCTCTGGATATATGCGCTCAGCTAACTTGTGTAGTCGCATTAAGGTGACTGGCAAAAATCATACCAACAATATTAAGAAGAGAGATGCCTCTGTAGTTATTACAATCACTTCTGTCTCCTCTATTTTTAAATAGTATAACAATCTTGGCATCTCGCATGTCTTGAGGGATACGTGTCTCTTCCCAGCACTGGCACATCACCTTATGCAAGAGATGTAATAGCGTGCTCTTATAGCATTTGATTAAATCAGGAGGAATCCCACCACTGCCTGGTGCTTTGCCAGAGACCAAGCTATCAATGGCCTTGCTGAGTTCCTCTAATGTTGGTTCGGCATCCAGCTCCTCCATAGCTGGCAGACATTTGACAGCATCAAGGGTTGCAGGCGTGACGGTATTTTCTCTAGCGTAAAGCTCAGAGTAGTGCTCGACCCACCTCTCCATCTGCTTACCTTTATCGGTTAGCTTCTCTCCGCTGATGGTTTTTAGTGGTGCCGTCTTACATTTTTGGGGACCAAGGGCTTTCTTTATACCGTCATACATTTGTCTAGTGTTGCCTGTTTGCGCTGCGGTCTGGATGCTCTCACTGAGCTGGAGCTAATAATCATTTGCACAACATGCTTTATTTGTTTAGTTTTGCTCTCTCTCTCTCTCTCTCTCTCTCTCTCTCTCTCTCTCTCTCTCTCTCTCTCTCTCTCTCTCTCTCTCTCTCTCTCTCTCTCTCTCTCTCTCTCTCTCTCTCTCATCTAAATTAAATTTCTGATTTCTGTAAATTGTCGTCTGCAGCGTAATAAAAAGTATGGCGCGGATTTTTTTCTTTTTTCACTGCAAATATCAGGGAGAAAGAATAATATGCTTTGTTAAATATACTGTTAAACATCTTGTTGAAAGTATACACAATGCCATTTAATATAAGGATCTGTAATGACATTATCTTGGCGGACAAAGTTTGAGAGTATGGTTCTATCTTATGAAGTAGAAAAAAAAAAACTAAAGTATATAATATGGCGCTGCGAAACAGCGTGGCAAGGAAAAGCAAATAAAACACAACTATTTATTGTATCAGATTTCTCATATTGTCCATCCATAAACTACTAGGCTCGGCCCATATTGTCCATCCATAAACTACTAGGCTCGGCCCATATTGTCGATCCATAAACTACTAGGCTCGGCCCATATTGTCGATCCATAAACTACTAGCCTCGGCCCATATTGTCGATCCATAAACTACTAGCCTCGGCCCATATTGTCGATCCATAAACTACTAGGCTCGGCCCATATTGTCCATCCATAAACTACTAGCCTCGGCCCATATTGTCCATCCATAAACTACTAGCCTCGGCCCATATTGTCCATCCATAAACTACCAAACTCGGCCCATATTGTCCATCCATAAACTACTAGCCTCGGCCCATATTGTCCATCCATAAACTACTAGCCTCGGCCCATATTGTCGATCCATAAACTACTAGGCTCGGCCCATATTGTCCATCCATAAACTACTAGCCTCGGCCCATATTGTCGATCCATAAACTACTAGGCTCGGCCCATATTGTCGATCCATAACTACTAGCCTCGGCCCATATTGTCGATCCATAAACTACTAGGCTCGGCCCATATTGTCGATCCATAACTACTAGCCTCGGCCCATATTGTCGATCCATAAACTACTAGGCTCGGCCCTTACTCTTGTTTGTTCATCTTCATAATTACCAACCCATTTTCCACTCAACCATTTCATTTCCGCGCACTCATACAAAAAAAGTGTTCGGATATAAACATGGCATACAGTAATCCCATCCATCAGACACCCACTTCCTGCGGTACGCTGTATTTTGAAGGCGGAGTTAAATGCCCCAGCCCCATGGCCAGATTTAGTCATAATCTAAATAAGCTACAGAATCTTTAACTCAAATGTAGTCAGTCTTGCTGTATGGCTCAGAGACATGGCATGTCTCAAAGAGTATCACCTCCAAACTACAGATATTTGTAAATAGATGTCTCCGACGGATCCTCCGTATAAGATGGCCAGATGTAATTACAAATATAGAGCTAAGGAAAAGATGCGGGCAACAGCCAATACAAATGGAAATTAAGGTCAGAAGATGGGGATGGATATGACATACACTCAGAAGAGAACAATCAAGCATAGACAGATGTGTCCTTGACTGGAACCCACAAGGGAAAAGAAGAATGGGGAGGCCAAGGAGAACTTGGAGAAGAACAGTGGAAGAGGAGGCTATGGAAATGGGAATGACTTGGGCGCAGCTGAAAAAGACAGCCTAGAATAGAAATCGATGGAGAGAGCAACTGTTTCAGCCCTATGATCCACGGGGAACGGAAAGGAATGATGATGATGATAAGCTACAGCTTAGGGCCTCAGAGTCTGAAGGGGCCTCTTTTGACAAGTTCAGTTGTTGCCCGGCCTTATTCTTTCTTACAAACTGCAACAAAAAAATGTCGTCACTGCTTCCTATAGCAGGTATGACCATATCTAATTCTGGCCCTGCCCCACCCTCATTAAGGCAGAAATTCGACGAAACGTGCCCAAGCGGCCAAGATTAGAGAAATCCTCTCCACCTCCCCCCACCACCACCACTCCCAAAGCAAAAAAAAATTATTTTGTTTTAATAAACACATAAAGGGCCTGGACTAAGTTAAAAAAATGCATTTGGATTTACATTTAACAAAAACAAAAAAAGGGGGGGTATTTTCAAGAACTGGGACACTAAGAAATTCCCTTTTTTGCGATACCAAATACTTCGCGATGCTCTCTGCATAACTAAGTTATTATTGAGAGAGAAATCGTGCATTTTCGGCACAAATTTGCAAATCATTGCTTGGGAATAGTGCCGAAAATATGCTTTTAGACACATCAAATGCATTTTTAATGTCATAAAACCTTGCACAATCGATTCCTCAATGATTATTTAATAAAATAAGCTCAAAAGTAAAAAATCGATATTTTGTACCTAAAACCTGATTTTCACTGCATGTATACACTGCTTAGACAGTGCAGACTACGTTGGCTTGGCCATGTCTGCAGCGTGGAAGATGGTCACATCCCCAGAGATATCTTCTACAGACAACTGGCAGATGGCAAAAAAAAACAGTTGGACGATTGCAGCTGAGGTTTAAAGATGTGTACAAAAGAGACATGAGGGCACTGGACAAAAATCCAGCAACTTGGGAGGATGAAGCTGCCGATCACACCATTTGGCAATGCTTTCTGTGGCGCCACCTCAGATTGGGCGAAAAGAAGCTCTCACGGCAAGCAGCAGAGAGGAGAAAACACATGGAAAAGCATCTGAGGGCTGTCACCTCAGGGGCGCATTCCCATAGTCATTTATGACTGAAAGGGCTATTATTATTTTTATTATACATGGTGCTATGGCTGGGTGGTGTAATCATCAGTGTGGTGTGTTGACCGCAAGGTGTATGTAGTTTGTGTTTGATTGCTTTTACCAACACCATAGTAAAGTAGTGTGGTAATAAAGGGTAGTGTTCTGTCTGTGCACAACGGGCTGATCACCCGTTTGCCAGTCACTTCGATTACAGAAACAACAGCAAATGGGTTGATTTGCCGTTGCCCTAAAGATGCCACCAGGCGTGATGGGAAACAATGGCAAAGAAAACCTATCTGCTGTTGCCCTAAGACGCCACTAGGCGTAATGGCCACTGACTGCTTTGACGGTCAGTGGCTAAGGACGGAAGAAGAAGAAGAGATTTTCAAGAAACTTTGAAATAGAGGGAACGATTAAAAACAAAGACGATACTTAATTTGTGACTTTTACAAATGTGAATCCATCTTTTGTTCTTCTGTTTTATTTGAACAGGGAGAGAGATGCCTTATTTCGACCTCCAGGACGGGGGACTAGTGGCTTGCCTGTCGGTGGATTGCGCGACTATGACGAGGAAGGAGATGATGATTTCGTTGATGAAGATTATGATTATAACGACTCAGCTGATATTTCTGATGATGCTGATGAAGTAAATGATGAAAACATTGTCGGATAATACCTTACTATTTCAGCAGATTTTCCGGTTCTAGAAATGACCATTAAAATGAATTATGAATATTGTTATCTTATATTTTATATCATATAGTGTAATAATTGAAAACCTTAATAATAAACAACATAACAACTTATTTTTAAACTAGTCGCCACACTGAAAGATGTATTTGTCGCAGGAATCTGCTGCCTGGGTGTCTTGGGCCTATCGCAAATAATTTAATATACGGTATTCTTTCTGACAAAACATTATTTCCGATCAGAATTACATTTTTGATTCAACCATTAATTCGGTTATAAATTCAGTCAAGAGATTTGCATGAGACCAACTTATTTACTTATTTATTTGCCCCTCTTCTAACCTGGGGCATAGAGGTTACTCACAGAGAGAGAGAGAGAGAGAGAGAGAGAGAGAGAGAGAGAGAGAGAGAGAGAGAGAAAGAGAGATAGAGAGAGAGGTGAGAGAGAGCTCCATGCTATCCTATAAGTTGTTTTCCTTTGGCCTGGTTCCAGTCTAGTCTTTGGTACATTATATGTTGTATGAAGTTGTCATCCCAGAGAACTCTGGGTCGTCCTGTGGATCCGGGACCCTGGCTATTGGCTTCCTCCTATATTTGTTTTGGTAGCCGGTCTTATCTCATTCTGCTGACGTGACACAAATTACAGAGCAACAATGTTACTTACTATCAGTGCAAAAGAAAATACGAAACCAGGATCATCCTTGAGAAGTTAGACAGACTCTTCCTTGAGAGATTAAGAGAGGCCATATATATTTTGATATAACATTTCATATATTGACCAGATAACCACATAGCGTATATAAGAGTAGAAAAGAACTTGGAGATAAATTCAAAAGTTTATATGGGATGTGTATACTGTCAAAAGGCATTCGACAGTTTAGACAGAATCACTTTGGAAACTCCTGAAGCACTATGGATTCTCTCATAAGCTCATTAACTTAACAAGGAAAACATTATTAAGACATTGTGACCGTCCGTCACTGTGTTCAATTGGTGAGGTGAAGAAGACAGGTGGAGGTATTGTTCTAGGAAGTTTTATTGTGGACTGTTCACGCGCAAGAGTCAACTTATTCTGTCTTCTTATTTTATATCGTATAAGTCTGTTGGTAGTACTGGCTCATCCGCCAGAGATATTGATTCCCATTCGAGTGGGAGGTTAGGTTCGTTCGTATCCTTCCTGGTGTTGAATGTGAGATTAGTGGTATTTCTTTAGTCGGTCAATAATTAACAACAATTTCCTATCTTAACAAACTCAATGCGATAGCATGTCCAATTCATTGATTTATTAAACATGAACGTATGTACATCATGGTCAGAGTTCCAACAGGATGATAGTCATTACAATTTCCTATCATATATGAATTCTGGGTATACAGTGTATTTTCCTTCACTATACTTGTAGTGGTTTTGATGGTATTGTATGATGGTGATATTACTAAGTGTGATGTATGAGGTCAGCTGTGAAGGCTCCTGAGATAAAATGTAGCTGTGAATTTTCAGAAGGCCTTTCTTGCTACCACTACGACCTCACACCTATCTTTTTTTCTAATGAATGTGGCTACGTTAAAATCTAGGGTATTGAATGTAATGTGTTGTATTGACATATACAAACACACACACACAGATATTAAATAATATAATATTATCAATAAAATTTAGAACACAATGAACTAAATTCAGCTGGTGAAATTTTAGAAAGTAAATCTTTTTTAAATTTATTTGTTCTGAACCAAGGTTTTATTTTGGCCAGAACATATGAAAAGATTTTGGAATTTATGAGTGAATGGCATGAATAAATGGCATGATAAATAAAAGGTGTGTACGTATACAATTTTCACGATTAGTTAATATTTCTACAGTTCATAATTTTATTTTCCCTGGGAGAACGATGAATAGATGTGCTGTTGGGGTGGCTTCATCCCTCCCTGTCTAAGCCTACCAAACATTGTCCATTAATGATGGAAGGAAATGGGATGTTTTAGTAGTAATTCACTTTGGGTGCTATGTCTATGAAGTTGGTGTAAATCCAGCAGACCAGCCTGCTTACGTAACTTTGAAAGAGTAGTTCTGGTGCTGGAATCTGGTGGCCCCACCTCTCCGTGCTTGGGGGCAATATATCGGGTGGCCCCACCTCTCCGTGCTTGGGGGCAATACAAGGCTGTTCTGCCGAGATGCAACACTGCACGGGTCCTCACTGTCAATTATTTACCCAGCATTTGACACCACCTTTTGGTGTCAACATAAAAAACCTTACCTAAGGAGCCACTTCTACACGTAACAATTTACAATAACACCACTTAGACAGGGTCAGATCTCTCTGACCATACAACACATCTTACCAAGTTGGTTTCACATAGGATAAGTTCTCCCAGACTACATATTCCGAAATATGTTTATTAGCTTCCTGCCATAGAATAGGATAGGTGATATGTTCCACTGATCTCAACACTTGATCTGTCCTTCCTAATCCTTGCTGGAGTTTATAGATATTGTTTGTCCCTAGACCCTGAACTAGGGCGGGGGGTCTAGAGCAAATCCTTACTTGTTGTAAGGCTAGATTTCGATATGGCAGTATCAAATCACTCGAAACATTAAACAATATTTAAAATATACAAAGAAATAATTTCAATCTTACCAGATTATGAATAAAGAACACAGAAATGCTAGCAAAACTCAGCTGAGCTGCTGGCTATAGTATGGCGTCCCTGAACTTATTTCAATTTACTTCATTGGAAATCACCACACTTAAAATTTACTGTGTCTATCACTGGACAACTATTGAGGAATGGCAAAAAAAAAAGCGCGTCTGAGCGCTGATAATATGATTGTCTGTGGCCAATCAATGCCTTGTGTTTTTTTCAAATTCAAATTTCCTACACTAAAGTCATTTCAGTCATGCTTCAGTCAAGTATGGATTTTTATCTGTTAGTCCGTCCGTCTCTACTTGCGTTTTCACAAAAAACGTACTTGGTTTTTGAACCAACCTATCCGTCCCCTCTACAAATTTTGTCTTTAAAGTTATTTTTAGCCACAGCTCTCACCAATGTCCTTCTCTTTCATTCTAACTAGATTTGGACACTTGAGTCTCAAGGTCGCGGTTTTTGTGCAAATTAGTGACATGTTTGATTCAATGCAGTCTTTCGCTGATGTGAACAACACAGTCTTTTGTCAATGTCTTCATTATCATCTATCCGTCTGTATAAATAAAAGCATATTATTTCACTGCTCAAAATGGGTCATCCGGCCAGCTAATTTTTATATTCCTAACATTAGTATTAAGAAAAAGTTACTTTTTTAATTTTGTAATATTTCAAGCATCTGCGTTGTAATGCTTTTGCCGCTGAATTCAAATAAAAGGCTTGGTATCTCATAAGCGTCTTTTTCCGTACCTCGTGTCAATTTGGGGACGTGAATTTTTCCTTTCCCCCCCCCCCCCCCCCCCCCCCCCCAATTGCGTCTCCTTAGCCTTGCTAGTCTCACGCAATTTTTCAGTCATATTTTTTCCTTTTTGATCCGCCGTTCTCATCCCGTTCAAATGGTAACCGTTTCAGCAATTTAATTTCCATGGCGGGTGATGACCCGCGGCGTGGGCGATCATGCCTTCTAGTAACTTACGCATTCTTTTTATCCCTACATTTTATCCTTTGGAGATATTTTTACGTTGTATCACTGTTAATTTTATGACAATACTCGATCCATTCTGGGACATAGATCTGAGGACTGATTCCCTTTTCTTTAAGTGTCCCTTCTTGGGAGCAAGGAGCAATTTTTAGCAGAATCTCTACTTGTTTTGTAGCTTCAATTATTTCTGCATCACTATCAGTGATCTGATTTTATTTCTGTGACATTTAATACTTCAAATACATTAGTTCATACATAGCAAGAAAATGCATATACGCGATCGAGCGAGAGCATACCTACTATGATATATATCTTCAATGATTTTTGAAGATGTTTTATATTTTGATGCAGATCTTACAAAAATCGTAAGCTTCAGTTGTATTCATATAACAAGCACTATAGTGTTTTCGTTGTAGGCTTCTACGAATACTATTACTAGAATGGGTTGGTTGCACTGTGAACCTGGGGCTGTTCAAATATGACCCCCAGCGCACAGAAGCACAGTGACAACCTTCATCAACGACAATCTATCAGGAACTGCCGGTCAAAAACGTAACGTCTACAAACGTCACTACTTTATGCTGTGCGTACTCTGATTTACGTCACTGTTGCTACGCATGTCCTGCCATAGGAACGAGTAACTTTCTTGTTTACGATATAATGCAGTAAATGCATTTCTCGTTTTATTTTTAAAAGTTCTTAATTCGTTTTTCTTTCTTTAGGCTTTTCTTATGTTAATTCCACTAGCACGTATTATGCTATCTTAGTTACACGGATAATGCTAGCGTGGTAGGCCATATGGTCACAACATGAAATACATACTTCTTGATAAAGGACAGCTTGCAGAACCGTTTGAAATAATAACTGGAGTGTTGTAAGGATACTTCTTGTCACCATATCTCTTCCTAATGGCTAGAGATTAGATTATGAAAATTGCAGCTTCAACCAACACAACTAACCATCAAAGGTCACTAGTTTGTTCTTCTGCGTTCTGATTGTTAGTCATGCTAAATCTGCAAGCATGTCGCCAGGACGAAGTCCAGAGTCTTTTCCAGGTCCATGATGCAGCCTCATAGCTTCTTCCTCAGCTCTGCGTCCTCTGGCCAGGTCTGACGTCGTAGTTCATTGTCGTCTGGGCAGTTTTGGAGGATGAGTTCAGGAGTCTGGATTCCTGTTGCACGTGGACAGTCATTGGTCTGAGACTAGAAATATTCAGAGTTTCATAAATGGGTGCTGGGCCGGAATAGACGGATTGAAATGACGTGACAAGATCTACTAAGTGGAAGTGACGTCAAGAACCAGACAAGAGCCAATGGAACAGGATGTAGTGAAAAAACGTTGGCTAAAGATAGAATACATACGGGGGAAATAAGTTCATAGCACTGCAAGGCAGTCCTTGTTCTCGAATCCGCAGAGTAAACGACATAAACACACATAGAGAAAAAAACTGGATGCAGGCTTAAACTGGAAAACAAGGCACAGAATGACGTTTAAAAGGGATGGCACAACATGAAAACCTGGCTTAAACATGCTGAAGTCTTATGCTCTACGGGCAGCTGAAGATAGTTTCAGTCAACCATATCTGGTATTGTGATTCTGTAAGTTGTTCACACGTTTTGGAAAATTTCACAGGCCTACACTTCTTGTACAGTGCCATAGTCTGAATAAAGGTTTATCACTTGTACAATGTCACCGTTTTAAAAAAAAGTTGTACCCCTTTTAAAGTGTTATGGTATGAAAAAGCGATAGCCCGGGTACAGTGTCATAGTCTCAAAAAATGTGTACCCCTTGTACAATGTCTTAGTTACAAAGTTTAACCCCTTGCACACTGTCATCATCTAAAATAAGTTATACCTCTTGTAAGTTATACCCCTTATGCTCTGTCTCGTCCAAAAATAAGTTATACTCTTTTACACTGTCTTCGTCTAAAATAAAGTATTACCCCTTGTACATGGCCAACATCTGAAATAGTTATGCTCATTGCACGTTTTCAACATCTAAAATAATTTATACTTCCTGTACACTGTCATCGTCTAAAATAGGTTATACATCTTGAAAATTGTCATCAACTACAACAAATTATTTCCCTTGTACAGCTATACCCCCATGTATACGGTCTTGACGTCAGATGTCGTCAATAAGCCTAGAGTGACATAGATAGATTTATGCACATACACACACAAGCACACACAAACACAAACATAAACACATTTTTTTCAAAATATGTGCTAGGTGGCCCACACATTTGAGTATGTATGTGTGTGTGTGTGTGCGCGCGCGTGTGTCACTTACAAAAGTTAGACTACGCACTTTTTTTAGAAATGTTTATGGACATTTTAGAACGGCGTTTTTCAACTAGAGGTTACAAGGGGTTCTTCGAGAGATCATGATTTTAACAAATTAACGGGGTTTTTTTTTCAAAGTCTTGTATAAAAATATGTCTTTGGCTATATTTTTATTCATAATCTTTGGGCTTATGGTTTTAGTATCTTAACTATACAACATTTTCATTTGTCAATAAATTATTTTCATGTTGTAAGTAACATTAATTAAAATTACCGGGAGCTAAAAATAAAATAATTTGTACGAAGGTGTTCCTTGAAACCTGAACAATTATTTCAAGGCGTCCGACAGGGTGAATATGTTGCGAAAGGCTGTTTTCAAGAGTATGAATCATTTATGAATCATGAATACCCAGAATCATTTAGACCGCATTGTAACAAAGCCATCTGGAAGTCCTCTCAATATTGTTTTCTAATTCGTCTGCAAATTGTAACGTTTCACGTTGATAGTAAAAGCCTACTGCTTCAATACCCGCTTTCTACGATAAAACGTGTACTACCTGTCTAAGAAAAACCTTGAGATACGCAAGCTGACCTATATTTAATATTCCATTCATGTCATTTTATACACTAAGTTACCATAAACGAAAGACAGATGGACTAAGGATAGAAAGAAAGGGAGGGGCTGAAAGTCGGAACGCAGGCAATACTACCACAGTCTCGCGATACACAATTACTACCATCACGCGTGTAAGGCCACAAGCACTACCTTTTTTTCAAATCGACAGTGAAAAAAAACACTACCCATACGAGTTAGGTTTTAAAAACCTGAAAAACGCTTATTAGGAAACATGACATTATACTGGTTTACGTTTGAAAACATTACAGTACCCAGACACCACATCGTATTCGAAGTGAACAGGAGGTAGAAGAAAATGCATATTTTGAACGCAGCCCCTTAGCCCCATTAAATTTATATATTTGGGTTCCTTAGGACTTGCTGACAAAGAATATGTTGAACGTTACGCAAATAGTCTACGAATTAACAAATTATAGCCAAAAGAAATAGTGAGGGATGTCAGACAACACCAAAATCAGAATCGCTCAGTGGCAGATTTTCACACCACCATTGTACGGGAAATAGGCTGACATGTTACCTCCTATTTGATTGGCGAAAAGTAAATGTAAGGCTAAACACGATTAGTCGGGCTATAAATATTGCTTTTTTGTTGCTAGGGGAAACAGTAGTAGGGTACTTTTTTTCAAACGCTTATGTAAACATGGCACGATTGGTTAGACCCGCCAATATAGTCAATCAGAGGCGTCAGGTCAGCACCACATTTTCAAATAAACTTACTAAAGAACCAGTGCGTTGAGCACCAGTGCATATTTTTCTAAATAAAAGCCTGGGACATCGGCAGATCGGATTTTGTGCCTATTCATTGCAGTCCCCAGTCACAACTGACACACATAGGGTAATATTAATAAAATATGTCACTACAAGGTTCATATTGATAAATTCTGTACATATAAATTGTAATTACAATTGATTGTGATTCCTGGTTCACTTTGTATTTGAATCAGGACACATATATTAGGGAAAGTAATTAATACATATTTATATTTGAAACTGTACCAGTGCCTCATTTAAGATAGTCTTATAGAGTGTTAAATGTGTGTGAGTGTCCCAGTGTTGTCAAGTGTGGTGGAATAAATTAAATTGTTTATCTGTCTGTTGTTGTTGTGACTTACACTTCATCATATACATACCCTAGACATTTAACGTAGTCATCACAATATTCCAGAATAATTCTGACTGAGTTATAATGTGGTAGCAAGTAAGGTTATCTGTAAAACACTACACCTATTAGATACAGATACCTTCACAGCTGATCTCAGTCAGTACACTAAGTCCCCTATAAATATTTATAACATCCCACTTTACCACACTCTTCAAGTATGTCTCCGTCTCCTTTCTCCCTTCGTAAAAAGCTTATGGATAAAGGAACAGAGCTTAACAATATATCGACAAGGGACATAATCAGAATTGAAGAGGGGACACAAAATTAGACGGAAGGATAGTAATATACTGTATACCTTTCTCAGGGGCGGATTAAGAACTCCGGAGATCCTAGGCTATTAAGATATTTTGGGGTGCCCTCTCCAATGTTCAAAAACTAAAAATATGGATTTCTTGTAATTAGAGAATGGAAATTGAAAATTATAATCTATCGCGTTATTTAAAACTGAATAAAAAAACATTTGCACAAATGCACACATTGGGATTTATCAGACCCGTCAACAACTAATATTTGGGACAATGTTGCCAACTTAAACGTTTTGAATAGCACTATGTGCGTGACTAAAACGCACTAAAAACATTTTTTTCTAACCACTTGTTTTTTTAAAACTATTTAATTATTACTGACCTCTAGCTATTTATTTTACAAATCATTCAACAACAAAAAATTAATATATTGAATTTTAAAAAATTGTTTAGGGGCCCGGACATTATCTCGAAAAAATATTTCTCCGTTGCTTTTTTTGCGGGGGCCTCTGTAAGCATAGGGCCCTAGGTCCATGTCTAGTGGGCTTAATGAATAATCCGGCGCTGCCATTTCTATTTGTGAACGGTAGGACAGCATGCTGTTGTTGCAAAGTTACGTTCAGACGACGGGCATGTGTCACGGGTGAAGTGAGAAAGTGTGAATTTATGTTAAAGGCTGATTGACTGGTTGACAAGAAGTCACATAGTTTGAGAACTGTCAAGGACCACTTCTTGAGAGACAGCAACGCTCGTGTGAGATAGTTTAAAGTTGCGTCCAAGAGAAATTTTTACAAGTTAGTTTTACTGTTAACATTTCGTAAGGTTAAAATTAGCGTTAGAGTCTATTTTTAGTTAGTCGAAGCGACACGGCGGAAGTACTGAAAAACAAATGGCCAACATGGTGGCCTGGTCTACTTTCCTGAAATTTTACCAACATGCCAAATGCTGTTATGTCAAGTTTGTGTTTGGTTCTTGACACTCTTCGCATGTGGGTTCCTCAATCATGAAATATCCAGTTCCAAGCTTGAGCCTCAGCAATTTTTTTATTAATTGGTATTTTTAGTTCATCTTGTATTTGACATTTTTGCTTGTTTTTTTTTTAGAATTTTATATGAGCGTCTTGCTTTTTTACGTTGGTCCCATGCTATTATCCACTCTTTAGTTATTGCTTGAGCAATTAAGCTCTTAATAGCTATGTAAGAAGGGTTGAGTACTGAAAATGTTTTATAAAACAATGATAGAGTGTTTTCAGCATTCAATGTATTTCTAGAGTTCAACATCAGAAAATTTAAACTGGTTCAGACTGAGCATATTACATAAATGTGAATAACTGATGAGAAGTTAAAAGATAATGTGATTGATAACACTAAAAAAAATGAGATATTTGTGATTCTGATGAAGTTAGGGATGAACTGGAACTTTGTGTATATCTCGCTAGTATTTAGAAGCTGGCGTGATTACTTATCCTTGTTATGTCTAAATGGTGTGTACCCTGTTGCCTACAATGTATTGGTCTAACACTGGGGTCGGGAACCTTTCCATGACAAAGAGCCAAATATTTAATTTTGTCTCCATTTTAACAAATTGAAGAGTCGCATGGTATCCCTTATTCACTAAGAGTTAAGTGTAGAGAGCCGAGAGCCGCACGAGATGGCTCAAAGAGCCGGATGCAGCTCGCGAGCCGCGGTTCCCGACCACTGGTCTAACATGTACGTAATTGCTACTAATACGAAACGTATTCATCACCTTCTTGCTGCCACCATTAATCGCCTCAAGATGACACACTCTAAAATAGATGTGCTTACTCGGAGCAATCAAAATATGCTCACAAGCATTGTGGGAAGGCGCTGGAATTGGATTGGCCATATCACCAGGACTGTTATGTTACGGACACCAGAAAGAAAGACAAGAAAGGCCAACCAAAAACCACTCAGCGGAGAACTGTGGAAGCCAAGATGAAAAGCGTGAATTAGAGTTCTGGCACAACACGAAGGATGGCCACTGATCGAGTGTGACGAAATGGATGATTAAGTTAAGAGTAGTTTTCTAGAAAGTCGAGAAGAGAACTAGTGAAGTAGAGGTAGTGATGGCACAGAACACATAGGTAGTTAACCGCACATAGATGGTAGCTGTAGAAGAGAGCTGTGAAGTAAGTAGCCTTCTCGCTAGATTTATCCTATACTCCAAAGGTGTCTCTATTAAAGTGATGTGAATGCAGCTCGTTAATTATTACCTATCGATTAAAATATTAAATATTCTTTGGTCCACAACAATAACAAAATTTTTTGGGAATTAATAACTGGAATTTAAATAGAATTAACAACTACAAATTGTAATATAAATAAATGCTCTTTAATAATTGTATATATAGTTTTTAAATGTAGATGGACATGCAAAAAATATCACAAGCTGAAAAATTAATATATGGTCAATGTGTCATAGTTCATCATTCAATTTTGGCCCTGATGACGTTTTGGCTTTGTTGCTCAAGTATCACATTCAACTTATCTGGTTTTATACAAGCTTTCCAGTTCAGGTCCGTGGATGATTGTTGACCTTCCCGATGAGTAGATTGTGCTATCCCACGGTTTCACTTTGCCCGTGGACTTTATTCACCTGAACATGAAGTCACAATACTTCTGTCGGGCATGCAGCGTTGATCTCCGACCTGCTGAAACTCATATACTACAAGTGTGTCTTTATATTCACAGAATTCTGGGTTGCACTTTCAAGTATAGGAGCCTTCAGAGGTGTGACGAAATGGACGACCTCTTCACGATCTTTGTTTCACGCCGGCAGTATTGGTACATTTGTGGTACTGATTTTTATTATGTGCTGTCAATTATCGCACTTTTCTTTCTTCCTTTCTTTTTCTACTTGTGTGGCAGATATGTTGTAGGTGCAAGCATTTGTTGACACTCCTCTCTGTGATATCACCTGTTTGTTACCCGGTCATCCTAGTGTCGACGAGGATGGGTATTGCAAGATTCGGACCACTGCCCTTTCAGTAGATAGTGTTTTGTAAAGTAAATACTAGAAACTTCCTTCACTCAGACTGACTCTAATTTTTCTTCATACCCACTGTTGATCAATCGATACCACTCAAAACAGCAGTGAAAATATCAATGGTAGAACTTTATTAACATACGTTGATAACTGAGTAAAAATGGTATGCCCAACCTTTCTCTTACAAAATCTGCCACCAAACCCATCCATATCTCGCAAGCCATTATTTTTCTACGTTCATTATCTCTATTCACGAACCAAACCACACCGTTTCGGGACTGCTTGCGGTGGGCAACTGAAAGATCTGAAGACAAGTCACCGTCGTGTTTAAGTTGGAAACGAGAATTTCTGAAGGTAAAAAAGCATGCCACTTGTCACTGTAAAGAATATTACCCAGTCCCATTGTTTTTATAAATTTGTGGCATTAAATAATTAGTGGAGATCTCTACCTCGGACTATGTGGTTATAATCTAAAACTTCTTTGACTGGAATAAGAGAAAGAATGTTGTATTCCATGCATCACCAGTTCACACTATCACAACACACACACACACACCCAACAACACGACACACACGACACAACACACAAACACACACACAGTGGGTTGACCACACACACACACACACACCCAACACACATCACCACACAACGCGCTCGCGCGCGACGCACGCACGCACGCATTTTCCACACAACTCACACATACACACACACATCACACAAGCCTAAATATATATATAGACCCTTATGCCAAAAGGCAAAGAGTAATGCATGATACCAGAATGAAATTACAACAGCTCATGATCGTCAACTGGCGTGGTAGTAATATCTTCTCAATCAGTACAATCCGCCAACTAAGTCAAAAGAACAAAATTTAATCAGATTCATTTAATGGAAATGAATCTGAGCATAGAGGTACAAAAGAGTATATCCTGGAACAATCAGGCACAGCCGTCGATACCGTTCATGGCAACTGAGTATCAATTCATAAACCAACTGTAAAAGTCAAACGCATTTATCTGAATTCACATTTGGTGCCTAAAGCTATGGTTTGATTTGAAAATCTATTAAATAATGGCTTATGGACGTCCTGTTATAATGGCGCACGTGACGGCCACTTCCCATATATGTACTGTGAAATTTTCCTACATCCATGCTACACAATTAAATTCGCATTTTATTTTTTATTTCCCAAATTGTGCATATCATGTTTCTGTTAAGTGCCAGTTGGAATCGAAATGAAATAAGCTACTAGGTAGTTCACCTTCCCTATGTGAAAAATTACTGCTCCAGTCCCTGATTATTGGGGGGCTGGCGACACATAGTGAATTTCAACATGCTTTGTAACATTGATGTACAGTGCCCAATACTGGGGGGTTTGGTACAACAATAGCTTTTCCAGCTTGTTAAATTGCTTTCTTCCTGAGTGGAACTTGCCATTGAAAACCTACATTCTTCTCTGTGAAGGAGATCTCTTAGCACATAGGGGTTTGTACTACATCACTGGATGATCTAGGCAAGAAACTTTGAGAGGATATGTGATGCATCCTCAGATAACGTATCTTATGTCTTGTTTGGAAGATGGTGCAGCTTCATACAGCGTTTACCACCAAACACCCGTGCCCACATCCTAAGTCACCGTGGACCGTTTGTTTTCATGTGCCCTCGAGGAATAATACTATGCTAATTATTAGAGCAGCAAATGAGAAGCTTGGAACCTATTAGAAGAATGAATCTTTTATTTTATTTAATGAACCATATTTCAATTTAAATACAAATTATCGTATTTGTAAAAAAACTATTTATTGATTTTTTTAGCCTTTGTAAGTTATGAATGAATAAATGAATAGATTTAAAAAAAAACGTAATCTACGAAAGCCTCGTATTAATTTATTCTTACATGTACCCTATATTTATACATATAAAGAAGGATCCCATTACACGCCCATTGAGGCATATTGGGAATATGGTGTTAGGCCCAAATTTGTTCTTATGACCATACGGCACACTGGGAAGAGATGTGGTTCATCAATGTCTGGCAGCCCGAGGCCGCCCGTTAAACCTTCCCAGAGTTTGCTTCTTTATAAACCCAAATACGATGTGGATTGGGTCGAACCCCAGAGGCCGTATTGCGTCTAAAAAAAATTTCCACTCAAACTAGGGATCGAACCATTGGTGACCATTAAGCTAAGTGTAAGACCAAGTGCACTGGTAACCAACTGATGCTAACCGCTAGCTATACCATATTATTATAACATTTAACACTCCACATAATTTTTATGCCACAAAGAAGTAAATTAAAAAAAAAAAAAAAAACTAGTCGTTAAACAATGCGTCCTACAATTTCCATTCAGGAGTCGGAGTGTACATGCAATTTATAGCGGAGAACACCTCAACCCTGGTCGCTGGTATGTAATGAATGATGTCCCCTTCTGGTATGTAATGATGAAAAAATGTCTTCTTAATGTCTCGTTTGTGATTTAAAAAAAAATCCTTTATTTGACTTGCTCACAAAACAATATTTTTTTTTTTGTACAAAACACACATGAAAACATTTCATCAACATACAAAATATTACATAAGAGTCACTCAAATTTTATAAATATTAAACTAAGCAATAACCCGGTCGAACATTGACAGGTTTATAATTGGCAACCCATCCTTATTGAGTCCGGTAATGGGCGGGGATAAGTCCAGTGCAATTGACTTAAAAATAAAATTTTTTTATGTCTTGAATGAAAACAATCAAAAAAAAAAAAAACTTATAATTTTAAGGTTTTATTTAATAAGTAAATGGTGGATGAAGTGAAGGGATCCCGTTTTCCCCCCCCCAAATTAACTGGACAGAAGGGTATCTTGATTGTCTGATTGATTTAATCGGTGCATCTCTGCACCTTCCTGTTCTCCCAGTTTTCATGTACTGTTTTAACAGATTGGTGTTGTATTGGCTCTCTTTCCTTTCATAATCAAACTGTTCATGGGCAACACCGACATATTGCGTGCAATTTTACTATTTTCTGCCCCCGGGAGAGTAGCATATAAGTTGGAACAATACAATATTCTAGTACTAATATTTCAACCACAGTTGTGCATCCCTGTACCCCCTAGCTGGAGGTTGAAAGTATTAATGTCGCTCCTCACGAAATTAGAAAGTAGTGCGCAAAAAAGACGGTGTGCATGAGATGTTGACCGATCCGACGTGCGTTACGTGTGTAATGGATTTAACAGGCAAATACAAGTGTAAAGAAAAAAATGAGCGGCGCCCACAAGCACCCACCAATAAATACACCCTCATGCATAATAAACAACATCCAAAAAAAAAAAAAAATTTATCAAAGCAAAGCTAGTGCTTTGTTAAACGGTACTAGTAATGTTGTGTTAAATGTTGGGCGTAGTGAAGGTTAAGCACCCACCCAACCCCCCCTACCCCACACCCCCCCCCCCCCAATTTAATTTACTTTACACGTTTATTTTTTAGGGGTGGTTGTTAATTAGGTATGCAAGCTCACACTAATAATGAAAACTTTTCCTCATGCAATATTTCCACGACTCATGCGTCTGAAAATTTCAAACAGTCATCCTCCGTATATGGAGTTACTACATCCGACAAATGTTGTCAAAGTCTACTCATATCACACTTCCTGCTCACTCTTCCAAATGTCTTCCAAGATTGCGTCTATTTATAATCACCTAATCCTGCTGTCGAGTCGGAAGTAATTATCCAATCTTAAGAAAACACTTCATGCTCGCATTTACCTGGAGTCAATGTGGTTTAAAAACGTTTTAGGGACTCAATTAATCTCTCAGGGACGGGCGATACGCTTGTCTGGCCCTGTCATGCATCGAAGCGTGAAACGTGAACAATGACAGTAGGGAAATATAATGTGCTAGCAATTGAATAATGCACCTAATTCACACGCACAACCAATGTAGTTCAATACTGCCGGAGAAGAGAAGAGAGTGCACAAATTATATCACACTAGATTTTCTTTCTTCTATGATTATGTGTGGCATTTTGAAGCAGTGTATGTATGGGGGATGTTATGATCTTAAAGGCCTTTTAGGATATTTGAAGGCTTGTTTCGGTTTATTGTGTTTTGTGGTCCTCCATTTTGCAGTGAGAACAACGCTGGGTAGGGGATCACTGTCCATTGCCCCTAAAAAACATCCCAACGTGCCAAGGTGGCAGCAACACTAGAGGTAAAAGCCAGATATATGACACCATCTGTGTACCTTGGGTTAGTCGCTAGTCTTGTCGGGCGGCCACCATTTACGATAGCAAAGTTCGTATGGAGGTTGGCCCGGCTCAAAGTCATACCCTGCCTATTGTCAGCTACGTTTCTCCACTCCTTACACCCAGCGTTAAAATCACCAGCAATTAAACATCTTTTGATATGTTCCTCCGACAATTCCGATAGGAAAGGCCAGTTACTATCTTCTGGAAGGTGAACTACGTGGACGTATCAAATGAAGATTTGCCATTTCGGACCATCAATATTCATTGCGAATCACTGCAATTCCACGTCTTCATTGTCATTTATAGGGCTGGTTCTTATCGACAAGAAATGATCAATAGCATACACGGGACATGAGGTGATTAAGTGGTGCGAGGACACGAGCTCCAAGGTCAATCCTAACAAAGCCTGTGTGCTGTGGTACTCCTTGACTATCTCAATGTTGACAGCAGATCTTCCAGACATTATTTTCAGTGGGCAGAAAATTGAAAGGCTAGACAAGCTGAAATACCCAGGAATAACATTCGATCACGGGTTATCGTACAAGTACCATGTTGATCTAATCATACAAAAGTGCAACAGAGGTCTGGCAACCCTAAAAACAATTGCCACAGCGCACCTGGAACACAGACTAATGTTTCTCCTGTATCATCAGCTAGTCATGTCAGTCATCGAGTATGGTCTGGAAATACTCCCGCTGTCAATATCATAATATGGACGATTGGAGCGCATTCAAAACAGAACACTGAAATAGAGAAAAACGTTTGTTGCTAGGAAAAATGAAATAGTGACGACTAGTAGTGTCCTAGAGATTGAAAAACTGCCAACACACAGAGATACAGAGACTGACAAGAGAAGATGGACCCAGAAATGTCAAGGAGAGTCTACCACGTGGGTCCTTCGTCTTAAAGCTTAGGCCACTGTTCCCTTTTTGTTCCAGAGATAGTACTTTCTGCTGGTACAACCAATAACTATGGTAAAAGAATAGAACGAAACGCTCTTCTGAGTATGGCGTTTTCCACCCCGTAGTTATGGGTTCCTATCTTCCCATACCACCATCCCAATTACTCAGACTTTACCCTCGATGAGAATTAAATTTAATCCCTCGGGATAAAACTTTCTTTACATTTAAATAGAATAGCTTTCATAGTTACTTTACATTTAAATGAAAAGGTTAATAATACAGATAGAGTATGTTTTCATATACATCTCCACTGATTGAAAAGTATTCAATATAAATTGAATATGTTTTCATTTATGTTTTCACTGATTGAAAAGTTTGAAACTTGCATTACTTTAAAATGAATATTTTCACATAGACATTTACACTGGTTTAAGCTTGAAAACTTACATTAATTTTAACGTGAATATGTTTATAGGGACATTTAAGCTGCTTTGAAAATGTAAGTATTATATTTATAATGTACATCATTTCTTTCATCTTTCCCTCCCTGCTCCATAGGGAACCTGGGACTACTTTATGCTTTTAGTTCTCTTTACGAAACTAGCAATAAAGCAATCACCAGCCCGTGCAGTGGTGGTTCATGAATCATCATTCTATACGCTGAGGTTGCCAGCCTCAAATAACTTTGACATCCACAAGCGAGTTATACATATTAAAATTCACACGGTAATATATATATATATATGTTAGTTCACATGTTAGTAATAAATATGAAATGTAAATCACAACTTACGCCAATCTTGGCTACCGACTTGTTACTCAGATGAATAAAAGAGACGTGTGGGTCTCTTACACGCGTCTGGGGTGTCTTTAATTTGACAATAGATTCCCTCTCTGAGTCCGCGTGTTTCAGTTTTCCTTAGTCCTTGTTTCCCTTGTTACAATGCTAGAGATTTCCTGGGCTGTTGTCTGTAAGTCCTTTTGGAATACTCCAATAAAAGGTCCAGTCCGATAAAAGGAATTCTTGAATTCTAACTTTGCAAGTCTGGGTTCTTCTGGTGAGCGTGTGTGACGTGTATATGTAAATAGACTACATAAATCCATCTACCTTGTTTTCTCAATAGTATTTACGTTTTTGCTACGGAAAAACCCACGCATTTCGCTGTCTGTGGACTGACATTTAGACACGCCTATTTTTCTTGTCTTTCTTACGTTAACGATTTGCTTACCTATTATTCGCATTATGCCGATAATAAAGGGGGGGGGGGGGGGGGAACCAGCCTGTTTTACAGAGTTCTCATGTGAGCTGACATATCAATCATCGGGAAATGACAAAGCACGTGAGGAAACTGATCAGACCCGGTTGCAACTTAAAGGGAGATTATAATATTTCCCTATCATCTTTGATGTCCGACATTTTCAGGGGGAATTAAGCATTTGATCTAAACAGGGGGGTTGTGAGGGGGGGTTGGGGGTCCAGTGGGGTTTGGGGGTTAGGGGGGGGGGGGTGGGGCGGGGGCGGTGCGGGTTGGGTTAAGTTGGGGTTTGTTTTCTGGGGGTTGGGGTGGGCGGGGGATTATTGGGGAGGTTTTGGGGGGGTGGGGTCGGGGGGGGGGGGGGGGGGTGCGGGGGAGGTGGGGGGGGGGGCGGGGGGGGGTTAATCAAAGACGGTTCGCTCGCAAGACATAATTCTCTGATGCCCTTCGGCATAGCGAGGGAGGAAACCGTAGATCCTTTTATCTCGTGAAGCCAGCTCGCGGATTTCTCCCGAAACGCCCAAGGTGTGACTTTTGCCATTTTTCAGAGAGATCACGCAGAATTTGTAAATATATATACTGTCTACACTTCTAGTCCGTATCAAGCCTCTCAAGAAATTTTGGATAATCTTAGCGCGCACGCTAGAACCTATGTGAAATAGTACTTAATGGCTTTCGCGGGGATTATTTGGTTTTTCTGGTAATAATAATATAAGTTGTGCTTAAGTATTAAATGTGTTAGAGAATTACCTTGGTTTTTCTGGTAATAATAATATAAGTTGTGCTTAAGTATTAAATGTGTTAGAGAGTTACCATTTTATTCACTGTGAGTCCCTAGCGTTAAGAATAACGGAATAGCAAACGTATATATATTTTCTTACCAGTGGTTCAGATTAATATAAAGAATCCATCAACTAATTTTCACTAGAGTATACGGCTTAACTGACTAAATAAATGCTATGAGAGACGGATAAAGGGACAGAGCAGAATGCGAATTATATTTTCATTGTGTGTAATTATATAGTGACTAGAAATAAATGTCATTTTAGAAATGCTTTGTTTCTTCCTAAATACAGAACTTGATTTTAAAAAAAAATAAAAACCAGCGGCTAGCGGTTTCCTATTTGTGGTCGTTTCCTCAGTTACTGAAGTAATAATAGTGTCGTTTTCCCTTGGCGTTCGCCCGTACCAGTATGAACTGGAATGACCAGGGCGACACAATAACATTCTTTGAACTGTAATTGATTAAGGGAACTGACAAAATACCCATATTTTCCCCCATTTTTAATGTTATCAGCCCGGTGTGGCCATATACCTAACAAGTTTTCCCGACTTCTGACAGTCGTTTACACACGTGGAATTTACCCAGTATAAAACGCTGTTCGTAATTGGTACTCACCCAGAGCAAGCCGATAAGAGTATCATCACCATCAGAATTGACAATAGTATATTTGTACAATCATATGTTTCCCTGCTGTTTACAGAGGAATAGCATATCTCAGAGAGTTCCGGCACTAACCAACCTAGTGGACAAACTTGTGTCTCCCGAAACAAATCACTAATTAGGTGTTCCACGTGTAAGGTTTAATTATTATCGGAGGAACTGGGGCCTGATTCGGATGATACCAATTACTGGACATTATATGCATTTTTACATGGATTATTTGTCAACACAAATGTTTCAACAGAGTATGTAAGGAGCGAATGAGTGGCCAAGTATAACAGAGAAAGAGAGAAAGAATGAAATATTTTTCATTTGTTACAGGAAAACATTGTACCTGCAAACTTTTGTTCTTTTCTTTTGCTAACCATTGTGTAATATATTTTTCTTTACTGGATAGCACTGTAGTGGGACTTGTTCTTGACTGTACTGCCTATCCTACCCCTAGTGCTAATCTTTTGACCTTTTGGGGTTATTTACTTCTTGCGGGACCCTTTTCTCAACAAGAGGGAGAGCATTATTGGGTTATCTTCCTATGTCTGTACACGATTTATTGATATATATATCTCAATGTTTTGATGTTGTGAAGAGTTATATGATAATAAACTTAACAAAACTTAATTACTTGTGTTGGTCAGCTCAGCCCATACCCATACTCCATTTACCATAGTTTTCACGTTTGTGTGTCTTGTTGTCACGTAACTGTGTGTGTGTGTGAGTGTGTGTGTGTGTGTGAGAGTGTGTGTGTGTGTGCGTGTGTGTGTGTGCTTGTGTGTGTGTGTGCGTGCGTGCGTGCGTGCGTGTGTGCGTGCGTGCGTGCGTGCGTGTGTGTGTGTGTGTGTGTGTGTGTGTGTGTGTGTGTGTGTGTGTGTAGTTAAACATATATGTTACTTGTATGGAGAGTAGTATTGTCTAATAAGAAATTACAGTCGTAAAGATAGGCTGGATCAGAGCATCTTCTAAATCCAGAGACAGATTCTACCCTTAAACTATTTACTCGTGGAAGCTATTTTTTACACCTTTATTCTCACCTACTTGCCATTAGCGCCTCTGCTCAGACTGGGCCAATTAACTCCTGATACCTATCTTTAAAAACATTTACGACAGCGTGTCTCACGGCAGTTTTTGCACAGTGAAGTGGGTTTGAACAAACGCCAGGTTATATTCCCCCTCAATGTTATTATGAAACAAATCAGAAAGATCCAATCATTTCAAATCATGCCGGGCGGATGTGATATTTTCAAAATAGTCCTACGTGAAATAAGGTGCGGGCCTGCAAAGGTCACGTATTACCATATATGGACATCTGATGTCTTGCATACACTCTCACAAACACAATTGTAGACTCATGTTGTCTCAAATGTAATAAATCTATGATTACTTTTAAACAAGTGATCAGAAGAGATTATGTCACACCTGTCTGCCCACATGTCTCCCGCAGACATTAATCTCGTTATCTGTCGTTGTAGCAAGAGGCTAGATGTTATGAATTAAGGATATCCTGGACAAATAGTTGTATCAGAGGATACCAGGATAGTGCCAGATAAGAGACTGGTCTTATAAGTAATACCCCCTTCTCTGAAAAGAGCAAGGGTGTATTGACATCAAAGTGGGGTCAAGCTATGTAAGTTCTCAGAGACGATGATGATGATGATGTACTCTGAGTGCCTAACGGCTACCTCCCAAGATCCCACAAAGATTAATGATTATATGTTTGGTTTTGTTTGACTTGTTATCTAGGGGGTATTTTAAAGTATTTACTGTAATAAATTTCAAATACAGAACTTTAAACTTAATAAAACTTATCAAGCAAGTCTGAATGAAATATTTACAATTTTATTTGTCCTGAACCGTAAAATCTTTTCCGGTCAGGAATACTCAAGAGGACTGTAAGGATATATACATATACAAATATATAAACTGAAAAGAATCTTCCCTCCTGAATAAAAGGTGAAGTATTACTAATTTTCACATAAAGTATCTACTACTAAATTATTCACTTTCTCTGGCTGGTAAGAGTCACATAGGTATTGTTATTCATTGTTTTCTTCATAAAGGGATATTGTTTATAAGTGTGAAACTTTGTTCTGGATCTCTGGATTGAGCTGTGCAGTGAACCCACATTCACTTATCTTGGATCCTGGTAACTGATGATTTCTTCTCCACCTTCCCTGACCACACAAATTTGCATCTCAAGGCTTGGAAGCTGGGCGTAGTTCTGAGTTTTATGTAGAACTGTAGTCCACAGGCTTCCTCACAAAATGACAGGTGCTTTCCAAGCACTATTGAGACATAACCTGGAATAAAGGAATGATCACATTCCATGTAGGTATCTGCTTCAGTTCACACACTCACACTAAACATCACAACTTACCCTTTCTGTAATTGTGCTAACAGGTTGCACTGGACAGATAACGTCTCCTCCTACCGCCAGTTCCATGTGAATATTCTTTTTCTGTACTAATTCTATGATAGAATCCCTTGCCCCATGTTTGGCTTCCATACCATAATTGGGGTTAAGTACACAACAGTATGTGACATCTTGATTACTTCATGTCACCAATTCCGGTCTTTCTATCCTATATACATGATCAATGTGTAACTGCAGGAGAAAATATGCAATCAAACACACTAACAGACTTACAATGCTCAAGTGTGCCATAATTTGCAAATATCTGATACTGTTTCCCCTTTTTCTGACCTGTCGTATTTGAAACTAAAACTACACACATTACAACTAGGCCAAGATGGCAGCAACACATTTGTGATTTCACTTCCTACACATGCCGAACATATAGTTTGAAATTCACCGGCAATTGATTAATAATACATACACAAATATTTTAGATAAGTCTCTCTTACCATCAGGCATACAAACACAAGCTGACAGGCTGTCAAACGGCTCTCTAGGTTTGCTTTCAGTTCAGAACGGCAAAAGATGTAGCATTTCCCGTCTGATAGACTGCGTACCGCTTGGTTTGAATTTAAAATTTTGTGGCAGGCTTTTCGAGGTTCCCAGTACTATTCATAGCAAAACGACTGGCCAATCAGAGCGTAGTCAAGAAAATTGTAAATAATCCTACCGAAACGGTTTTTTAACTTGCTTGTACAAACTGAATAAACTTATTTTATTTATATTATAGTTATTATTGAACCGATTTTAATTATTTTACGTGAAAATAAAACGGCCAATTTATTTCTATCGTTCTATATGTTTATTCTTGCCCTATTTCCTAGCTTGTTTATATAATTAATTTTTAAGTAATTAAATCGGGTGTTACCCTGATGTACAAATATTACTAAAATAAATTTTTCTCTTAATTATCTTAATTTTATGAGGCCGGATTGGCACCTATTTATAAAGTATTATATCCGATGTTATAATGACTAGGTATTTATTGTTATTTATCGCTAGTATTAAAGAAATAAAATAACTCCTTCCCGTCAAAAACACAGATTAGGCCCTTGTTGCTTATAATGAAAGGTATCTTTATAGACACTAGAAAAGGAGCTTTCTGATTGGTTCTTAATTTTGTACTATGCTCTTAGATAATTTTTGGTGGGCGGTAACTTTTGACTTGTTTCCTAGACAAATTTCAAATACTGTAGTTATTTATAGATTTTAAAAATTCGTTAACTAGTTTTTGAGCGGGGAATTTTTGAGCGTGTTGTCATACAGATTCACTTCACTACAGTCGTATGAGTACGCAAAAAATCCGTGTTTGCCTAGCTTGTTAACAAACGAGTCGTTTATCAGTGGTTTAATATAAACAAGCCGGCGCTCATCTTATCTATTTGCTTCTCGCAGGCTGGGATAAACATTATCTGCAAGGAGTGTCACAAATGTTTGAACATACAAACTACTTGCTCGTTAGCCGATAATGAGAAAAAATTGGTACTTTTAAAAGTACACAAATAAAAATCAGTACAAAATATGTCTCTGATCCGGTCGGTGTGAAACAGAGATCGTGATGAGGTCGTCCATTTCGTCACATGTACGATGGTATCCGACTAGCAAAGATGTGATGTCGGAAGAACTATTAAATGTACTTTTTTTATCCTTGCTATCGAAGTAGGCAAATCCATATCACAGTTGGTGTTGACCAACAGCCCCTGTTACAAGTGTAGAACTTGGGCCAATGTGAGGGCAGAGATGGAAATTTATCAGCTGATAAATGATCATGCTGGGTATGATGACTTCTTTAACAAGGGCGGTTATCAGACACACAATCCATGCCTCGGGAGGTCCAAAGTGGATGGCTCCGGCATGAATGGAAAAACCTCCATAGAAGCCTCGAATCTTCAGAAACTGGTGTGGATCTCCTGTCCTGGTCAACACGCAACAGAACAATTAGCATTCATACCCTTCGACATTTGCTGAAGGAGACTGAGATCCTATGGGTTTACCCGGAGTGCAGTGCCGTCCATTCCAATCAACAATAACTATGATTATGGGGCAGTTACGCCGTCAAAAAATGGTGTGTGTTCGTTTCGAACACCAAGTCCGAGGAAATCTTCCCCATGCAACAGAAGTTTTATTTGTCTTTATTATAAAACATATGTAGGTAAGAAATAATCTGTATAAATTATACATACTGTAAAAATGTATAATTGTGTGATACAATTTAAACTAAAGTAACAATGCAATAATTATTTGTAATATCCTATATTATGTTTTATTTTGTCTTAAAAGTAAATTAATGTTTTGTTTGTTTGTTATTTTTTGGCGACTTTAAAGTAATTAAAACGTTTTTTGTTTAAAGTCTTACTTCCCCTGTTCTCTTACTTTTTTTTTATTTCCCTTTAATTTTACACCTTAATTATCTCTTTAAATTTCACGACGTTAATAGTCGATTTCCGTGTAGTAAGTAGGGCCAAAGAGTTTTTTTTCACCTAGCTATCATGCCCTTAACTCTCAACTCTTTCTCTGCCACACTCGACCTTAGTCCAAATTTTTGTGATTGTTCTTATCTGCCGTGTTCGACTTTAATCTGAATTGTTAAAAAAAGATGTTTTCTTTGGTAAGGTGAGTGACTATCGTTTAAAAGTCTGAAATTGTCAGACATAGACCTAGAGTTCAGCATGTCTGACTGTCTTACCAACGTTTTTCTGCATGAATTTCAGAGGGGTCTGGCCTGGAAGAAAACTGTATTTTTAATCTCATATTTCACCTTCAGCACCTATTGAGCCGTAATATCTTGTCAGTTAAAATGGAAGGGCCGCGGGGGCACCATTGTTGGGCTGTGCTTAGGGCATCAGTTGGCATTTATCCGGCACTGCATGTTACACATGGCGGGGAATATGAGGTTGTAAAACAAATTGCTTCAAGAGTATGTGAATTATTGGTGCAGCCTTCCCGCAGTGGTGGATCTTTGCTCCACAAGGAGCACATAGAAAAAAGGTGATGATAATGGTCGATGTCAACAAGACATATGTGTATGTGTGTATGTGTGTGTATATATATATATATTATAATAATAATAAATATGTACAGTTAGTTTGTTACTAATTAAAGAATACCCAAGCAGTTACATATTATCATTTTAATAATCGCTGTTCCATTTTGCTTAATAACAAACAAAGTGTGTATCTGTTACACGCCAACCCGCTCTCTCTCTCTCTCTCTCTCTCTCTCTCTCTCTCTCTCTCTCTCTCTCTCTCTCTCTCTCTCTCATGCTCATTCAGCTTTGTCCATGAGATCCCCGCTCCTTTCACTGTTTTTCTCAAATTTAGGAGGGAGTATGACGTCATTACGGCCTGCCGTTTCTGAAAAAACATTTCAATCAATTAAATTCCCTGTGCTGTAGCGAACCCGGTAACTTTAGAATTAGAAGCGAACGCTTCACCTCTACGCCACTGCGAACCCCCAGGCTAGTCCAACATTTCCTTAGTTTAAAAATACTTACTTTTCCCCCTCCTTCCCCTTCATCTACCAAATCATTTACTGTGATCTAACAGTACAATGCGAGCGACAGGTTGTCGACCACCGCACTAGCCCATAACATTTCCGATGTCAATCGTCGAGCAGGTTCATTATATGAAGTCTGTGAAATGTTTAATTTCCATTTGTTTAAAAATTGTATTTAGTTAATAATAGCCTCCAAATTTGTACTTCCAACTTTAGTGAACTAGTAGTTCACTCATCAGTGACTTTAACCTACCCGTCTATTTTGTGTTATTCGTCTTCCACTACACATTACTGGACACAAGTATTTCGGCCTTTATTTTATCTATGCTGATAGGAAAGTTATATTAGTGATTGCGTCTTTAAATTGTCTGAGTCATTTTCGGGTCCTATATAACGTAGCTGTGCTGGTGTCAGGAGAATGACCTCAACCGATGATCCACTTTGGGGGAGGGGGTGCGAAATGGGCTTTGCGGCCTGTCATGACTTACTTTCGCAGCAAGGCGATGGCGCCGTTTGGATGGGCCTCAGTTCGATTCCAGGTAAGCCTATCAATTATATTTGTTCCTGGTGTCCTCCTTTATGTCCAACGCGTGCCTGTTAAATACCTATGTTTATTTATGAACTGATCAGAGAGAGAGAGAGAGAGAGAGAGAGAGAGAGAGAGAGAGAGAGAGAGAGAGAGAGAGAGAGAGAGAAGATACTAGATAACCAAATATAAACATAAATGTTGTCTCGCGATATTGAAAGTGATATAACGTTATTTGCCTTTAAGCCTTATATGAATGCAAGCTGACAGCTGAACAGAGTGTAATAAGTCTTCTGCAAGTTCTTTATCTTCTTTTCATTCATTTTTTTGTATTCGATTACTTGTAAATGTGAGAATTATATTTTAACATCAATGTCGAAGGCTCAACCACTTTAAATATCTTACTTACTTACTTAGTCGTTCCCCTTCTACCGTGAGGTGTAAAGGTTTGGAAGAGAGAGCGCCAGACTATCCTATCGGCTGTCTTCCTCCTGGCCTGGTTCTATTTTAGTCCTCGGTCCTTCAAAGATTGTCTAATGTTGTCCTCCCAGCGGACTCTGGGTCGTCCTGGGGGTCTGGATCCCTAGCTCTTTGTTTCCCATGCTTGTCGTGGTAGCCGATCCTCTCCCATTCTGCAGACATGGCCAAACCATCTAAGTTGGGACTGTTCTACTTGGGTCTGCAGGGGGGTGGCATTTTAGGGCTTGACGTATCGTCTGGTTGCGGACCATGTCTCTTCTTGTTACTTCAACCACCTTCCTCAGATACCTCATTTCTGAGGTTTCACTTTAAATATCTCGGTGCTATTATAGACCGAAAGGGAGGCATCAAAGAAGAGTTGGCCACTCGAAAAGCAGCAGCTGGGAGACTTTTTCAGGCCATAAATCGAGGATTCCTCAGCAAGAGAGAAGTTGGTAAGAAAACGAAGATGGCTGTATACCGCTCCACCTATGTCCCAGTCTTGACATATGGATTCGAGTCATGGGCAATGACTGCAACCCACAAAAGCCAGATCCAAACCTCAGAAAGGAGGTATCTGAGGAAGGTGGTTGAAGTAACAAGAAGAGACCACTGCTGTTTGTGCCCTATACCAGAGCGCTCTTTTAGTTTCGGTGACCGGAATTCTGACACCGGGTATAAAATTTTGTGTGCACCGTAAAAGACTATTTAAGTTTTTGGCGGGGAAAATCAGCTGATGTGTGAGTAAAATCAGTAAAATATAAATCATTACACACTCGTTCTGGATAAACTTTCTTCTTCTTCTTCTTCTTCCATCCTTAGCCACCAACCGACAAAGCAGTCAGTGGCCAGTACGCCTAGTGGCGTCTTAGGGCAACAGCAAATTGATTTCTTTGCCGCTGTAGCCCATCATGCCTTATGGCATCTTTAGGGCAGCGACAAATCAATCGATTTGCCATTGTTTCCGTAATCAAATTGACTAGCAAACAGGTGATCAGTTCTGGATAAACACAGCGCTAAAATTCTTTTGTGTACTATAACTTTGTTCTGTGTTCTATTTTTGATTGCATTTTTATTTGTTTGAAATTAGTTTTGACGGAGTTACAGACTTTTGAAAACAGCGTCATCATTTAAGGAAATTCATAAAATAAGTAATCTTTTTATTAATTTAATATCTAAAAATCGGCCCATTCGTTTGAGTTTATAATTATAAAGACTTCTCGAAGGGAAGCTAAAGATTATTTCCACATACTTTTTTTTTTTGGTTTCTTATCTTGAGAATGTGTGGTAGTCAGTTTTGTGAGTGTGGCATTACAAGAACAAGCATATTGTCACCAGATTTTATAGCATTTAAATCCCTTTAAACGCATTCCTGATACCCACAAATCTTAAATAAGGTAGTAAAAAAATAACTTTTTGTAAAGCACCATCTGTTTTTGCATTTTCATTCATTTATAATGATATTTAGCTACGTATATAAGCGTCAGAAAACATGTAAAGCTATAGATAGATTACTTCCACATAATTTGATCTATCTTTCAAGTCTTGTTAATCTTCTATTTATAATATGAATTTTTTTTTAAATTGTGTGTGAGATAAGGACTGTTCCATTGGTGTTCTTTGGTAGATAATCCTGTGCACACGACGGCTGCCAGCGAATTCTAAGTAACTGTTTGTATATCTTCTTTCATTCAAAGTTACAATGCAGGTAGTAAATTTAGAGAAACCAAATTCTAAATCTAATACCATCCTTTTATCAATGGCTAGAGTCAGAGATACATATGATAATTTAGAAATATTTATGAATGGCATGAAAGCTCAGATAGAGTCACTAAAATATTTAGAGTGGGATGGTAAACAAGTTGTTGTTTTCTTATTCGGGGATTATTTCCTTGTTTTGCTGGAGACACCACAGACATGGGTATATTCCTTGAGCTCCAGACAAACCAAACATTTTCATTAAAGACATCCAGAGAGCATACAACTTGCAAACCAAGAAGTTTGGCCATGTTGATAAGAGATTACAATAGATATATGAAATATGGGAAAGGGAATAAAAGGCAAGTGGCACATTACCATAATTGTTTACACAAACCAATGTTAGAGATTGAAATTGAAAATGTAGCTCCTCCTTACCTTCATATTTTATTAGGCATTGTTTTGAAACACCACAGACTTCTAGAACAGGTAGCTGATACAATAGACGCAAAGATATTTGAGAATTCGCAAGAGATACATGCAAACATTAGTACTTTTAAGAACTTGAAGAGATTTAGTAGAAACTGGAAATAGGCAGAAGAATTGGGAGCTAAAATTGAATTTTTCAGGTAGGTATTGAACTTTGTGAGGATAAGGAGGAGACAGATAATTTTAAAGTTAGACTTGAAAATGCACAAGATGCGCTGGCCAAACTTCAGTTTCAAGATCTGTGTACTAGGTCTGGTCCAGTTTGCTCACACATGGACAAGGTACTAGCCAAACACAAAATCATACAACAGGCTTATAATAGCAGAGCATTTATAGGGAATCACTGCCACAGATATCTCACACAAAAAGTTTATAAAGATCTTACAAGAGCAATCATTACACAAACACTGAAAATTACAGACAAACAAGATATAACTAACATAGCTTTTATTGCCCAAGAACAATTCAACTCACTGAAAGAAGCATTTGAGAAAGTACACAACAAACTATCACACAGTAAACCAATTAGTAAAGAATCAATAACAGCATCGATAGAGACTTATATGTCTTTGTTCAGAAAGCTATTCCCTAGTAAGACAATTCATAAACAGCACATATTAGAAAAACATTGCGCAGACTGGATCAGAACTCATGATGTATGATTGAGATAATTGTTAGCTCTCATGTTCTGGGGACAATTGGGTGTGTTATTTTAAGGTTATAAATGTGGACATGCAATTTAAACTTTCAATAATTAATGTTTGACGCATGAAACCAAAACAAAACTGTGATATCCATTTTCTGCAGGTTTTCTACTTTTGATTTCTGTAATTTGTTATGCATATTGATTGTGACCGTTTTAGTGTAAATTGAATTAGAAACAAACCATAACAAAATGTAAAAAAAAAAAACCGTAAATTTTACACTATTTCAGACTATTATATCTTCTGTTCTAATTGTGATAAAATGTTTGTTCTTGTTCAAAAATTTACTCTAACATTTCTAGTCTAGCTTTACGCAAAATTAAAGCCGGTATTTATAATAATAAAGTAGCATAAAAGCAATTCAAACATGTTTTGGGGACAATTGGGTGTGTTATTTTAAGGTAATAAATGTGGACTTGCAATTTAAACTTTCAATAATTAATGTTTGACGCATGAAACCAAAACAAATCTTTGATATCCATTTTCTGCAGGTTTTCTACTTTTGATTTCTGTAATTTGTTATGCATGTTGATTGTGACCGTTTTAGTGTAAATTGAATTAGAAACAAACCATAACAAAATGTAAAAAAAAAAAACCGTAAATTTTACACTATTTCAGACTATTATATCTTCTGTTCTAATTGTGATAAAATGTTTGTTCTTGTTCTAAAATTTACTCTAACATTTCTAGTCTAGCTTTACGCAAAATTAAAGCCGGTATTTATAATAAAAAAGTAGCCTAAAAGCATTAATTAAGCCCTATCAAAAGTAAACATCGCCACATGTTTTTCCCATTAGGAAGCTGACCACGTGACCTCTGTCAAGTGGGCTATAAATAGCGCGGTCGGGGAAAAAGGGGAAATAACTAAAAGATCGCTCGCAAACAGCCGTGAGACATGGTCCGCAACCAGACGATACGTCAAGGCCTAAAATGCCACCCCCTGCAGACCAAAGTAGAACAGTCCCAACTAAGATGGTTTGGCCATGTCTGCAGAATGGGAGAAGATCGGCTACCACGACAAGCATGGGAAAAAAAGAGCCAAGGATCCAGACCCCAGGACGACCGAGAGTCCGCTGGGAGGACAACATTAGACAATCCTTGAAGAACCGAGGACTAGAATGGAACCAGGCCAGGAGGAAGACAGCCGATAGGATAGTCTGGCGCTCTCTCTTCCAAACCTCTACACCTCACGGTAGAAGGGGAACGACTAAGTAAGTAAGTAAGTCGAAGGCTCAAAATTAAAACAGCAAATGCCTTTTTTTCTTCCAGCATCATTTCGATGTGAAGTATTGAGGCTAAGATATCTAAACCCACCAGATTAATGAGCTTGGTTTTCGTTGATGTTACTCTTGAAAACACTCTGGTCTATAATGGCAATCCTACTAGACAGGCGGTATACTTTTAATGCAAATAATGGAATTTCCTGCAAAAAATTTTTAAAACACTTCGTCTGCTGCCTTTTTCACACTTGTGGTATGGTTCCAAAAAACAGGAACTATCACTTGGAATGTCACCAGATGGAAAAAAAACAAAACAAAAAATACTTTTCCAATCTATGTTAAGTATTGTCTCCAATGGTTTTCTATATCTTCTTGTTTTGACTTATCAGTTCTAGTTTTGACTTATCAGTTCTAGTTTTGACTTATCAGTTCTAGTTTTGACTTATCAGTTCTAGTTTTGACTTATCAGTTCTAGTTTTGACTTATCAGTTCTAGTTTTGACTTATCATCTTTCGCGAATTGTTGCATTAGCCCCTAACGATATTTCATTATCTGTAACTTTGTTCTATATTAGATTTGTCGCCTCTCTTAACTGTAAACATGCTGCGAAAGTAGCCACCATTCAGCCAATTTGGTTGGGACAAACACTGACTTTTGTTGATGGCATATTTATAGAACTGGCTCTGACCGACAAGAAATGGTTAATATCATACATGGAACACTACAAGTGGTGTCTAAATGGTGCGAGAAAACTGGCTCCAAAGTCAATCCCAACAAGGCCTGCATGATGTCGTGCTGCTTGAACAACTCCATTGTGAAAACAGACCTCTCAGATATCACTCCCAATGGACAGAAAATTGAACGGCAAGAGAAGCTGAAATACCTTGGAGTTGCATTCGATCGCGAGCTATCGTATAAGTACCATGTTGAGCAAATCACAGTGAAATGCAGGAGCGGTCTAGCAGCCCTGAAAATAATGGCTGCGGCGCGTCTGGAGCAGAGATTACTATTTTTTCTTTATCATCAGCTTCAATATTAGAGTACTTATCGAAAAACATCTCCAACATCAACACGATTTATACCATAACTTCATCGATTTCACAAAAGCCTTCGATCGAGTCTGGCATGAAGGCTTATGGCAAGTAATGAGAAAATTCAATTTTGATACCAACATCATAGATATCATTGAAGCACTATACAAGGACGCAAGCAGTGCTGTTTTTGCAAGCAACGACATTGGAGAATTTTTCAAAACAACTGTAGGAGTTCGGCAGGGATGTATCCTGTCCCCAGTGCTCTTTAATATTTATCTAGAACATATTATGCAGGAGGCTCTCTACGATTATAAATCAACCATATCGATTGGAGGCCGACCTCTGTGCAACCTACGTTTTGCTGATGATATTGATCTGATAGCTGGATCAGAATCAGAACTTCAAGACCTTACCTCTAGACTGGAGAAAGTAACAAGAACGTATGGGATGGAAATTAATATAGAAAAAAGCAAGATATTGGTGAATAGCCATAAGAAACATGTTCCGACCAACATTACGTTAAATGGGCAAACGTTAGAAGTAGTTAACACCTTTAAATATCTCGGGTCCACTATATGTAGTGATGGAAGATCAAGTAAAGAAATCAAGACAAGACTTGAGATGGCCTCAGCTGCCATGACAAAGTTGAATGTGATCTGGAAAAGTAACATCAGTTTTCCTGTGAAGATCAAATTATACAAATCACTTGTATTATCTATTCTCTTGTATGGGTGTGAGAGCTGGACACTCACTGCAGATACGGAGCGAAGGATTCAGGCTTTCGAGCATAAATGTTATAGAAGAATTTTGCGCATTTGCTATAAAGAGCACAAAACAAATGTCTATGTTAGAGAGAGAAGATAAACACCTATGCAGGCCACCAAGAACCACTTTTGTCAATAGTGAAACATCGAAAGCTTGCCTGGTTTGGGCATGTAACTCGTCATGACTCCCTTTCGAAAACGATCCTTCAGGGGACAGTCGAAGGTAAACGGAGAAGAGGAAGGCAAAGAAAATCCTGGGCTGATAACATCAAAGAATGAGCAGGACACGGTTTTTCCACACTTGTACGCATTGCTGAGGATAGAGAGCAGTGGAGGACCCTGTCTGCTGATGCTTCCACCATGGCACCCCTACGACCCATGACGGGTTACGGGCTGAGATGATGATGAGTCATATCGGTCATTGAGTATGGGCTGAGAATACTCACGCTGTCAGTAAAACAATGTGAATGACTAGAACGCATTCAAAATGAAGGGATGCGTATAGTCTTGGGCTGTACGCGAGATACCCCCATTGTGACAATGAGGTACATGCTTGGAGTGCTATCGATTAGATCCAGATATGCGATGGCCCAGGTAAAAGCCTATATGTGAGTAACCACAGACAAACGGCACCCCCTGTATGGAAACATAGCTGACATTAAGGGAGCAAGAATAAAGAGAGGTATGTCATGGATGGCACAGGCAGAGACAACGATCAAGCAGGTGGCCACAGTTTGAAACCATATTCAGAGGGGAAGGGTGGAGTATGTTAGATGAGAACTGGATTAATTACCAGCAAGTCATCATCAGCCTTGGAAGAGAGTGTAGAACTTGGGGCGATGGAAAAGCAGAACTGGAAATTAATCAACTAATACATGATCATGCCGGGGATAATGATGCCATTGTGTATACAGATGGTTCTGTGATTCGTGGTGAGAAATCAGGCTGGGGCTTCTCTGCTAGGGTAAAGGGCAGAATCGTCGCGGAACATAGTGGGGCTTACAAGATAACAACTTCCAGCATGAGAATGGAGGTAAAGGCAGTCACTGCAGCCTTAAGATGGATCTCTGAAACTTCATTCACAAAGGCAGTCATTGTGTCAGTCTCTCAGTCCATGCTTCGAAAGGTTTAAAGTGGTTGGTTGCGGCATGAATGGAAAACATTCATAGAAGCTTCGAGTCTACAAGAGCTGGCGTGGATCTACTGCCCTGGTCATGCAGGGGTATGTGGTAATGAGAGAGCTCACAGACTCGCAGCAAGAGCACCCACAGTGGGGACACTGGATATGGATAATGGAGAGATACTGAGAACAATTAATGATCGCCTGTTAGAGAATGACATTGCAATAGATGAATTATCAAGGTTAAGACTGTTGGAATATGGCATCAAACGTGGGACTAGCAGAAATGGACGTGAGAGAGCACGCATCCGTCGTGTATACAACCAGCGAGCTACAGGAACAGTTAGCATTCACACTCTTCGACATATACTGAGGGAGACTGAACACCTAATGGTTTGCCCGGTGTGCAATGATGTCGATTCTGTTCAACAATAACAATATGTCTACCAGCCCTGTCTGCAAACAAGGGGCGTTCAAGACGATTATATTTCCGTTCCGTACAGTTTCGACAACAACGTGCCGATCAAAAAGTTAATATTCTTTATCGAGATCTAACAGACATATCAGACAAACGCTGAGAATTTCTATAAACACACAGTATAAATGTGTTATTTGGCTTAGAACATATTGTAAACATTTTGTTGTTTTCGCCTATATATTTTTACATATAAAAACTAGCAAAATTTGTATCTTATTTACTTAAGACATAAATTTTTTCTAATACCTAGTTTATAAATATAAAAAAATACTTTGTAAATTTTCAATAATACATACAAAGAAGTATAAATGTTTTCCAAATGTTGTTGTTTCCCTTTGCAAATAAAATAGCAAGAAGTAACAATACTACATCCCTTGAAACATTGGCAGCAATTAAAATTTTTATTTCAACACTTCAAGAACCTTCGCTGTGTCGGAGATTTTGCAGTGACATCTGAAACAAAAATAAACAAGGAAAATATAAAAATATAACAACAAAGTGGACCAACAAGTAGAAAATAATATTTGACACACTCGGGTTACATGTCATTCAGGAAACGACTTTATATGGTTTATTTAAAACATGTAGTCCCGTAGTAGTAGTTCTGGGGGGTCTCTGAAGAGACTAAGAAAGAATAAGCCCACTGCACACCCTCATGCATGTCGTACATGACGACTACTATGAGAGTGTGCATGGGGCTGACGTAAAACATATTGGCACACAAACGACAACTGTAAGAGCATCAGACTTGCTTGGGTCAGGGTTCATACAAGTGGACCAGCTGCATTAGTGGTCTCGTGCTCTGTAAGGAGCGCAAAGGTTAATGATGATGAAGGATAATAGTAGATTCTGCCTTAGAGGAGTAAAGTGTTAGAGACTTCACCTATTATAGGTCCAGCTACGTTAGGTGGGGTGATCAGTTCGCTGTATGTATTTCCAACAGATACGAGTGAGGATGTACACATTTAAAAACAAGACAGCACTTTTAAATCACATTTTATAAACCTTTTATTTATTGACTTGACATTGCTTCCTTGTTCTTTTCCTTTTCACTTTAAACACAAACTTCGTCTGCCCTTGCCGTGGTAGATATTCAAATCAGAGCGTTACAACAGGAGGTAATCTGATCATCAGAAATACCCCTCCCAAACCAGGTCACACAAATATTTCGGCCCTGTTATCTCCGTCACACCCAGAGGACCCGCTCGAGCCATAACTTCCAAATGTCAGCCCCCGGTTGATGATTTTTATTCCACCCACGCTGGGGATCAAGCCCACTTCATCTTAGTTACACCTTACAAATTCACTCCAGAGTGTATCCATCTTGGTTATACCTTACAAATTCACTGTAGATTTTATCCATGCAGGTTACACCTTACAAATTCACTCCATATTTTATCCATTTAGGTTGTGGCGCAGTGGGTTCAACTCACAGGCATGAGAGGAAGTGACAGAGGTGTGGGTAACCTCACGGTTATCACTAGAGCCGCTAGCTAGTCACAAAGCGAAAAAGGTGCAGTTTCATAAGTCTGCCCGTGCTGGTTTCAACCGAATTTCATGCAAGACTTCTGCCATACATCCTCGTTGTGCGCCACGGATGACGGCCCCTCTCGGGGTCTGAACTAAACTGGCAGAGGATCTTGGAATCAGTGGATCCCTAAAGATGTGGTGTGCAGAACTCACCAATGTGTGGTGTATGTTATAACACCCATCAATCCACTCCCAAATCATGGGTCAAATGATAACTGAGTCATCAGTGAATGACCCCAAATCTAAGGTGGACCAATGTGCTGAGAGACTGCATGGCTGCTGGGTAAGCAGTCGCGAACATTGGCTGTCTGGGGGGCGAGCGGGGCGGCACCAGGCAGATGGACTCCGTAAGGACATCCCTTGTCTCTTCCCAGGTATGGTTGCTCTACAAGGGTGACCGAATATTTCCACCATTTATACACCATGAGAATTTTAGCTATCCAGAATCATCTCGGGAGCTACAGAGATCGTGCTCTGTCGTCGATACCTGCAGCACATGAAATGAGGAAATACAAATGCAGAAGGAGAGGTAGGGGAGAGAAGAGGAGAGAGAGAAAAAGAAGGGCACGAAAGAGAAGATTCAGAACGAAAGCAGATCGCACCTCGATGAAATATGTGCGTATAGGATACTGGAATTGTCGAAGTGCCAATCAACGTGCAGCAATTATACAAACAATAATCCACAATTTCTATATCCTCATGATCCAGGAGACAAATTTAAAAGCCAACAGTGTTATCAATTGCCCAGGCTACAGATGTTACTCCAATCCATGTGGGCCTGGTAGACGAGGGCAAGCTATTTATGTAAAACATGAGCTGCCTCATACGTGGCTGGATACAAGTTCCCAAACTAGTGAGGATGCAGAATTGCAGGAAATTGCCGTGAATATAGGCGGTCAGGAGTGGCGAGTCTACAATTTATGTGCTCATGTTGACCATCTTACAGCAGAGAGTGATTGGACTTTTCTAGCGGAATTGACTGAAGATTCTAACATAAGGTTTTAATTGCTGGCGATTTCAATGCTAGATCCAAGGAGTGGGGGAACATCACAGAAAATAGGCAGGGTACAGCTTTGGGCCAGTACTTAACATGAACCTTACCCTCCTGAATGATGGACGCCCAACTAGACTGGCAACTAAACACCTGGGGATACAAATAGTGTCCTAGCATAGATCTGGCATTCATCTCTAGTGCTGCCACCACCATGGCGCGTTGTGATGTATTAGGTGCATGTGATAAACGAGCGCAAAGGCCTTATTGCTCCATCTTTTCCTACATTCTTCATACTGTATTTTCTCCGACATTTGCTCTCTCATCTCATATTTGCGATCCACATTTGCTATTTCATTGTTGTGATTACTCGCGACCGGTATCTAGAGAACCACATTTGTTCTTTCATCGGGGGAAATAAAGTCCTTTGATTGAGTCCACATGCCTGACATTATCATTTGAAGCCCACATTGTATCGTGATAAATCTGGTAAAAACACATATGGTCATCCTAATCAAACTGTAATTTCTGTGACACCACATTGGACGCCCAGATTGGCCAGGGGAAAACGTGGCCGCGGTTCAGACAAGCGTGGGTTGACCACATTGGACGCCCAGCTTGGGCAGGGTGACTTCCAGAAATATATAATACCGCATAATCTACTAGAGTGAGGCAGTCCAGGTTTTTACCTTGTGAGGAAGAGATCAAACCCACAAACGCATAGCCTAATACACGTGTTTATTCAGAGTGGATGATAATTCAGTTCCGTGATTAATTGTGTTCTTAAAGGATTTTGCGAAGGGAAAAGAAGGTTAGTAGATCTTATACTTATTAATACATTTTCTTAATTTTGTTTATTTTAACCTCACAGCTAAAATGTGCGGAAGATAAAGTTTCAAATAATTCTTGGCATAACTGATTAATAAAATCAGAAGATTTTCATAGAAGATGACAGGATGATAGAAGGTAATTAATAGTTCATATTTCACCTTTATCATCATCACAGTCTCCCATATGCACACACTCTCATGCACAAGATATTTAACATCATTAGAATTGAACTCAGAGAGAGGGAGATGAATAATGAGCAGTAGTTTAAATGAAAGTCAACCAGTGATGTTAAATGTGAAAAACTTACGAAGACTTTTGTGTGTCTTCAGTTCATCAGAAGTCTGAGTCTACACGCAACGTGTCTGACGTCTAACCAGAAATAAGTTATCAAAAACGGACATTTGGCTAGCAGAATTCGCCATAGGACATCTTTCATTCCTCAATTTAAAAGGAATATTGTCTCACCCACAAGTCATAAGGTGGACGCAGCATTTTTCGTCACCATATACTGCTTGCTCACAAGTTCAATACAGAGTTATCACAAGTTCAATACATCGTTATCACAAGTTCAATACAGAGTCATCATAAACTCTAATCACTCGAAAGATCATTATTATCTGAAGTCAAGCAAAAGAGCTCAAAAGAGGAATCGCATATTTATACCACGTGCAACACACTCTTAAGCGCATTTTATGAAGCAGACTCGAAAGTATATGAATCACGACTACATACGCAAGATTATGAGTCTACATATCACTAACATTTCGTGAAGATATCCAGTCTGACCAGTACCGTCGGGAGATTAGACCACAGACCTTTTGTTCATATGACAACTATTAACTGTTGATCCACACTACAGAGATATACTCAAACAGTGAAGGAATATACATAAATATCTCGTCAGCGTTCTCCGTACGACAACAGTATTCATCAGAACGTCCTCGACTTAGAGATACCCCATTCGACATAACGTATAACAACTTGGGACATTTTATGCATACATGTGAATCCTCATATCTAGGAGAAGCATTTAGAGACACATGGACTGTGTAGAGTACTCACCATTTTGGTAACACGTATCATATCACATCATCATTTCACTCTACACCAGTTCATCCTTAATTAACTATTACTTAATTAACTGTAATTTTATTATCTCATCTGTGTGTTTTGTGTGAATCGTCTTTCACCATCATCACGTTCTAACCATTACTAACCCTATATGTGTGGATATTTCATTAATAAACCCAACGATCAGTTGATCATTATCAAGAGTTTGTTAATGTATCACTCGTGCTGTCGGTGTTACATATTCACCTATAGGAACCTTTCTCTACTCAGATGAGGTTGGGGGCTTTTTCTTTACGGGATCTAAGGGCAGAAGCTAAGGTCGTGGGGAAACAGAACTCTTTCCATAATTTATTAGAAAACACTGTCTAGTGGAAAGCATTCGCATTCCTGTCTTCTTGTCCCTATCTCGAATAGATCTTTTTTTCTTTCTTAACGAGCCAATTTCTAGAGACCTTATATCTAATATCTCATAGACTATTCCTGGCAAAAACTACTGTCGTAGTTGCCCCAGTGACTCACCACACGACAATTGTGGGCTCGTCTTGGGATTAGTGAACCCGGACTTAGAAGTGTGATAAATCACATTTTCATCCCTGCTTTACAATTGCGATAATTGCAAAATTTGTTGGCATTTCGAGGGATTATCTCCTAGACTGACACTTACTATAATTTGTCTATTTCATAGGGGGGATAATTTATATCTCTAAAGCACGAGTGATACTTTTTAAATTGAGTATTAAACGGACAGAGTAAACACTTTTTGAGAACAGAGGATACTGTAGGGAACTGAAAAATTTTTTTTTTCAGTAACTGCTGGAGAAACTGTTATCATAAATATTTAGTAAATTTTTCATAGAAACTTCGAGATAATCTGTTAATTAATTTTTCATAATACGCTGAGTGAGTGATTTTTAAGAACTATTTGAACTTGATTACTAATTTAAACCTAGCTGGTTTTAAAGAGATAATTACTTGTGCGAGTCTATTAAATTTGTTTGGAGGTCACTGCCAATTTTTCCCTTCGCAAACCCGTACTGCATATCATGGCAGATGCTGCGAAAATTAGAAATAGTTTGATGGAGGCAGGGCGTGAATTCGGGTTAAGTGGAAAAGACCTGATGAAATATGTAAGCGAGGAAACTGATAAACTCCATGAAAGAGAGATGGAAATGCAGAAACTTACAATGGAGAAGGCCGCAGCAGAAGCAGCAGAGCGGAAAGAGAAGGCCGCAGCAGAAGCAGCGGAGCGGAAAGAGAAAGCCGCAGCAGAAGCAGCGGAGCGTAAAGAAGCAGCAGAAAAAGCAGCAGAAGCAGCGGAGCGAAAAGAGAAAGCCCGCAGCAGAGCATGCACTTATGATGAAGCAACTGGAAATCCAGGGACAGACCAATCAAATAGAGCTGGCAAAAAGTGCAGCGGCTTCCAACTGTGATGGAGGGTACTCACCCCGCTCAGATGGTGTGCCTACTTCGCAACCTGCGCCACCCAATGCCATGAACTTTCCGCTGGAACCTTTTTCAGAAAGGAATGATACCATGGACGCCTTTTTAGACCGCTTTGAACGCTTTGCAACAGGGTTTGGACTTGAAGAACGGAAGTGGAACTTGAAACTTTCCCAGGGCCTAAGAGGAGCCGCCTACGAAGTTTTTAATAAACTTCCGGCCGGAGAGCAAGATGACTACCAGGCATTGAAAAAAGCTCTCTTGGTGAGGTACGAGCTTCATTCAGAGGCTTACCGGAAAAAAATTTCGAGGTTCTAGGAAGGATGCAGGAGAGACTTTCTCACAGTTCGCAGCCCGTATTGAAGACTACCTAGTGAAGTGGTGTACACTGGGAAACTTTGCCGAGAACTATGACGGGTTGAAAGAGCTGATTGTGATAGAGCAACTGAAAGAATCTATGTCGGTGGAAATGCGTAGATTTCTCACTGAAAACGGCGCTGACCGGTTAGAAAATATTCTTACACTGGCAGAGCGATTCCAAAATGCTCTCATGGAGTCTCAAGGAGCCAGAAAGAAGTTTTCGGATCAGGCGCCAAAGCAACCTGCTCGCTCCCAACCAGACCAACAAAGCAAAGGACCACACATCTCGCATAAACAGCACGCAAAACAAGATAACTACAAAGAGCAAAACAAGAAAAATGCTGCGCCACACCAGAGACAGGGAGATAAATGGTGCAAGTACTGTCGCTTGAACAATCACAACACTAATGAGTGCAAGCGCAGACCTTCTCCCCAACATGCTGCCTGTCTGCAGACAAAATCGTCACCCCGGAAGGAGCAGAGAACCGGAAACGTTTCTCATCCTCCTGTCATCGAATCAGTCCTCGTAAACGGACAATCTGTGGAGTGCCTTTATGACACAGGACTTGCTTTTGATGCGGTGGTCAGGGCATCTCTTGTCACCCCTGACCAGATAACAGAAGAGAGTGTCGACATCCAAGGTCCGACGAAGGATGTTGCACCCATGACACTGCCAATTGCACTTATCAGAGTGGAATCTCGTTATGTGACAGGAGAGATTCGTGCAGCTATCATGGAAGAGCCAATCTACTCTTTAATCTTGGGATGTAGATATGTGTTCCTTGGAGAACCTACTCAACCACTAGTCATGGCGGCCGTACAGACTAGAGGACAGTCAAGAAAAGACGCAGAGCAGGAATCTCCTACCAATATCCTCCCCGAGGAATTGAAGAGGGCCCAAATGGAAGATTCCACACTGGCGCCCTGTTTTAAAAAATTACCTAGAAATAACAACCCACCTACCAAGGGAGACTTCTTTATGAAAAATGGATTGATGTATCGCCGAGCTGGAAATGAAGGACAGGAACACAACCAATTAGTAGTTCCTGCAACCTATAGGAACCAGGTGCTTGAGATGGGCCACTCTATCCCATTTAGTGGACACATGGGAATGAGCGCCACGACTCAAAGGATTGCCTGCCACTATTATTGGCCAGGGATCACCGGCGACATTGAACGTTTTCGTCAAGTCTTGTCCTCAGTGCCAGAAAGTTGCACCAAAACACTGGACGGCACCCGCGACCCTTGGGGAGATGCCAATCTTGGGCACCCCATTTGAAAGAGTGGCCGTGGATATAATTGGACCTCTGCTGAGAACTAAGAAGAGGAACTCCCATATCCTTACCTTAGTGGACACCTGTTCCATGTGGGGCGAAGCCATAGCCATGCCAGCATGCGACTCAGTGCATGTAGCTGACGCTTTACTGAATATCTTTACTAGATTGGGCTTCCCGCATGAAATTCTCACAGACAACGGGTCACAATTTAGAGGCAAGTTGACAGAGGAGGTGCTTAGAATATTCAAGACTAGGCATATCCATACTTCGCCCTATCACCCCCAAAGTAACGGGCAAGTAGAGCGGTTTAACGGGACGCTCACCTCTATTCTTCGGAAGTTGGCACAGGAGAAGCCAGAAACTTGGGATCAGTATCTTCCTGCCGCATTATTTGCTTATAGGGAAGTACCGCATGCGTCAACTGGAGTTCCTCCGGCCACATTACTCTTCGGAAGACCTATTAAAGGTCCATTAGAAGCATTACTAAGAACATGGACAGATGCCAAGGCAGACGACACTGTCACATCAGCCTTCCAGTACGTCACAGACTTGAAACAACGCCTGAAGACTGGCTGGGAATTAGCCACAGCGAAAGTACGGGAGGCTAGGCGGAAACATGCCAAATATTACAATCGCAATGCGAAGGACCGAGAACTAGCAGTAGGAGAGAAGGTGCTACTTCTTCTGCCAAGTAGCAGTAATAAATTGCAGATTTGCTGGAGGGGACCCTACAAAGTGGCGGAAAAGATTTCTCGCACCAACTATAAAATCGCCGTGAACGGAAAGCAGAAAATTTATCACTTAAATCTGCTTAAGAAGTTTTACGAGCGAGCCCCTGCCGAACCAGCGCACCTCATGACTATGGCCATTGCTATGCAAATGGAAGAAGAGCCATTATCATCCGTAGAGTACCCGGTGAAACAGGAGGAATCACATTTAGATGTGAAAATAAGCTCCACCCTAACGGAAGCCCAGCAAGAAAGTGTGAGGAGATTGATGGAAAACCACGCCGACTCTCTGACAGACAAACCGGGCCGGACAAACCTGATGGAGTTTGACATGGAAGTCACGGATCCTATCCGATTCCGTATGCCAAGGCGACGGCATTAAAGCAAGAAATTGATTACTTACTTAAGGAAGGCATAATTTCGAAGTCGGAGTCCCCTTACAGTGCGGGAGTGGTGCTGTTACGCAAACCCAGTGGAGAACACCGCCTGTGCATCGACTACCGACAGCTGAATGCGTTAACACAGTTCCAGCCAGAACCGTTACCGGACCAGAACCAGCTATTTACTAAGCTGAGCAGGGCTCGCTATTTTTCAAAGATCGACCTCAGTAAAGGGTACTATCAAATACCGGTAAAAGCTGAGGTGAGGAATCTGTTAGCCTTCAGTACTCCAGATGGACACTTCGAATTTAATGTGATGCCATTTGGACTGAACAATGCTCCTAGTGTCTTCACAAGGATGATGCGAAAGTTATTGGATCCTTTGAATCATCCCGCCATCAGCAATTTTATGGATGATATCCTAGTAGCTACTGAATCGTTTGAAGAACATATATCAGCGCTATCCTTGCTGTTTAACAGACTCAGAGAAGCGGGACTAACCGCCCGCCCAACCAAATGTCAAATTGGGTGTGAACAGCTAGAATTCCTAGGACATACTATATCCCATGTGACCATGTTTCCCGAGACTCGAAACGTTGAGAAGCTGAGAAATGCACCGAGACCGTCCACTAAAAGGGATGTCCGGTCATTTGTATCTCTCTGTGGATTCTACCAGAGATATATAAAGGATTTTAATAGCCTCTGTGCGCCGCTTACGTCGCTAACCAAGAAAGGAAACCCAGATAAAGTGACATGGTCAGCAGAATGTGAACATGCATATGCACTCTTAAAAGAGAAACTCACCACAAAACCTATTTTACGGCTTCCGGATTTAACTAGAAAATTCATCTTGCGCACAGATGCCAGTAACATTTGAATCGGGGCTACATTACTACAGCCAGATGACAGAAGCCCCCCCCCCCCCCAATCTATTTCCGGTCGCATATGCGAGGCGGAAGTTAACCCGAGCAGAACAAAACTATTCCACAATCGAAAAGGAATGTTTGTCCCTCGTCTGGGGAATACAAAAATTTCAAGCATACCTGTACGGAAGGAAATTTACAATCCAGAGTGATCACCAACCTCTGACCTTCCTCGCCAATTCAAAGAATTTGAATGCTAGACTGATGAGGTGGTCGCTTGTTCTACAACCTTACACGTTCCAAGTGGACTATATCCAAGGAAAACATAACGTAGGAGCGGATTTTTTAAGCCGTCATCCTATGAGGCAGGACGAAGAGCACGGACAAGTAGAGGAAAGGGTGGAAACCGGAGAGAAAAACGAAGATGAGGAAAAGGATTAAAGAATCCCGAGCAAGAAGTCTAAGCTCTCCTGAGTACGATTGACATCACACTTGAGGAGGGCTATTGTGATAAACGAGCGCAAAGGCCTTATTGCTCCATCTTTTCCTACATTCTTCATACTGTATTTTCTCCGACATTTGCTCTCTCATCTCATATTTGCGATCCACATTTGCTATTTCATTGTTGTGATTACTCGCGACCGGTATCTAGAGAACCACATTTGTTCTTTCATCGGGGGAAATAAAGTCCTTTGATTGAGTCCACATGCCTGACATTATCATTTGAAGCCCACATTGTATCGTGATAAATCTGGTAAAAACACATATGGTCATCCTAATCAAACTGTAATTTCTGTGACATCACATTTGACGCCCAGATTGGCCAGGGGAAAACGTGGCCGCGGTTCAGACAAGCGTGGGTTGACCACATTGGACGCCCAGCTTGGGCAGGGTGACTTCCAGAAATATATAATACCGCATAATCTACTAGAGTGAGGCAGTCCAGGTTTTTACCTTGTGAGGAAGAGATCAAACCCAAAAACGCATAGCCTAATACACGTGTTTATTCAGAGTGGATGATAATTCAGTTCCGTGATTAATTGTGTTCTTAAAGGATTTTGCGAAGGGAAAAGAAGGTTCATCATCATCATGTGACGTATTCTTTCCAGAACGTTGTCTCCATTACAGCTGCTCTGAACGCATCACGATTCTGGGCAAGTCGACCTGCATCAGCCAAAGACAAGTTCAGACTCTCTGTGATGTCCTGGGTCCACCGTCGTCTAGGTCGACCCCTTCCCCTTTTTCCAGGGACCATGCCTTCCATCACTGTTTTTTCCAGACTATTATGTCTTTTTATATGACCGAAAAAATTTCAGCTTCCTTATTGCGATGGTATTTAGGAGCCAATGTTCCTGTACATTTAGTGAGTGCAGTACTTCTCTGTTGGTCTTTTTTTCTGTCCAGGGTATTCTCAACATCCTTCTGTAGCATTTCATTTCGAATGATGTAATCTTTTTTGCAACTGTTTTATTGAGTGTCCAAGTCTCGCAGCTGTATGTTGCTACTGGGAATATACATGCTCTGATCAGTTGTAACTTTGTTTCTTTGCTTGTGCCTTGCCATAGGTTTTTCATCTGTATTAGCTTATGTGAAGCAATTGCAAGTCTTCTTTTAATTTCTACTGCACAGTCGCCAGAGCTGTTAATGATTGATCCTAAGTATTCGAATTCATTGACACTTTCCAGTTCTTCGTTATCAATTTCAATTTCTGGTTTGGTCTTTACTTTGTCTGTTGTCAATACTTTGGTCTTCTTGGTGTTTAGGTATAGATTCTGGGCCTCGCTGTGTTTTTTGGTGGACAGAAGTAATTGTTCAAGTCCTTCTGGGTTGATCGATAGGAGGACTGTGTCGTCAAAAAGCATAGCCTGATTACACAGGATCTTATTCAGAGTGGATGTTAAATGAGTCAAGTTCTGTGTGATTCTTGGTCATCTCTTAAAGGATTTTTGCGAATGAAAAGAAGGTTATAAATGTTAAACAGGTAATACATTTTCTTAATTTTGTTTATTTTAACCTCACAGCTAAAATGTGCGGAAGATAAAGTTTCAAATAATTCTTGGCATAACTGATTAATAAAATCAGAAGATTTTCATAGAAGATGACAGGATGATAGAAGGTAATTAATAGTTCATATTTCACCTTTATCATCATCACAGTCTCCCATATGCACACACTCTCATGCACAAGATATTTAACATCATTAGAATTGAACTCAGAGAGAGGGAGATGAATAATGAGCAGTAGTTTAAATGAAAGTCAACCAGTGATGTTAAATGTGAAAAACTTACGAAGACTTTTGTGTGTCTTCAGTTCATCAGAAGTCTGAGTCTACACGCAACGTGTCTGACGTCTAACCAGAAATAAGTTATCAAAAACGGACATTTGGCTAGCAGAATTCGCCATAGGACATCTTTCATTCCTCAATTTAAAAGGAATATTGTCTCACCCACAAGTCATAAGGTGGACGCAGCATTTTTCGTCACCATATACTGCTTGCTCACAAGTTCAATACAGAGTTATCACAAGTTCAATACATCGTTATCACAAGTTCAATACAGAGTCATCATAAACTCTAATCACTCGAAAGATCATTATTATCTGAAGTCAAGCAAAAGAGCTCAAAAGAGGAATCGCATATTTATACCACGTGCAACACACTCTTAAGCGCATTTTATGAAGCAGACTCGAAAGTATATGAATCACGACTACATACGCAAGATTATGAGTCTACATATCACTAACATTTCGTGAAGATATCCAGTCTGACCAGTACCGTCGGGAGATTAGACCACAGACCTTTTGTTCATATGACAACTATTAACTGTTGATCCACACTACAGAGATATACTCAAACAGTGAAGGAATATACATAAATATCTCGTCAGCGTTCTCCGTACGACAACAGTATTCATCAGAACGTCCTCGACTTAGAGATACCCCATTCGACATAACGTATAACAACTTGGGACATTTTATGCATACATGTGAATCCTCATATCTAGGAGAAGCATTTAGAGACACATGGACTGTGTAGAGTACTCACCATTTTGGTAACACGTATCATATCACATCATCATTTCACTCTACACCAGTTCATCCTTAATTAACTATTACTTAATTAACTGTAATTTTATTATCTCATCTGTGTGTTTTGTGTGAATCGTCTTTCACCATCATCACGTTCTAACCATTACTAACCCTATATGTGTGGATATTTCATTAATAAACCCAACGATCAGTTGATCATTATCAAGAGTTTGTTAATGTATCACTCGTGCTGTCGGTGTTACATATTCACCTATAGGAACCTTTCTCTACTCAGATGAGGTTGGGGGCTTTTTCTTTACGGGATCTAAGGGCAGAAGCTAAGGTCGTGGGGAAACAGAACTCTTTCCATAATTTATTAGAAAACACTGTCTAGTGGAAAGCATTCGCATTCCTGTCTTCTTGTCCCTATCTCGAATAGGTCTTTTTTTCTTTCTTAACGAGCCAATTTCTAGAGACCTTATATCTAATATCTCATAGACTATTCCTGGCAAAAACTACTGTCGTAGTTGCCCCAGTGACTCACCACACGACAGTGCACAGGAAAGCAACCACCTACCTTGCTTCATACTCAATGCAAAAGGTAGGACCACTAGACACAGGAAACCTAAACAGACATTCAAGTATCATACAGGCCCACTCGACTGTAACAACCCTTTACACACATTGCGTCAAAATGCCAAACAAAAGGCAGCGAGAACATCTTTCACCCAACCTCCTTGTTGAAATACGACAGTGGAGGAAGCATGAATAGAAAAGGAAAGAGCAACAGAGGAATGTCGTAAAGCACGAAAAAGAAGAATGATGAATGAGAGAGAGGTTGAAGAGATGAAGGAGAAAATGCAAACAGCTGTTAATAGATACAAGAGCTTGACAAGGAAGGCCAAGGATAAAGTGTGGGAGGACTTTGTGACACAGGTGGGCACGGAAAAAACCCTACAGAAATTTTGGTCATTACATCGAAGAATGAATAGTCAACCCATCCATAATATCAAAAGCTCTACAGGACTAAGCCTGAAGACGGACGAAGAGAAGGGAAGAGCATTATTCAATCGAATTGTGGAGCAAACGGATAAAGGTGACAAAAGTGCCCGCCTGACAATAAAGGACGGTGTGCTGGAAAATGCCCTAAGAGGCAAGATATACTTCGATCTCATTTCTGAAGAGGACGTGGTGTACACATTGAAAACCAGCAGAAACACTGCTCCGGGTCCTGATGGGGTACAATAACATCACATTAAACAGCTCCATAGTGAAAGCAGACCTTCCAGACATCACTTTCAATGGGAGAACATTGAAAGGTAAGACAGGATAAAGTATATGGGAGTAAAGTGGGCTATCATTCAAGTATCATGTCGAACCGATCACACAGAAACGCAAACGAGGACTGGCAGCCTAAAAAAAATAATGGAGGAAACCTTGAGCGCTGTGAACAGTAAAATAAATTAGTAAATAATTAAATAAAGGTAAATAACAGGTACACCCGTGTGTTACCGGGGCCCGAAAGGGGAGCAAAGAATAGTAACATTGTACCCTACCATGCATGTCGTAAAAAGCGACTAAGGAGGGTTGGACATGGGGCTGGTTACCCCATCCCGTAAAAAAACTTTTTACCAAAAAACTTCAACAATTATGGACAAGTCAGATACAGAATATAAATCAGCTCAGCCGCCCAAGACAGAAGAAGGTCCTCTGGAAAGGAGGCGCATGAAGCAACTCAGAGAAAGCCGAAAGGAGTCTGGGTTGCCGACTAGCCTTTATTTAGTAGATGAAAATCTCCAGGATTCGCACCTTACAATGTTCGCACTCTATGTGAACAAGGGAAAACTGCACAGGTAGCAGCATAAATTACAAATTACAGGAATGATATCCTGGGTCTCTGCGAGACACGGTGGAAGGGCATAGAGAGGAGGAGATTGATCACAGGAGAAATGGTGTTGTCCTCGGGACATGAGGAGGAAAGAGCCCACCACAGTGAAGGGGTGGCTCTAACGCTGTCTAGGGAAGCACAGAAGGCAATTATAGAATGGGAAGAAATGGGACCCCGAATTATAACAGCAAGGTTTAAATCAGCCAAAAAGAAAGTAAATATAAACATCATCCAATGTTATGCACCAACAACTGATAAAAAGAAGAATCTGAAAAAGAAAACTTTTACAAACAGACTACAAAATGTCTTGGACAAAAAGAAAAGAAAGGACATCATAATTTTGATGGGGGAACTAAACGCGAACATAGGAACAGACAACACCGGCTTTTAAGAAATCATGGGAAAGCATGGATTCGGTATGATGAACGAGAATGGGAAACTATTAGCAAACTTCTGTGCTTCAAATCAACTAGCTATAGGAGGAATCATACGAGTATTTCCACATAAAAGAATACATAAAGCAACATGGATATCACCAGACCACAGAACTGAGAATCAGATTGATCACATATGCATAAGTAAGAAGTTTAGGTCATCATTGCATGATGTAAAAGTATGTAGAGGAGCAGATGTGGATTCAGACCACCATCTTTTGTTGGCTAAAACAAAATTGAATAAAACTATTTCGTCCTCTATTTGGTTGGTCCTAGGTTCGATTTCCGGTAAGCCTATCACTTATATTTTCTTTTCTGTTGTCTAGTGTCATCCTTTATGTCCAGCGAGTACCTGTTAATTACCTTTATTTACTTATTTACTAATTTATTTACTGTTCACAGGTCTCAAGGTTTTCTCCATTATTTATTTAAGAGTTCACCCATCCGTGACTTTAACCTGCCCGTCTATTCTGTGTCCCCTGACCAATCGTAGCCTCTGCCTGTGCCATCCATGACATCCCCCTCATGATTCTTGCTCCTTTGATGTCAGCTACATTCTCATGTAGGGGGTGTCTTTTGTCGGTGGTTGCCCGCATATATGCTTTTGCCTGGGCCATCACATATCTGGATCTAATCGACAGCAATCCGAGCATGTATCTCATTGTCACAATGGGGGTATCACGCGTACAGCCCACAACTAGTCGCATCCTTTCATTCTGAATGCGTTCCAGTCGTTCACATTGTGCCACTGACGGCGTGAGGATTCCTAGCCCGTACTCGATTACTGAAATCACGAGACGATGATATAGGAGAAACAATAGTCTCTGTTCCAAGCGCGCAACAGCCATTGTTTTTAAGGCTGCCAGTCCTCGCTTGCACTTCTGTATGATCAGTTCGACATGAAACTTGAACGATAGCTCATGATCAAACGTTACTTCCAGATACTTCAGCATGTCTTCCCTTTCAATGTTCTGCCCATTGAAAGTGATGTCTGGGAGGTCTGCTTTCACTATGGAGTTGTTCAAAGAGCTCCACATCACACAGGCCTTGTTGGGATTGACTTTTGATCCGCTTTCCTCACACCGATTTAGAAACCGCCTGTAGTGTCTCTTGTATGCCTTGGACCATTTCCTGTCTGTCGGAGCCAGTTCTGTACATGAGTATGTCACCTGCAAAAGTTAATGTTCGTCCCAGTCCTGATGGTTGAAATGTTGCTACTTTTGCCGTGCAGATGTTAAACAGCACTGGTGATAGTGGAGAACCCTGGGGTAGTCCCGCACAAATGCGCATTGGTTCTGATGTCCATGTTCCCAAGCGAAATCCAATGATCTCTCCATTAATGCTGCTGCTATCCACCGTGTTATCCAAGGGTTTACACCACATGCCATTATACAGTCTATTAGGGTTGCAAAGGCCACACTGTTATAAGCATCCTCTAGGTCCATTGCAACAGCCACCGTTTCTCTTTTACCTTGGAATCCCGCGAACACATCGTACACAAACGTTCCAGCGTTACCCCATGTTGTTTTCATAGGCCTGTAGCTACCCAGGGTATCAGGAAGGATGTGTGCATTTTCGAGGTGGCTCATTACTTATCTTGCAACTGTATTTTAGAGTAATTTACCGAAGACATTATGAAGTGTGATAATTCGATAGCTGCTGAGCAGTGTGGGGCCTTTGCCAGGTTTAGGAAGTGTCCGATGGTAACTGTGTAGCCAGTCTTCCAGCACCTCAGCATTCTGTATGCTGGTACTGAAATCGCTCACCATATTTATAATGGCTGTGTCGTCGAGCTGTTTAATGTGATGTTATTGCACACCATCAGGACCCGGAGCCGTGTTTCTGCTGGTTTTCAATGTGTACACCACGTCCTCTTCAGAAATGAGATCGAAGTATATCTGGCCCCTTAGGGTATTTTCCAGCACACTGTCCTTTATTGTCAGGCGGGCACTTTTGTCACCTTTATCCGTTTGCTCCAGATATCGATTGAATAATGCTCTTCCCTTCTCTTCGTCCGCCTTCAGGCTTAGTCCTGTAGAGCTTTTGATATTAGGTATGGGTTGACTTGCACTTTTCCTATTCATTCTTCGATGTAAGGACTAGAATTTCTGTAGGGTTTTCCCGTGCCCACCTGTGTCACAAAGTCCTCCCACACTTTATCCTTGGCCTTCCTTGCCAAGCTCTTGAATCTATTAACGGCTCTTTGCTTTTTCTCCTTCATCTCTTCAACCTCTCCCTCATTCATCATTTTTCTGTTTCGTGCTTATGCCATTCCTTTATTGCTCTTTCCTTTTCTATCCATGCTTCCTCCACTGTCTTATTCCACCAGGGAGGTTGGGTGAAAGGTGTTCTCGCTGTCTTTTGTTTGGCATTGTGATGTCATGTGTGTAAAGGGTTGTTACAATCGAGTACAATGAATGGGTGTGAAAAAAAAAATCGAAAAAGGTGATTCGTCTTACGAGGACAAAAGACAAAGAAAATAGTCATCGAGTAGGATACTTGAATGTCTGGTTAGGTTTCCTGTGTCTAGTGGTCCTACCTTTTGCAATGAGTATGACGCAAGGTAGGTGGTTACTTTCCTGAGCACCTAATACATCCCAACGTGTCATGGTGGTGGCAGCCCTAGAGATGGTGGCAGGAATTAATAGATCTAATATATATATATATATATATATATCTATATATATATATATATATATAGATATATATATATATATATATATATATATATATATATATATATATATATATATATATATATCCTCTCCTGACTGTCATATACCACTCCCCCATTCCCATTTGTGAAATTATTTATGTCTACTATCAAGCATCTCACTCTCAATTCAATTGCATCAGACATATTCTTCAACCACCCCACGACTAGATCTTAATTATAACCCATCAGAAGTGGAAGTGGATATTTCTCATCAAATTAAAAAAAAAAAAAAAAACTAGACCTCTTGCACTTACTTCTACAGCTATGGTTTTTGCTATGAACACCCCACGTCTCACTTTCGTTACCAGATCATTGCATTTGCCCACTTTAAATGCATTGTGCATCGCATAGTATGAAACAGGTTATATGACCGTTGCAGAATTCAAAACTATGAAAACAATATACTGTATATTACGTTCGTTTTAAAATCTACGCCCTGCACCGCAATAGCACAAGAGCTGAACGCGCCAACATAATTTCTGCTGCAATAAAATGGCTGCATGTGGAAACTTTTTCCACTAAAGAGTGAATTTATACGGATGAATGTTCAATGGGTATTTTACTTATTGCCTAAAAATACATGTGTAATAATCAAATATGTCTCAAGTTTCATAAAAGCTCAAGTTTAATCACAACAAAACTAATGAGCAACGACATATAACAAAAGTTATAGTAAAATAATATGTTCTCTCGTTGTCACATGCGGTAGCACACGTAATGTTAAAGTGGACGACAAAAAGTACACTGAATAATTCAGACAATGTACATCACATTTCGTCTTCGGGTGAAAAGGTGTTTGTAAATGTTGATTCATCATTAGGTAATCAGCTCACTAACGAAACCGCACATTTAGCACCGACTTACTTCGACAAACACTGTGTGCAAACTTCAGCACATCAAAGCAGACAGACATTAGGCCGATCAGTCATTTCTAAAACATTTGCTCCGTCTTCAACCTCCACTTCTCCACCAATCACCAGGAAGGTGTCCCTGACGTCTGCAAGGAGTTCCTCTTTATCTCGTGGTGATAGAATTAGTTCTGAAGTTCCAGGCGTGGGATTTAAGAATGGTAAGAGTCGCTCATTGTCATCGTCTCCACACAGAGTATCACAAGCATCCCTAGATGACAGACAGAAAAAGACGGGAGTTCTAACAAAGTTCAGGAACCTTTTCCGTAAAGGTACGTCCAACAAAAAAGAAGGGCAAATTTACCAGCCATGTTCTCCGTCTTCTGCCAAATATAGTCCAGGACGTGCTAGGAAAAGGTCACGGTCACCCAACAAAGACACGAGAACCCCGAAAATTACTTCTGCTTCGAAGACTAGATTAACCAGACTCATAGAAGCTAAACGGGATGAAAGAAAACTGATGCGGTCCAATTTCAGTGTGAATAAATCTTTTCCAGTTCTTCCGTTTACGCCACACGAATCCGCATCAAATAGCAGCGCCGAGGAACACCAGTATATCCAGCATAGTCAGGTAGATCAATCTCTACTTTTTCAAGATGCATCAAAATTCACTTCTGATACGCCTGATAGAGTTAATTCTGATTTCACTGCTCGAACGTTCCAACACAACAAAGGGCAAACGTCTCGTCGTGGTAGCCAAGGCAATACCGGTAGTCTCGTGAGGCATAATCTTTCTAGAGACCTGGGAACCTTTTCGCGTGATCCTGGAGAACGGATTAATCTTAAGCGTAGTTCCTCTCTCGGATGGACTGTGGAAATCTCCGGTTCACACTTGCGCAAAGAGGCTGTGTGTAATACAAAAAGTTCGGATGATTCTTTTCCAGCCGCCAACAAGAGGCGTTGGTCGACACAGAGCTCAAACTTTGTATTTCGAACAAACTATGACTCAGAAAGTCTTCATGGAGCGGACACAATGCCCAGACATAGCCCTGACATGGTGTCGCAGATGGCTAGTAAACACAAGAGCAGCGACGAATCTCTTTTTGAATATGGGCAATCCCTCATGTCGATGTTGGAGTCTGGTAGCTCAAAGAAAGTGAAGGTCATGCCATCTCAACCAGGCAAGATTATTCAAGTCAAACAGTCTCTAAGTCCAGTGTACAATGCGGTGCAGTCTAAGTTTCCGGAACCTGGATCAGCACAGTTTGATAATACTCCAAGAGAAGTAGCAGATAAATTCCGATGGTCTTTAACAGATGATGGCAATATATTAATTACTCCGGCGACAGAAAATTGTAATAGCCTGTCTGTACCACAGGCTACACACGAGAAAATGATGAAATTATTTGCTGACACGAATATTTCTCTGCCTGTAAATAATAATAACGGACATGGTAGCATTCATGATATTTCTGACATGCCTCGTATTGCTCCAGAAACAAGTGACGATTTGCTTGGAATGAATACCCTGAGTAAACACAACACTATAGGCGACAGGAAGTTGGAAAATATCACAATGTTGGGTGAACATAACAGCGGAAGTGCTCAGCTCGGATGTGACAGCAAATCTGAAGTAGTCACTCACGGTTCTCCTTTGAGATCAGAATCTAACACAGATCAAAAGAGTGGAGTGGCAGGTAACAAACTTCGAGTCAGGGATCTAGTTAAAAGTATAGAGAAACAATGCGACGGTGTTCGAAGACAAACAGGTTATTCGGAGAATGTTTATAATTACGAAGGAGTTTCTGAAACTGAAGAAGAATGGGATGTTTCTAGAAAACCCCACGATTATTATGAAAGCGAAGACACCGATGAGGTAAACAGCACTGGGCTTCCTTCTGGCTGGGCAAAACAAATAGAAGCGAGTTCTAGAAATGAGCAAGTAGAAACATGTCACAGCAACCCCGTGCAAAAATCAATACGCGACGGCAGTTCACAAGAGTCGGAAGGTTTCTCCCCAAAAGTCTGCTCCAGTTTGTTAGACGTAAAATCTTCTTTTCCAGACATGGTAAATAGTCCCGATCCGGGGCCCGCTAACAACGACATTCAAAGTAGCTCTGGAAGTGAATATAATGACAGTATAAGCGACAAAGGAGAGTATAGTGCCTCGTCCCAGCAGTCACCTAATGCACCAAGTATTCTCACGGATATGGAGAATGATACGCACACCTTTCAGTCAGATGAGCCACCTATTTTCAGCGATAGTTCAGATGTGGATAGCTTGGTCCGCAACATTGTCTTGACCAACGATAAGGCAGCAAGAAGCGCGAAAATATCTTCTACAAAAAATCAGAATGAAACACCAGCTCAAAATTTTAAAAAATACATGGCGACTACAGAAAAACTGTTGCAAAATATTGAGGACATGAACACGACAACTGAGATATTAAAATATGAAAGAGAAACTCGTGGAGATGAGTTTCGAGGCGTGACTAAAGAAAGATTAACACCTCAGAGCCAAATAGATGATGAGTCTGATATCTCTTCTTTTGCTTCTACAAACAATCTAGAAGAGGGAATCACGGATGTCCGGGCGCCGATGTCTATGATTTTGCGGGATTCAAGCGTTCTAGATGAGATACAAGAGACTAGTGTGGAGCTACTTTACGATAAATTAGTAGTACAAAGTTTTGATATACTCAGTATTGACCAGAAAGCTACTGAAACGACGGCAAAAGAATCGAACTCAACCCTTCCTGCTGTTGAGAGACCAATGGGACAATTTGAACTTCCAAAGCAATCAAGTTCACAAATGAAAAAGGTGATAACTCTGGAACCAACAGTTTCACAGAATGTACAAGATGAGCCTTCAAAACCCACGATTTCACAATATGGACAATATGAAAATCTAAAACCGACACGTTTGCAGCTTCAAAAACTGGGAACTCTAAAACCAGCAAGTCCGGAGCTTCGACAAGTTCAGTCCCTACAAGTAACAAGTTCAAAACCTGCACAATTTGAATCTCTCAAACAAGCAAATCCAGAACCTCGACAAGTTGAATCTCTAAAACCAATAAGTTCACAATTTGGAAAGCTCGAACCTTTAAAACCAACAATTTCATCAAATGGATCTGAAGTTTTGCTGACATCTTCGAACGTAGGCACTGAACAAGGGTCCCTGTTTGGCGAGGTCAGAGATACGCTCAAAATTAAGCCAAAAAAGAAGGTATCATTCAACCTGGACGCTCCTTTACACGATAGTTTGAGTAGCTTGAGTGATATTGCTGTGATGGAAACGATTCCTCCAATAAAAGCGACTGAAGACTATGAGCAAAAGAGTACCGAAGATCTGCGGCACGCTTTAGATTACGTAGACACAGACAATGCTAGCTCAACAGATGTATCGAGCAATTTTTCTTTACCATCAAACGAAGTACAAGGATTAACATTTCAGGTGACGTCAACAAGTGCGAACGATTTGACCTGGTGGGGATCTGAATTTGAGGACATTGAGTTTTTCCATGACGCGGCAGACAAGAAAGAAGTAATAGACACGAAGGTAGAAGCACCAACGTGTAGTGCCGAAATAAGTTTACTAAGTCGTCAAGAATCTATCACACACGAATCAACTAAATGTGTTACGTTGTCACCTTATTTAGAAGAGCGTATTGATCCTGTGATGAGTGCAAAAGCAGCAAAGCCTACAGCAGTCCACCACAAAGAAAAGAAAATGTTGGCACGTCGTCAACAAAAAGATATCGTGTCTGAAACTCTCATAGGTATGGGCACACATCAGAAGATAGAGGATGGTACCAATAAAAGTATCAGTGTGCGGGAAAAAGACAGTGGTACAGACAGACCAGAAAAGGCAGAACAACATTTGCCAAGATCACATACGGATGCCATCAATGAGACCGCTATAAAGGGAGGTAGGATTCTTCTTCGCACTAGCCCTAGTATCACGAAGGGCGACGGGATAAGATCAGTATCCGACAGTGACTCGCATACCTACGATGTGCCCCTTACCCCAGCTAAGTCTAAGAAAAATGTGATTCCTTGGTGGAACAAACCTGTAGCATCAGCCGACGACGGCAACTGCCAAAGAGATTTTGATGTGGACCACGATGGATCAAGTACCCTAACCAACACTGTGAATCAGCAACAAAATGTACCCAGTGCGAGCAGTTTGTCAGATAACATGTTGAACTCACCACCCCAAGATGTTACAGTACATGCAGACGGAAAGCAATGCAACAGGACAGCAGCTACCACTGGGGAACACAAAACGCAACACAACGGTAAAATGTGCACACTTCAAAGCTCAACTACTTCAGCTTCCGAAACGCCGTGCACACCGTATTCCAACAAAGAAAATATAAGGGGGGACTCTAACCATCAAACCAGAGAAGTAGTTGTCCAATATTCAAAACCTACACACGGCGCGGCTATACATTCTATTAGCTCCGGTGAAAGCGTTCAATATTTAAGAAGCAAAAATTCAAGAAGATTGACGCCAAGAAACAGACAAGAAAGTTTTATGACAAAGAGAAGGCGTTTTCTCTTACATAAAATGAAGAAAGAAAAGAAAGCCTCGGGTATACTCACAACTGATGAACAAGAAATGAAAAACATTCCTCGGCAACAGAAGAAGCCCGCGGTTAATTTCTGTGGCCAAAGCAGCAACGATTACGCAATGGACGAGAGGGTAAAACAAAAAAATCATTCTAGTCCATCGCTCCAAGCGTACAAGGTCGTAGTAGACAACATCACAGAGACCTTGACCTACAGTTTGGACAAAAACGGGAAGAAGAAGCGCACAGATGTCAATTCTTCTCCAGGGAACGACATAATAAAAGTAACTCGCTTAGTGGAAAGAAAGGCCAGGGCTCCGTTAAGCTCGTTGACAAAATGTAGAAGTATTTTAATACCCGCCGACGACCAGTCTGGCTCGGGTGACTGTTGTGAATCGATCGAAGAGCCAAGTGTTGACGTCACTTCTTCCCAGCATAAAACAGTTACTCTCTGCAAGGATCTTCGCAAACCTTCGGAATATGCTGCTGGTAAAAGCCGGCAAACAAAAGTGCATCCGTCTGAGCACGTGACTGCAATTCAACAAGCTAATATGCCTGGACATAAGCGAGACGGCAATGAAGTTCACTATGAAAGTAAACTTCAGTGTGACGCAACTGCGAGTGTTCACAGCAATCAAGAAAAATCTCCCAGCTTCAACACATTTCACTGTTTGAATTTTACCGACAACGATGATGGCGATGATCAAGAAATGTGTTTAGAGGCACGACACAGGAAGAGAAAGAAGTCTCAGTGTGGATATAACAGCAGCATAGAGTCTTGCAGCCATAGTAGATCTTACCAGTGTCGTTCTAACGGTTATCACTCGCGAGAGAATGCAACATTAGGCAGCTCTAGCGAAGAAGTTTACCAAGGGGGACAATGTGGATCATATCAGCGAAAACAGTGCCCTCCATATTGTTCTACCTGCCAACGACAATCTCAACAATGTAATGGACATCTTACGTTTGACAACAATTGCGACACCCCACAACATCAGTGCAACTACGTGGTTCGACCTGACGTCACAGCGGCACGAATGCTGGATAGCCAGCCAGGTCAGTGGCTGTTCATTGCGACCTTCTTCATGTTTCAGTTGTTTCTTCATTGGCTTTACGCGCGCTAGTGCGCTTCAGCTGCGCGTGAAAACAGACGTCATTATAGTTGTTTCTTCATTGACCTTTCACGCGTTATTAGGAAACTTTATACAGAGCGATACAACAGGAGGCAATATGATCATCATAAGTCTTCCCCCCGTCGATCAAGTGCCTCCTTCCCCACTTTCGATAGAAACACTTGATCGACGGGGTAACCATCTGATGATCAGATTGCATCCTGTTGTATCGCTCTGTATAGAGTTTCCTATCATACAGCGAGAAAATTGAATGGTACTCAAACATTGCCGATAAATACAGTTGCGTAACTAACGTGAAAGGGGCCGCCAAGCACAAAATGATACTCTCTTTAAGTAATTGGGCCAATAGCTATAAATAATGTAGTCGATAGTAAAACTGTTATCAAAAATGTAGTATCCACGAAACAAAAATGAAACTGCTTAATTCATCATCATCTTCACTCTTTTACTTCCCAAGGACAATAGGTTGTCAACAGAGTTGTGGCAGGTCTCTAGAGACAGGGACATGCTTCGACAAAGGAAATTAAAAGGATATATATATATACACACACACTACTGGACAAAAAGTTAAGGGCCGGCATTCAGTTTAGACAAGGTTTATATAATTCTTCGTGAGCAGGGTCGATTTTCCAAATGTCCGGTAGCTTGAACTCTCTCAAGAAGTCTCTGAATGGTAGAGTGGGACACTGCTAAACGTCTTCCAACATGACGAACAGATTGACCATCCTGAATCCATGCCATGGCTCGACCACGGTCTACAGTGCTGAGACTTCTCCTTGGTGGCATGGCTAATGCAGTGATCATTTCGACCACTTGTCATACTGATTTATTGCATACCAACGGTGAACACTCTTTACCGATGATCATTTTCCACGTGCATTCAAATTCAACTCACTTTTTCACCTTTTGAACTAGTGGGGCGTGTTGCAAAAACCACGAGTTTTTGCAGCAACAATGGCAATTTTCAAGTGCGGGATAAAGTGACAAAGTTTTTTGACAAAAAAATTAACCTAGTGCACACAGAAATGTATACACATTTCTCTGAGCTCAGTTTTAATGACATTTTCACTTGTCTTTACAGTTTGCCAATCAATTATATAAACCTTGTCTAAATTAAATGGCGGCCCTTAACTTTTGTCCAGTAGTATATATATGTGAAAGCGAGGTCCCCGTTCGACCAATACTTTCCGAGACCTACTCGGTGCTGGGGCCTCCGGTTCACCCTTGCGGTAGTTACGCCGGTGTGCAAGTGGATTCAGTGTTCGGACGAGTGAACAGCAAACGTACCGTAATCAAATGTGCGCGTGCGTGTTCGGTAGTCACCTGAACAATTAAGGTAACGCTTGTCTTGACAGCGGTTACATCCTGACCAGTAGGCGTTTATTATTCAATTTGGCTTTATCGTATTTTATTATTCGGTGGCAAAATGAAAATTATATTTTTGTCTACACCGATTTTTTGAAACACTGCTCATTAAAAGAGTTGCATTCGTATTGTTGGTTAAAACTTTGTCTGTTTATTTTCCAGTCTATGACAATCAAACGGTAACTAACAAAAGCACATGACCATCAAACAATAACTCACAAAAACACATGACCATCAAACACTAACAAACACATGACCATCAAACTATCTCCCAAACACATGACCATCAAACACTAACTTAAAAACACATGACCATCAAACACTAACTCACAAACACATGACCATCAAACACTAACAAACACATGACCATCAAACATTAACTTAAAAACACATGACCACCAAACACTAACTCACAAACACATGATCATCAAACACTAACTTAAAAACACATGACCATCAAACACTAACTTAAAAACACATGACCATCAAACACTAACTCACAAACACATGACCATCAAACACTAACAAACACATGACCATCAAACACTAACTCACAAACACATGACCATCAAACACTAACTTAAAAACACATAACCATCAAACACTAACTCACAAACACATGACCATCAAACACTAACTTAAAAACACATGACCATCATACACTAACTCACAAACACATGACCATCAAACACTAACTTAAAAACACATGACCATCAAACACTAACAAACACATGACCATCAAACACTAACTTAAAAACACATGACCATCAAACACTAACTCACAAACACATGACCACCAAACACTAACAAACACATGACCATCAAACACTAACTTAAAAACACATGACCATCAAACACTAACTTACAAACACATGACCATCAAACACTAACAAACACATGACAATCAAACACTAATTTAAAAACACATGACCATCAAAAACTAACTCACAAACACATGACCATCAAACACTAACTTAAAAACATATGACCATCAAACACTAACAAACACATGACCATCAAACACTAACTTAAAAACACATGACCATCAAACACTAACTCACAAACACATGACCATCAAACACTAACAAACACATGACCATCAAACACTAACTCACAAACGCATGACCATCAAACACTAACTTAAAAACACATGACCATCAAACACTAACTCACAAACACATGACCATCAAACACTAACTCACAAACACATGACCATCAAACACTAACTTAAAAACACATGACCATCATACACTAACTCACAAACACATGACCACCAAATACTAACTTAAAAACACATGACCATCAAACACTAACTTAAAAACACATGACCATCAAACACTAACTTAAAAACACATGACCATCAAACACTAACTCACAAACACATGACCATCAAACACTAACAAACACATGACCATCAAATACTAATTTTAAAACACATGACCATCAAACACTAACTTAAAAACTCATGACCATCAAACACTAACTCACAAACACATGACCATCAAACACTAACAAACACATGACCATCAAACACTAACTCACAAACACATGACCATCAAACACTAACTCACAAACACATGACCATCAAACACTAACTCACAAACACATGACCATCAAACACTAACAAACACATGACCATCAAACACTAACTCACAAACACATGACCATCAAACACTAACAAACACATGACCATCAAACACTCACAAACACATGACCATCAAACACTAACTCACAAACACATGACCATCAAACACTAACAAACACATGACCATCAAACACTAACTCACAAACACATGACCATCAAACACTAACTTACAAACACATGACCATCAAACACTAACTCACAAACACATGACCATCAAACACTAACAAACACATGACCATCAAACACTAACTCACAAACACATGACCATCAAACACTAACAAACACATGACCATCAAACACTAACTCACAAACACATGACCATCAAACACTAACTCACAAACACATGACCATCAAACACTAACTCACAAACACATGACCATCAAACACTAACTCACAAACACATGACCATCAAACACTAACTCACAAGCACATGACCATCAAACACTAACTCACAAACACATGACCATCAAACACTAACTCACAAACACATGACCATCAAACACTAACTCACAAACACATGACCATCAAACACTAACTCACAAACACATGACCATCAAACACTAACTCACAAACACATGACCATCAAACACTAACTCACAAACACATGACCATCAAACACTAACTCACAAACACATGGTCATCAAACACTAACTTAAAAACACATGACCATCAAACATTAACAAACACATGACCATCAAACACTAACTTAAAAACACATGACCATCAAACACTCACAAACACATGACCATCAAACACTAACTCACAAACACATGACCATCAAACACTAACAAACACATGACCATCAAATACTAACTCACAAACACATGCCCATCAAACACTAACAAACACATGACCATCAAACACTAACTCACAAACACATGACCATCAAACACTAACTTAAAAACACATGACCATCAAACACTAACTCACAAACACAAACATCAATGAAACAAAGAAGGTGAAGCATTATAAAAGGTATAACATTCACCGGGAACTGAAGGGATAAAGAAGACCTGAGAAAGAAAAAAAAACAACTGAAGACTTGCCACACATTTTATTGCTGGTGTCTGCGTGGGAAGACGAAGGATAATGATGACTGACATTCATAGACAACAACAACAAGAACAACAACAAAAGTCTGTTAATTTTCACTTCCATATGAATTGTTTTTTTAACTGGTGATCCTGCTTTGAATCTTTGCATTGTTCATATGTCTGTCCAAAATATTCTCTAGAACTTTCACTCATAAAGTAAAGGTTCTCAATGACCATATCATAAAGTTCCATAACACATGTGCTAACAACAATACATGATACAAGTACAAGAGATAGTGTCTGGCTTGGCACTCTGTGTACTCTCTATTAATAGCAAGGGTCAAAACGATTGAAGTACAAGTAGGTCACGCTTTCGAGTTATTTGCCCATAAAATAGGATCTTTCTACTCGTATGTCCCTTTGATCAGTCATTCTTGGCCGCCTTTCTTTCATCGTTAAGTCTGTCGCCCTATTTCCGTTCATCGGGGGGAAAAAAAACTACACGCATCCAGATACTTATAATTATAACTTGATCTTCTAACGGAGAACGAAGACTAAATTTCTGCTTAAGCAGAACTCGCTTAAGCCAATTTTCGGTTAAGTCGAAGCAATTTTGTAGGTCCTGGCCAAAAGTTGTCTTTGTTAAAAAATGCTCCTGTTAAGTTGACCTCTGATAAAAATAGAATTTTCGGATATGTCGAAGCAATTGTTCAGTCTCAACTGAAATTAGGACTCTCTTAAGTGGGTGTCAGCGAGTGTAGATGGACGGGGAAGGGCATAAAATATATTTCAGAAGAAAAAAAGCAAATTATATACTCTGGTAGTAATGATAATCGTCACACAGAGGGAGTAGCCATCCTAATGACACAGAAAGCAGCAGCATCGCTTATCAGCTGGGTACCTATCAATGAGAGGCTAATATTAGCTAGATTTCAGACACGATTTTTCAAGCTCTCAATTGTACAATGTTATGCACCAACTAACGACGCTCTTGATACCACAAAAGATGACTTCTATGAAGCACTTCTAAGTACCATCAACACAATACCCAAGCATGACATAATAGCAGTCATGGGTGATTTTTAACGCCAAAGTAGGTGACAACAACGATGGAGTACAAAGATATCTCGGTACTCATGGCATAGGCTGTTTGAATCAAAATGGCGAAAGACTTCTAGAACTTTGTGAAATATCAAACCTCGTTGTGGCAGACACCATCTTTCCACATAAGAATATCCACAAGATAACATGGAATTCACCTGATGGCAGAACTAAGAACCAGATAGATCACTTCTGCATAAGCGCTAAATTTCGCTCATCAGTTCAAGACGTCAGAGCATACAGAGGTGCAGAGATCGGAAGCGATCATAACCTCTGCATAGCTAAAATGAGAATTAAACTGAAGAAGTTATACCAACCGAATAAAAATAGAAGAATAGATGTACACAGACTGCAATCAAATGATATAAAGAAGGAATATAATGTCAAAATGAACAACTATTTCGATGCTTTAGGCAAAATTGACAACGATATCACCACCAAGACAATCGATACTAAATGGGAACAACTGAGAACAGCAATGACAGAAGCAGCTGTAGCGACCACCGGATACCTAGTACATAAAAAGAAAAAATGGATGAGAGAAGATACTTGGGATAAAATACAAGAAAGGAAAACAGCAAAACTTAAACTACTAGCGGCAAGTACACATAATGCAGTTGAATCTTGCAAACTAACTTATAACTTGTTAAATAAAGAAGTGAAGACAAAAACTCGAAGAGATAAAAGACATTTCATCAATGAACTGGCCGTAGAAGCTGAAAATGCTGCAAGAACTGGTAATAGTAGGTGCCTTTATCAAATTACAAAACAACTATGTCACCAGCCTACTGCTATGGAAACACCTGTTAAAGGTAAATTAGGGAATGCAATACCAACAGATAAAGAACAAATGAAGAGATGGGCTGAGCACTTCATGGAGGTGCTAAACAGACCACCACCAACAGTAACACCTGATTTTAATAATGAAACATCCACAACCACCTTGCCAATAACTTGCGATGAATTCACGCTGGACGAGATCAAACAAGCCGTTAAAAGATTAAAAAATTTTAAAGCTGCTGGAGTTGACGAAATTTCAGGGGAAATGATTAAAGCAGTTAATGACAACAACCTCTTGAGAATTTTAGATATTATAAATGAAGTATGGAGAGAAGAACAACCACCACAACAATGGAAAGACAGTATTATTGTAAAGTTACCGAAGAAAGGTGATCTATCAGACTGTAATAACTGGCGTGGTATATCTCTATTATCAGTACCTGGAAAATTATTATGTTGCATGATGTTAGAAAGACTTAAATTGCATGCTGACGAAAAGATCAGAGAAGAACAAGCGGGTTTCAGGCCGAAACGATCATGTATTGATCAAATATTCACACTAAGAACAATTATAGAAGAATCAGTGGAAAGGCAATCGCCACTTATTATCACCTTCGTCGATTTTCAAAAAGCCTTTGATAGTCTACACCGCCCATCATTGTGGAAGATACTTACAATCTATGGTTTTCCAACAAAATATGTGAATATAATCAAAGCGCTATATGACAATGCAAGATGTTGTGTTAGAACAAATAAAGGGAATACAGAATGGTTTACAGTAGAAACAGGGGTGAAACAAGGCTGTATTATGTCACCACTACTTTTTGGAATAGCTATTGATTGGGTTATGAGAAACTATACCCACAATGAACAATTGGGTATAAAATGGACAAATGGAAAATTCCTGGGGGACCTGGATTTCGCAGATGATGTAGCATTCTTAAGTTCAACACCAAGACAATCCCAAGAAGCAATAAATAATTTGTGTCATCTCTCGGTTAAAATTGGTCTCCAAATAAATGCCTCTAAAACTAAAGCTATGAACTTTTCTAACGAGACCTTTGATATCATCTTGAACGGGGAAAAACTACAGAAAGTTGAAAGTTTCAATTATTTAGGCAGTAAAATGACTCAGGATGGTGACACAACAAGAGAAATCCATACTAGAATTGCTTTGGCAGCTAGCGCCTTCAATAGATTATCTAACATTTGGAAATTACGATCATTGAATATACATACCAAGCTTCGTCTGTTTAATTCAAATGTTATCTCAGTGTTAACATACGGCTGTGAGAGTTGGAAAATAACAAAATCATTGGAGAACAAGCTGAATACATTCGAGAACAAATGTCTTAGAAAACTCATGAACATCAGTTGGAAAGAATTCAAGACTAATCGACAAATAAGAGAAGACTCTAGGCAGAAATATGTCTCCGACTATATAAGGAAAAGACGATGGTCATATATCCTTCTATTCTATGCAAGTACTCATTTATGGTGCAGCTGATTAACAGTGGTTAGAGCGCTGATCTCCACGGCAAAGGTGAGGTTTGATTTAAGGTATGTGGTCAAGTCTGTATCACAGACAGGGGGTATGATGTGTCGGTGTTGTGGGTAGTAGGGTTTCCTCCATATGGATCCCTCCCCTTGCTTCACCTTAGGCCTAGTGAACTATTTTTCATAAAAGGAGCATCCTCTGTGGTGTCAGCCTCTTGGTCTAGCATAACCTCTCAAACCCAAAAATCTTTGTGCGTGGTGAAGAGCCACACCCTCCGCGAGGTGGCCCTGGTCACTGGGGTGTGAATCCCCAGGCTGAACACAACGGATCTAGAGGAGCAAACCTCTATAATAAACCTGGTGCACTAACACCATACACACCCGTCCATAGTAAGACGAGAGCCAGAGCTATACTGAACAGACTTGGGGGAATGGGAACTAGTAGGCGCTGCTGTCTGATGAATGGAACCCACCGTTAAGGCACACATTCTCAGGACTTGACGATTCTTTCATCTTGAACTTTTGGTCACATGCCTAGAGCCCAAGAGAACTCGGCATAACCAGCAGGCAACTTGGTGGCGGGGATTAAGCATTGTGAACCCTACCATGGCTACATATCTCAGAGAGATGCAGAAACACTCTTCTTACCCTCCCAAGTACTAAAATAGTGCATATCTGGCTCCTTTCTGGGGTGTGCAGGAAACCCATAGGCGCGCTAGCGTTACAGCCAAGGAAATGCGTAGGATGTCGCCCATGCGCTCAGGCGAATCCCAGGGTCAATCTAGTAGCCTACCCAGGACCCTAAAGCTGCATCAAATTGGCCTAGCATCACAATCCCCCCCCCCCCCCCTTGTGGTGCAGCATGTTGAGAACCCAGTATTGCACACTAAGCTTTGGGGGAATCACATGAGCACCAGACTTAATACTGGCTCTTGACTGGATGGCTGCATGTAAGAGAATTCTACAATGGAAAGATGGCAGGTGATGGGTACTGGGAAGTGGATCTGTGCAGGACGTGAGGATTCCTTGGGAGAGCCCAGAACCAGAGCACAGCCTCGTGTAAGCTCTGCATAATTGGAGAGCCCCTCTGGATGTCGGGGAATGCACAGTATGCCACCCCCCCTATCCCGAAACTGCTAACTTAAAACCAGATGTAGGGCCCTCTGAATACATGCCAGGCCAGGATAAAATAACTGGGAAAGAGACTGAAGCTCAGGATTCCCAACTCAATATGTTGCGGAATGGCAGAAAAGCCACAGGAAAGACCTAGGTCTAGATTTAAGGTATCACATGGGCGTCTGACTCTGCTCATGAGTTAGGGAAGTAAAAGGCAAAGAGGAAGGGAACTGCCCCCCCCCCCCCCCCCTTGCTGCTGGACTTAGTATAGTGAAGTACCTAACACTTGACTCCTCTACAGCAGTATGTCAGCTATGGGACTGCCTACCTTATCCATTTATGAAAGAGTGTAACTTCTTGGTTGTTGTTCTCCATGTTTCACTTCTCTTCTTCTTCCGTCCTTAGCCACCGACCGTCAAAGCAGTCAGTGGCCATTACGCCTAGTGGCGTCTTAGGGCAACAGCAGATAGGTTTTCTTTGCCATTGTTTCCCATCACGCCTATTGGTGTCTTTAGGGCAACGGCAAATCAATCCATTTGCTGTTGTTTCCGTAATCGAAGTGACTGGCAAACGGGTGATCAGCCCGTTGGTCCATGTTTCACAGCCGTACAATATAACAGACTTGACATCTGAGTTCATGTTTCACAGCCGTACAATATAACTGACTTGACATCTGAGTTCATGTTTCACAGCCGTACAATATAACAGACTTGACATCTGAGTTCATATTTCTGTGTTCATATTTCTTTTGATTTCTTGATATTTCCTAAAGACAGGAGGCTTTAGCTTGAATCTGTTCAAGGCCCTATGCTCCTTGGGGAGCTGAAGAGAATTCTTCTTCCATCCTTAGCCCATGACTGACAAAGCAGTCAGTGGCCATCACGCCTAGTGGCGTTTTGTAGGGCAGCAATAAAACTCTCCCTATTTTGCTCGATCAGTGCCATGCCCCAACTCTGGTTCATGCTTTGCATCTCAGCCTCCACTGTAGATGTCCGTTTTCATGTCAGTGGCTTTCTTTCGGCTTTCACCACTGGCAGTCATGAGCTTCAGACCTCAGATGTCCATCCCACAGCAAAATTTGGTCATTTGTTGCTATTTCTGTAACTTGATTTCTTTTTAACACAGACAGAGGTGTCGGCCCTGTGCTAAAACCCCCAGCCTGGAGGACCAGGGTGTCTGCAGGGTGTCCCTCACCCGCACAGACCTATCCAGCTTGGTAGAACCTGCCATGAGTAAAACTCCCGCTGGCATAGCTCTGAGGGTTGTCAGGGTATGCAAGCCATAACGCTTCAAGGTATAGACACCACTGATGGCAGAGAAGAGAAATCAATGAATGTAAAGCAACAGAGAGATATGACACCTTTATAGTATCAACATGCACAACCCAGAGAAGGGTCTGAAAGAAATAGGTGAGATCACTGAGAGGCAGGTAAGTTGAAGCAAAATGAAGAGCAAATAAAAAATTAACACCTGCAGCAAAGGAAGTCTTAGAAACAACAGATGTGTGACAAAGATAAAGATGAGGATGAACAATTCAGGAAAACAAGAAGTATGTAATAAGAAGGACGCTGCGGTAGAATGAGAATTATTATTTCCATTTTCACTCCCAATGGAGCATGGAGTTGACACTGCTGCTAGCCACCCAGAAAACCTATACCAATGGAGCATGGAGTTGACACTGCTACTACAACAGACCAATCACCTTACTTCTTATTTCAATCAAAAGATACAACAGACCAATCACCTTACTTCTTATTTTAATCAGAAGTTCACAACTGTAGATGGTGATAGCTCTGGAACCAACAAGCTCACAACCTGGACAAGCTAAACCCCTTAAAGTTTATGTAGTTCCCAGGGGTGTCTGAGGAGACATGGACAAGAACAGGATTATTACTCCATCAAGCAGGCTGCACAAGGTGACTAATGTGAGGTTGAGCATGTGGCTGGCCCACTTCATCATGTAAAACAAATTGTTACAGGTACCACTACTACAGGAGCATGTATGTGGATTAAGGCTATTTACTATACGGAAGTCAGCTGCGGTGGTGGCTATATGCCCCATATGGAGAGACCAAAAAAAAAAAAAAGATGAATGAATGAATATCAACTGAATTCAGTATTTAAAACAACCTGTTGATAAATGAACTAAAATATTTTAAAAAAACCAAACACACTGCTGATAAATTACAGTTCAGAAATTGCATCTATCCAAAATGACCTTGAAATAAACATTTTTTTTTACAAGTAATATATAAGCTGAATGGTCTAAACAACTGCTGATAAAAGAACTAAAATACATTTAGAAAACAAATGCTGCTATTAAATTACCAGTACAGAAAATGATTCTATAAAAATCATTATGTAATCACCAAATTTCTGTCTATACAACAACATTATGAAATTGACTGTTAATTGTCTATTAAACAAAATTAGGAAACAGCCAAACAGGTCCCTTAAGATACAACTATGGAAACATCAAATAGTTGTAGATAATACAAACATGACTACAAAATCCTGTAATAGTTTGTTCGTCCGTAATATTAAATACATCTTTTTTGTCTATACAACAAACATCAATGAGAAAAGTAAGAAAAACAACCCAATCATTTACAAGTAACATTATCATCTTTAGTGTTCACAAAAACTACAAAATATAAAAAAGTAAGACAGAAAAGATGGCATGAAATCTGGCACAAAGATTTCCCTCCAGCTTATTATCCAGCCAATTATGAACAACCAGACTTTGTACTTACATCATCATCTCAACCAAGGAATCTTAAATTTTGTCCTCACATTTCCCCTGGGAGTGACCATAATGTTCATGCCTCCCTTCCATCCCCAAATTAATCAATGAACCAATCAAGACATAATTATGATTTTATTATATTAATTTTATTTCTAACTAATTCTTCAAATACACAAAGAAGCATATATAATTAAATAAATTACATTAATGAAAACTATACAGTTTGATTCTAAACAATAGAACTTTATCCTGTGAGAAAGACACTGTGACAACATTTTTGGGAGGAACGTCAAACATTCCCTGATGAGGTACACCCCACATGTTAAAAACCCCTGATCAACACTGAGCCAATTGGATGACTTCATTTTTCATTAATGTAGCAGTTATTATAAAATAATACATAACCTTACAAATGGTGGTAGCATGATTGGACAAAATTTAACAACCAACATATGATGAAGTTTGTGTACACAGGAGATATCTTTACAAGCCTCAATACAATGTATCAATAATTGAGGCTGGATTTGACATTTTCTTTCCCAAATTAATTTTAATTACAGTAAGACTTTACTGTGACAGGAAAAGTGTTTTTCAGTCGACGTCTGCGTCTCTTACCCTGAGGGATTCCGGAATAAGGTTTGGTTTTAAGAACCATCTTCATAGCACATGGACAACTTGATCAGTGCTCTGATCTCCTCCATTAGATCACACAATGAGGATCTCAGCACAGTGCAGAAACTACATAGCCCCAGCAAGAATCCCAATGTGTGTTTACAGGAATCACTTACTTACTTACTTAGTCGTTCCCCTTCTACCGTGAGGTGTAGAGGTTTGGAAAAGAGAGCGCCAGACCATTCTATCAGCTGTCTTCTTCCTGGCCTGGTTCCATTCTAGTCCTCGGTCCTTCAAAGATTGTCTAATGTTGTCCTCCCAGCGGACTCTGGGTCGTCCTGGAGGTCTGGATCCCTGGCTCTTTGTTTCCCATGCTTGTCGTGATAGCCGATCTTCTCCCATTCTGCAGACATGGCCAAACCATCTTAGTTGGGACTGTTTTATTTGGGTCTGCAGCGGATGGGATTTTAGGCCTTGACGGATCGTCTGGTTGCGGACCATGTCTCTTCTTGTTACTTCAACCACTTTCCTCAGATACCTCATTTCTGAGGTTTGTATCTGGCTTTTGTGGGTTGTAGTCATTGCCCACGACTCGCATCCATATGTCAAGACTGGGACATAGGTGGAGCGGTATACAGCCATCTTCGTTTTCTTACCAACCTCTTTCTTGCTGAGGAATCCACGATTTATGGCCTGAAAAAGTCTCCCAGCCGCTGCTTTTTGAGTGGCCAACTCTTCTTTGATGCCTCCCTTTCGGTCTATGATAGCTCCGAGATATTTAAAGTGGTCGACCTGCTCCAGGACCTGTTCTCCCAACTTAATCTGATGTTTTCTTTCTTCTCGTGATATCACCATGGATTTTGTTTTAGAGCTGCTTATGACCATCCCTCTCTTCTCCAGCTCTTCCTTCCAGACTTGCAGGTTGGATTGGAGATGTGCCTCTGATTTAGCAATCAGGGCAACATCATCAGCAAATGCCAGCTCCGAAATATAGACCTGTCTCATTTTCCAGTACCCCACTGAATACTTTCTTGTTCTCTCCTTACATGCCTTGATGACATCGTCCATAAGGAGTATGAAGAGGTAAGGTGATAGGATATCACCTTGTCTTACACCAGTGGTGGTCCTGAACTCTTCTGACTTATGGTTTGCTGTCCTCACATAATTTCTGCAAGACTTGTAGAAGCTCTGTATAGCATGAATCAGAGGTGCTGGAATATTCTTCCTTGCCAAACAGTCCCAAAGTTTGCTCCAGGGGACCCTGTCAAACGCCTTTTCCAGATCTATGAAACAAAGATGGATCTCACTCTTATACTCAAGGGCCTTTTCACTCAGCTGTCTGAGTGTGAAGATTAGGTCTTGAGTACTTCGGTTTGCTCGGAATCCGCACTGGACCTCATCCAATTGTGGCTCAGCTAGGCGTCGGAGTCTCTGCTCTAGGATTCTAGAGTAGATTTTACCAGGGACACTGAGAAGGGATATGCCTCTATGGTTTCCACATTGTCAATTGTCACCCTTTTTGAAAATTGGTGTTATGATGGCAATCTCCCAATCCTTTGGTATGGTCTTGTTGCACCATGCTGCCTGTAGGACCTTTAAGAGTAATAGGTCACCTGATGCTCCCATTTACTTAACCATTTCTGGTGTTATACCATCATGCCCTGCTGCTTTGCCCATCTTGATTTTCTCTAGTGCTGCCCTCAGTTCTTCCATCTTTATGTCATCTTCACCATCATTGGTTTTTCTCTTCTGTGCTAGTGGTTATCATTTCTGATGCTTCACCATGCTCACCATCCAGGAGTTCTGAGAAATATTCTTTCCATCTTTCCATTACTTCCTTCGGGGCAGTAAGCAATTTGCCTTGCTTGTCCTTTATAAATTTGAGAGGGCATTGTTTTTCCTTCCTCATGTTTACAGGAATCACACATTCTATAAATGTTTTTGTGGTGGGTAGATTTTTACTAATTTTGTAAATTTTGCCAAGGCGGCGACCATATGGCCTACTCTTTACGATTTCTAACTACCAAGGGATTTTTAACTTGCGCAACTTGCACGGGACCTCCTATTTTTTTGTACCTGATTCGAGAAGGCTAGGCATCCGATCTCACTACCCAGGAGGGAGTATGGCATCATTAGGAACCACTGATTATGAAAAAAATCTCTATCAAATATATTCCCTGTACTGGGATCCAAACCCGGTACCTTTAGAATTAGACGTGAACACCATACCTCTTAGCCACTGTGAATAAGGACTTGCTTGTAAAACAAATAGCTACAGAAACTACTGCTACAAGAGTACATGAATGACTTTGGTCAAGGTCAAGGTTAAATCCAAAGAGGCCGGCTGCTGTGACGACTCCATGATCCACAGACAGAAAAAAAGGGGGGGGGGGGGAGGGGGGGGGGGGGGGGGAAATGATGATTATGGTGATGAAGAAGATAAAAGTGAAAAACCCTTAGCTAACATACGTCTATAAACATGAGAATATCCGAGTACCATATCAAAGACTGTCAGCTGAAGCAGAACTCTAGTTTACATTCAATATTAAATTACTTAAATAAACAGCTGATCTGAGAACAATTTGTTACAGCAGTTAATAAACAAAGTCAAAACTGATCAAATATGACAACTGCCATCATAGCTGAGGTATCTCTTTGGTCAAAATACAAGTTATAACTCAGAAAAAATGAAATGTGCCATGCAGCTGACTTAGATCTTGCTGTAAACGTCAGCTGTCACTTCTGGTAGAACTCAATACAGTACATCACCTGTCAAATTTTCTACATACTGATATTACTAAACAAGCTGTCGCCTTAGTATGGCTTTATTCCATGTCCAATTCGGCCAAAACATAAATCAACATTTTATAGTTTAATCTATCATCCCACACAATGTCTTACAGTTCACAGTGTGCATCATCATTAATGTGATATATCCTTCTTTTCAAGTAGTAAGCCAAAAACTTTGAACACATTTTTCTCAAAACAAGTTGAAGTGGAGATAGAATCAAGTAGTACTAAAGTAGGGTGACCACCCCTGGAGACCACAGAGATGGTTTTACAAAAGAACGTTAAAAATATCATGGACAGCTAAAAATAAATATAAGGATACCGGTATCCTAAAAGATGCCAGTGAGCAAAGGGAGCTTATTACTCACATTAGTAGGAAGCAATCCATTTTCTGTATGCATGTAATAAGAAGAAGAAAGCTGGAATACATTGCAAGAAAGCTGGAATATATTGCAAGAAAGCTTGAATACATTGCAAGAAGCTGGAATACATTGCAAGAAAGCTTGAATACATTGCAAGAAGCTGGAATACATTGCAAGAAAGCTTGAATACATTGCAAGAAGCTGGAATACATTGCAGGAAGCTGGAATACATTGCAAGAAAGCTGGAATACATTGCAAGAAAGCTGGAATACATTGCAGGAAAGCTGGAATACATTGCAAGAACAGGAAAGATTGAAGCACAAAGAGATAAGAGGATGGCACACAGAGAACATACTGGACAGTTTTGACATCATGGCATGGGCAGAAGTCAACAATATAAGTAATAAAGAGCACTGAGATCAGGAAGATATGGAGAGACATGATCATCTATGCCAGCACTGTAACCTGAAGAAGAAGATGCTATATGTTCTGGATGTTCTTGAGCAGTCACTGATGCTACTGGTTGTTTCAGCAGAATTTAAAGTTCAAAGTAGAAGCAACTCACCTCTTGCTTCTCTATGCATGTTATGAGTAGTCAATCACACAGCTTCTAAAATTATAGTCTTTATTTGTGAGAATAGTGACAACTGAGACTATATATAATCAGTACATTTAATAAGAATCATCAGGACATCATGGAAATATAAGAAAAGTTAAAGTTAGTTGCTTATCCTTTACAGGACGTGGCAATCAACCCCAGCTTTTATTGGCTGTTTGTGATTTTTCTAGGTAATTTTTTTTCATTCAGTAGTTTGCCATTGCCTTCTGAACGGTACGGCGCTTATACCATTGTTAAAAATCCACACAAAGCGATCTGCTACCAAACCGCCTGCAGCAGGTTTTGAACCTGGTATATCTGGATTATGAAACTGCGTTCATATCCATTAGGCCACAGACGCCGACAAGAAAAGGCAAATAAAAAAAAAAAAAAAAACCGTTATGACTAAAATGTCAAAGAAAGTCATACTGTATGGCTCTGAAAGACGTACAACAAAAATGGCAACCAAGAATTTAAAGATTTTCATAAATGGGTGCTTGTGTAGAATGTATGTTAAAATCGTACGACAAGATCACCAATGTAGAATTGATAGAAAGAAGCAGACAAATGCCTGTGGAACAAGATGTGAGGAAAAGTCATTGGCAAAGGATAGGACTGACATGGAGGTGAAGGGAAGAAGTTCATAGCAGACTATAATACAGTCTTCTTTGTGGAATTCCCCAGGGTAAGAAACTACATAGTGCAACAAAATGATGTATACAAACATTACAAACATATATTTCATGAACAACATACACAAATTTAACTTTATCACATATGCATGGAGGCATATCTGGAGTCATCCTTATATGACCACCAGCTATGCACATTGCTACAATATACATATGTGGAAGTGAACCTCTGTCTGTGAAGCTAATTATACCCTCATTGACTCTTCAAATTATGCACACACTTCCAGGCATTCCCCTTGTGGTGAAACTTGTTGACAACCTAGCATTGCACACTAAGCTTGGAGAAGTCACTTGAGCCCCAGACATGATTCTTTGGCTTTGACCTGGTTGACCGCAATTAGGTATCTCACTATGGACCCATTGATAGGTAGGGGCTGCTGAGAAATGGCTCTGTGCAAGACGTGACAATTCCTTGAGAGAGCCCAGAACCAAAGCACAGACTTTTAGCTCTGCATATTTGGAGAGCCCCCTTGGATGGCAGGGAATGCACAGTATGCCATGCTCTTCTTAATTCCAAGCTCGGGGGCCATATGTGACGATCCTTTAAATGCAAACCAAGCTGGAGAAACTGGAGCTCATGATTTCAACTCAGCACGTTTCGGAATGGCAGAAAAGCCACAGGAAAAGCCTAGATCTACAGTGTAGATAATACCAAGGTGTCTTCAACTTGGTATTGCTGCAAAAGAGTGAGAACTCAGCAGCCCTAGTTAAACAACAACAGCAACAACAACAGCAGCAATAACAACAACAACTTTACCATTTGTTTACATGAAGTAATTTTGTTTTGTTTTTTAGACATGAAAAATGATGAGTATTAAGTTTTGAAGAAAGAAAGATAACTCTGAAAATAATTGTAGATCAGTTGATGAGTCACTCATATATTCATGCTGATGGTGGGTATTTTGAACATTTAAACTAAATTTATGTTATTGTGACAAACATTGTCTTTCTCTGAGCTTTATTTTGTGATAATGAAAATTAAAATTGTGTATGTTGTTCATGAAATATACATTTTAAAAATGTGTATACACAATTTTGAAACACTGTGTAGGGGGAGACCTAAAAACATATACAGTAGGAAACTGAATATGGACAGGAAAGGTTTAATAATGAAGACATGCAAAGTGCTTGAATAGATGGTGCAGGACAGGATGGTGCAGCATGAATTGGATGGTCTATACTGCACAGGCAGCTGAAGGGTAATGAATAATGAACCAAGGCACAGTATATTATCAGCTCTCATTTTTTTATCCACTAAATTTGTCTACTTTTTTCTGCATATTTTAATCATTCAAATCTTTTACCTTTATTTTGTCAAGGTATTCATTTTTTAAAATCCAATACAAACTTTCCATCTCATTTCTAAAACATTTCTTTTCAGACTTCATGCAAAAAAAAAAAATTATTTTTTTTTTTGCTGTCTGGGTTTCCAAAAAAAATAAGGTACCAATATATGACTGACATTTTATATTGGTACCTTATTTTTTTTGGGAAACCCAGACAGCAAAAAAAAAAAAAAAAAAAATTTTTTTGCATGAAGTCTGAAAAGAAATGTTTTAGACATATATGACTGACAGGACCCTGATACCATCACAAGAACAGCTATGCTATGGACCCCCAAGGGAAAGCAAAAGAGAGGCCGACCAAAAACAACTTGGCGGAGAACTGTGGAAGCCGAGATGCAAAGAATGAACCAGAGTTGGGGCACTGTACGAAGGATGGCCGCCGACTGAGCAAAGTGGAATCAATTTGTTGTTGCCCTACAGGACGCCACCAGGCGTGATGGCCGCTGACTGCTTTGACGGTTGGCGGTTATGGATCAAAGAAGAAGAAGATATGACTGACAACAGAAAGCTGATGAAGGACTGTTGCTGAAATGCTTAAGTGCCCCAAATATACATGGTGTCAATTCTCTAAATAACTGACTGAACAAATAACAAAATAAATCACAAGCAAAAAAATACCCTTGTCCTCAGCAGATAATTATAAATAAAATGTAGACTTTCGTTTTACTCTGTTACTTTGGTAATCTCAAACTGGAGACACGAGTGGCTGAGTAAAACATGTGATCAAAATATAACATTTAATACTGCTTATATAACACCGCCAGGTTTTTTAGTAAAATAAGCCAGATCTTACAAGAACATAATGTACAAAAAAGTTGGGTCTAGCATCAAACACTGGTAAAATCATTAACCAAAACAAGACACGACTGTAACTCTTAGCCAGAAAGGGAAGGAAGTAATCCTAAGTCAAACGTATCCACTGATATGGCTAGGTAAATAAGAGGCATTGCTTAAAAATACATTTTATAAATTTTTTAAAAATTGCTGACAAAAGAATAAATGACAGATTGGCGTACCCGTTTAAGAAGAAAAATGCAGGAACACTTCAGAATGATGAAAGCATAGCAAAGATCATATGCAAAGACATTTAACAAAATGTACTATGCTAAATAAATATATATACAGTAGAACCTCAATAATTCCCACCTAAATGAGACCTGGACTTGTTTGGACTTCTGATTTGTACTGATTTTTGAACATATCATGAATACTATTCTGGAAATTTAAAAAAATGGTTTTGTAAAAAAAACCAAAGTTTCAACTTGCACATTTTTCAACCAGACCATTTCTGAACTTAGTTTCTTGGCTGCCAGATCGCTGTCTTTTCAACAAGAGTAGTTAATCTGGGCAGCATTCAGTTTGTGACTTGTACTAAGCCTTTATGGCAAAGACCTCAGCATGCAAAGGCCCATCATCAGGATCAAGTTTTGAAGCAAACTTTAAAATGTTATTTATTTACTAATTCTGTTTATAACTGTTGTGGTTGTCGTAAGACCTGTTTTCTCCCTTTGAAAGCCCGTTTAAATCTTTGATTCACTTGTTAAAAATGTCTGCTTCCTGTTCGTAGATGAAGAAGACGCCATAGCTACAGAATGCTAGAATAAAATCAGGTAGATATATCTGGCTTGTTTGGATTATTGACATATCTACAAATTATAAGATGTCCGGAAAACTGGAAAAGGTGGAACAGGTTTGTCTCTTTGTCGAGATGGTAAACAAGCGGAGAAAAATGAAGCTCACCTGATGCTTTTCCACTTACTTCATTACATTTTTTTTTTTAAATTACAGAAGAACAGACAGAACAAATTTCATTACGAACTAAAAATTATAGCACAAGCAAGCAGTTAAAAAATGAAATAAAAATCCACTTCAGTTACAAATGTATGCAAATACAAATGTAAGGCAAATTAATAAGAAACAATTAGGATTATTTTAGTATTGAGATTCTTCTGTGACATTGTTGTAACAAAATTCATCATTCATGGGTCTTTGTACTGCACTAATTTTATTTTCCAAATTGTTGCACCTTTAGCCATTATGCATAGTGGGGAAATTGACTCCATTTTGATAAGTAATGTATACAGTGCTGATTGGCAAGGTCTGCCAAATCGTGACTCCTCATGGGAAATAAACCCCTATCTATGCGTGAAAAGTTGTCTGTGCTTAACACTACATCAGTGAGGAGCCATACAATTTATGAAAATGTAACAATAAGCAATCTTCTTAAATATTATGTGCTCTTAAAAAAGAATGTGTCTCTGAAATGCCTAGTTCTGAGCAAATGTGGTTTAAAAGATGCATATTCCACTTATGTTTTAGATTATCACTTCAAATTAAAATAATTTTCTTTACTTAGGATTGTGTCTGAATCATGGACCTATACAGGTCCATAACCCAGAATCCGAAATGCTCAGGGACAGCCGTCTTTCGGAAATTGGATTTTGTTCAGTTTTTGGATATCGCCCAAGCCGGCCGAAAAAACTTTTGATTTTCAGAATATTTCGGTTTTCAGGATTCTGAGTTATGGACCTGTACCATTAAATAACAAAATTGGTGAAATATTTTTATTTTAAAGAACCTAATCTCCAGACCTATATTTCCAACAGACACCTGGGCTTTTCACAATTTTCAAGAAAGCATAAAACATAATCCTGAGTTTCTGTAGTTCACTTTCAACACAAAACCGTGAGCTTATATAATGTAAACTTAACAGACTGTTGATTTTGAGATGATATAATGTAAAACTTAACAGACTGTTCATTTTATTATGGCAAAAATTCAAAGCCACAAAACGTGCAAGTATTCCTATTAGAAAATTAAACTTCAACTTTCATGTTGTAAACTTCACAGACTGGCTAAACAGGTTCCAAAAAAAAAGCAGTACCACTGTAACTGTAAACAACCACAAACACATGACGTGCTAAACTCAATGCTGGAATCAATATAAATGCCTTGTTTTGTATGCATACACATGGCCAGCTAATACTGCAAGCTATTATAAACATTTGGCACATTAATTCAAAATGGAAAGGTATTTTTAAAAAACCCTTTGCATAACATGTAATTACAAGCACTTGGGATAGCAACTCAATAGTGGAAGAAAAACAGGCAAGGAATTAAACACTCAAATCAAAACATAAAGCTACATAATGTCTGAAAATATGTCTGATACTATAGAGAAATAGTATAGCACTATAGACAGAGAAAAAAATTTGGCACAACAATGGAAATAAATATAACGTTTGATATTACAACAATTTATTCCCCTTGTACAAGTAATTGCTACAAACATCACCACTGCAAGAGCAGATGAAAGTGTTTTAGCACAGGGCTTCCTGTATGAGGGCCAACTGTCATTCATTACCCTTTGCCCCCCCCCCCCCCCCCAGGCCTGCCAAGTCGTCCTGTCTTGTCTGCTTCTGGTCAAGGTCTTTCTATGTCTTCTTTAACCTTTTCATTTCTGTCTTCATCATGCAGTTTTAGGTCATTGTTGCCGTCATTTTTGTCGGTTCCAGAAGATGTAAATCTATTTAATACTTTTGATAATCCAAGGTACAGAACTGTATGTTAACTCACTGACACAGGTTGATTAGGGGTTACCTTCCCTGTGTTTATTCTTTTTTAAGACGGGATAGTTAACTGTTCTCAAATCTGTTCTGTCTACGCATGCGCTAGTTTTTAGCGCAAACCGAGTAGACTTCCATCTGGGAGTGATGAGCTGGTTTCTGCCGGACGAAGATGTCCCTTGTTTCTTCTCTGAATTATCTGGGGGAAAGATAGTCTTGTGATCTTAGTGATTCTCCCCAGAGTTATTCTGTTCGTCTAGAATGACGACAGGTGTTATTTGTGTATTTCTCGGAATTCTGTCCAAGGTAAAATAACTTAATTATTATGCAAAGTTTGCAGAACATTTTGTATGAACCTGTGAGTAGCGCCCACAGTTCTTGTGATCCAGAGTCCATTATGTGTGCTTGACGTAGCCAATTAGGTCTATTCGTTGAAGTACTTTACAGAAGCACAATGAACGTATATTGATATGAAACCCGCAGGATGGCGGTACGTTTCAGCATGGAAGATAATACATGCCTATGGAAAAAATGTACAGTTGTTTATCAACCATTATAAGGCCCGTCATTAAGGCCTATAACTTTGAGCAGAAGAAGAAGTGCCTGGCGGGTGAAGCCAGGTGAAGTCTTGACTTTATTTACAAGTTCACAGACTTCTATATTAAGCAACTATATTTGTTAAAGGACTACCTGACGCGTTCAGTCAGGGGCCCTGAGCTACAGTAGGAAAAAGAATATGTTGTCAAGCCAGCGTTATTAGCATCATACCTACGAGCTATACAAAACTGATGATGTTTGATGTTCCTATTTATTACCACATATGAACAGTTGTTAAAGGACAGACCATTGTCGATAACGTCCTTATAGATGAGTGGTCCAAGCTTTGTAATGCCAGATGTTTTGCCAGTCATTTCCAATATATATGATGTCCTTGATTCTCGTCCATTTGACTGTAACTGTTGATGTCACTGTGTCTCGTAAATAAATGGTTGAAAGTTCCAGCAGTTTCTACAATTACTGACTACTGCATGTGAGTGAGTGGGTGCCTTGTTTATCTATCAAAGAACCTAAACGCATTCGTGTCTCTACACACCCACATCACTTGTCAACCACACAAACTTCGAGTACCTCACATACAAGAAATGTCTGATGTTCGGATGTCAACATGACACCCTGTTAGCGCCTCAACGCCTGGTGAGCTATTCATGCATAACAAAGCTGTTTGGCCCAGGTTGGACTGACTACAACAGTACACAGCAAAGATATTGTTACGTTCCTACATAACATAACGTAAATCCCACCTTAACATTTGTGGTGGCCGTAAATATACGGTAACAGTCATCCTTTACCTCTCTTATGTTGGGGATTCCAGAATAAAGACTGCCTTGTAATGCTATCAACTGGTTTCCTCAATGTCTGTCCTATCACTCATCTCTCACTCCACTCTCATTTGTCTAGTTCTATATTATTGATCTTGTCATACCACTTCAATCCTTTTATTCTACACATGCACCTGTTTATGAAAGTCTGTAGCTTTTTGGTTGTTGTTTTTGTTGCTCCCCATGTTTCTAGGTCACAATAGGTCCAACATGACATCTCAGCTGAAGATTCTGAATGTCGTAATGGACTTTTGAAGACAAAAAAAGTTACAATACAGTAAAAAATATTTACAACAGCTATGTATTTATGTTACAGACTATGATAACCCGTCAAACTTGACGGGTTTTTAATTATAGTGTGCTGTTTCCGTTCCCGGATGAGCAGATAGAAGTACATTCTTAGAGTGTTTTTGGTTTCTTTCCATTATACAGTGTAATCAAACTGTTCATGACCACCGTCATTTGAATGCTTTTCTTTGTTGATTGTAACTATTTTCGGGAGAGTATATATAATGGAAACAATAAAATTTTTCAACATGGTTGCATTCCTCAGCTGTGACCAACGTACACACAGCGAGAATTATGTTATTTTAGATTCAATTTAAAAGTTCTTTGATGACAACATTTCGTGTGAAAGTGCGTGGATTGTTTTCAAAGAGTGTTTACTGATAATAAGTGGTTCTAACAAAAACTTTCAAGTTTTCATGATTTGTACATTGGGTGAGGGTTTATGCACAGCAGTTTTTCGCACTTTTTCTTTGTCAAGCAATACTAATTTCGTGAAAGAATTTAAAAAAAAATACTTACTTACTTACTTAGTCGTTCCTCTTCTACCGTGAGGTGTAGAGGTTTGGAAGAGAGAGCGCCAGACCATTCTATCAGCTGTCTTCTTCCTGGCCTGGTTCCATTCTAGTCCTCGGTCCTTCAAAGATTGTCTAATGTTGTCCTCCCAGCGGACTCTAGGTCGTCCTGGAGGTCTGGATCCCTGGCTCTTTGTTTCCCAGACGTATCGTCTGGTAAAAAAAAATAAATAAAATAAAACCAAAGTATTTGTTTTATATAACACCCATGCTGCGCAAGTTGCACACCGTGCATTGCGCACTTTTTTTCTGGCGCGAGTTACTATTTTGAGTGAGACCGACCGACGTAACCTACATCGGTAATTATGTTAGTTAGGATTATATGTACTTCATCCACAAGTTAAAAAGATATAACCTCAGCCATAGATCAAAATTAACATCCTATACTTCAGTTGCACTTGAAGTTAGTTAATACTGACACTTGAAGTTAGTTAATACTGAATGCTTTAGTCACAAGTCTAAATTAGTATGTTTCACTCAGGTAACATATCAAAAGTTACCATTTTGTACTACATCCACACATCAAAGTTAACACATGACAACTATATATATATATATATCAGCCTTTTTTTTATTTATGCGACAGCTTGTGCTTTACAATGTTAAATAAACTCAGACACGTGTTGTTTGGACAATAAAACAAGTGAAGACTCACTTAAAAAGGCAAAGGGCGCATGTCTATATTATACCACAGCCCAGTCCGACTGAAAATATTTTTACATGAATTAGAGCTCTTGTTTTTTTCTTTGTCTTTGTATGATTGTTTCTGTCTTTGTATGGTTTTTTGAATATGTTTTTCATCTCCGGGGGTTGGCATGTATGAGCCTGATATAAGATCAGCAGATTAGATAGATCCAGTGTGATGTCTGCACTGAAGGTTTGGTTGTAATTGATCTCAAATATTTGTTGTCTTTGGACTTGATTGTACAGACTACTGTCTGTCTATTGCTGTGATGACACAACCTGACCGACTCTCTTCTGTGCATCTCTTGATGTCTCCTTCTGTCATCCTCTCACTCATAAACCTTTAACCTTTCCTTCCATTGCAGTTTTCAATCAAATGAATAAAATGTCAAATGGTATCCCTTTGATTTAGACACAAATATTCTCTGTACAGACACTAAATAGGCTAGCTAAAAAAAATCTAAACAAAAAAATAATCACACACACAACCTTGTCTCACTATACTTTGTAAATATGTTATAGTGAGTAAACTGGCAGATCTTAATGTAACTAAATTGGACAGCAAATACAACACTGTAAAAGGAGAGACTAAATGAGAGAAGGAAATATCAAAGGAGAGAAGACAGAGTAGAAACAAACTAATATAACAACAAAAATAATATAATACAAACAACAATTAAATTATTATTACTGCTGATATTATTGTCTAATAATAATTGTTGTTGTTTAACTAGGGCTGCTGAGCTTCTCGCTCTTTAGCAGGTCTAATAAAAACAAGAACAAACCAGCTCACAGCAACACAAAGCAGTCCCTGTTCTGGAAACCCTTATGGTCAAAGAAATAGAAGGATACCAAAGCTCATGAAGATAAGTGTTGTAGACAGACATATATGGGATAAAGAAGATCTTGTATGGATGGCACGGGACATGAAGGCCTGTGCTTCATGGGTAGCTAAAAGGTACTGATGATGATGAATAACAGCAATACAAGATATTAACCATATAACATAATGAAGTAGCAATACAAGATATTAACCATATAACATAATGAAGCAGCAGTAAACAATTACACAGTTCACAACAAATTAAAGTACATCGAACTACAAAAACTTACTATCTTTAAAAAGTCACCCAAAGAAGCTGAAAGGAGGAAGGATGTTGGCATATAGTGAAAAATTAAGCCAAATTTAAATTACACCAGTAAGCAAACTTAAACACAGCATGAAATTTTATATTTTATCATGAATTTGGACGAAAATTAAAAAACTGTAAATATGTATATGTGAGCACAGAAGGATAACAGATTCAATAATGTAAAATCAGATCTTTTCAACAACAGATAAACAGTCATAAATGCTACTGGACTATCGGAAGACCTTACAACAATGAAGAGACAAGGTATGGACACATAAAAAAATCACATGGGCTATCAAAGATTTTCCTTCATGGCATAACACCAAGCTAGAGAAGACAAAGCAGACAGAACAGGAAAGGGACAGACAACATAAAAAGACAAATCTACCTGTTACAGAATTAAACAGACAAACAGTCAACAGACAAAGTAGCGACTACTAGACAAGTGCTTAATATCTGCTGTACCCCATGACCAAGTATTAAGAAAATAAAGGAGCAGAGAAACAAGTCCTGGTGTAAAAATTAACATGGGACAACATAATAAACAAGTGCATATGACTGGAACATGTGTCCTGAGTATTAATGTAGGACAGCGGTTTTCAACCTTTTTGAGTCCATGGCTCCCCTGACGAACTACATTCTTTCTGCGGCTCCCCTGTGGGATAACTGGTAAAAACTCTAGCGATGTTTTGACATTTAGCCTAACTTTTTTTGAGCAGGAGAGCTTTGGAAAGGCTTTTTAACAATGTAATTTTTAAATGTAATTTTTTTTTAAAATGTAACTGGACAATCTGTGAAAAAATTACACGTAGAAGAAAAAATATACACAAAGTGCACTTTGAAAACCCTTACTATAAAAAAGAAAACAGCACAGATAAAGTAGTTTCTTTCTAACATTTTTTTAAATTTTTGTCTGAAAATCATTCACTGATATACTACACTCATGATTCAATCTCCATAACAAAAAACTTGTACAGTAAAACTAAAATACAAATATGATGAATAAAGTACCAGTCACCTCAGTGTGAAACTTGAGCTTGCTTGTTGTTACACAGCTTGTCAAATTTTGGCACCATTTGAGATGACAGCCACTGCTGAAAATAGTGAAGAGTCTGATGAAAGTTCTATCATTTCTTCCTCTTCTGCAGTACTGAAGTCCAAAGGAGCATCACTACTGAAGGGATTTTGAACCCACTGAAACCTGTCACAGTTTTCAGGAAAGTATTTTTCAAAATGAACACTGAGTTGAGAGGCAGGTCGGGGGAGCGGGACTTCAAAGGCTGGCCAACATCAAAAGTGAAATTTCTCCGGCGTCACGCAGGTTGACAAACACCAAAAAAGAAATTTCCCACAGCTCTGTGTTTTCTTTACAGCTAAATACGAAAAAAATCCACGCCCACCCACAGCGCCCCTGGGCGCCGCGGCGCACAGGTTGAAAACCGCTGACGTAGGAGAAAATCAAGCTTGTCTATTGTAATTCTCTACGAGTTACTCCATCCTTATCATGGCTTTCTATAAGTGACAAGGACCAGCACAAAGCTCCAGACAAGATAATGATGTTGGACAGGATAAAAATAGCAAAACAAGGCAGTTCTTGGTATGGAATTCCCAGGTTAGAGAAATAGAGGTAGTTCTAAAAAACACATGCAGAAGGCAACTAGAGACAGGCATGACAGGGATAAGCAAAACAACATAGTAAGAACTTGAAAGGATGGCACAGGAAAGGAAAGCTTGGAGTAAATTTGTTGAAGGCCTATGCTTCATTGGGAACAGAAAGGTAATGATGATAAATAAAGAAGGTACAACACTCGACAGGGTAACATTTTCCTTTCTTGTGAATACCATCTGTAGTGCTTGGCAGAGTAAAAGACAATAGGTAAGTCATCTTCATGGGATAAAGGACCAAAAGAATTGTCTACTTTATGGCCACAAGGTCTTCATCATGGACCAGCAAATAAAAACAGAAGAGAAATAAAACAACAAGCAACTTAAATACATAAAATAATATGACCCATAAACAGAAGTAACCGGTGATGCTCTCGTGAAAACCTGAATGGAAAAAATGACCACTCAAATAGATCAGAGTAAGAAGTGGCAGGCATGAGTACAATTCTATATTGCTTATAATGTACAGTCACTATCCTGACTTTAGTGCTGGGCCTCCTATTGTACAAGAAATGTGTTCTAGCATAACTTAAATGAATGTTTGATCATGTACAAAGTTCTAAGAACTATACAAGTTAAAGAAGAAAAAATGATGTTTTTTAATACTTCAACATTTCAAAATCAATTATCCCTCATAATTTTGTGGCACTGTTACATTTACTTTGAAATTCTCCATGCAAACACAGAACAGGACAAATATAATATCACAATTTTAACTGTTTTTTTTTATAGTTTACATGATCACTGGGTACTCTGAGAAGTATATGTACACTGCAACTGTAAAACTACTACTACAAAACATCAGAACACAGAGTAAGGATCTAAAGATTCAAGCTTTGCACCTTAACCACTAATAAGTTCATCTGAGGAGTTCACTGTCTTGTCAATTATGGCCAACAAGTCAAAACATCCCAGATTCACAGCTATGCTCCGAGGTGTGTGTCCAAAAGCATCAGGTACATCTGTGCGAGCACCACATTTGAGTAAAAACACAGCAACTGCTTGGTTATTTAAGCTGATTGCCTAGGAAAGTGATGACACAATAAAATATATCAGACATTCAGCAACATGGTCAACATGCTTATTTGAGCAACACTGAATAGATTACGCTAAATCAAAACAGATCAATATCCACCATAAATCCTGTATTCATTCATTCATTACCCTTTAGCTTCCCAAGGAGCATAGGTCCTCCACACATGTATGCCAAGCAGGGTTGTGGAGTCAGCCGAAACATTTCCCGACTCCTGCAATTTGTGAAGTCTGACTAGTTTTATACTAGTCCTATGGCATAAAATTTTGAGTCAGAGTCCAGACATTTTTTAACCAACTCAGATTTCACTAAAGAATGATTGACTGCACAACTCTGACTCCCGAGCCCTGATGACAAGTCCTCTTAACCCTGAGAATTCCAGAATAAAGATTGTATAGTAATGCTATCAACAGGTTTCCTCAATGTTTGTGCTATCCATTGCTAGCTTTTCTTTTTTGTCACTTGTTCCTCTAGCACTTGTCTGGTACTTGTCATCAGTTCCACATTGGTGACCTTGACTTACCATTTCAATTCTTCTATTCTATACATTATGAAAGTCTGTAATGTCTTGGTTGTTGTTGTTTGTCTCCATGTTTCAGAGTCATATGACAGAACAATAAGTCTTGGTTGTTGTTTTTCTCCATGTTTCAGAGTCATATGACAGAACAATACGTCTTGGTTGTTGTTTTTCTCCATGTTTCAGAGTCATATGACAGAACAATACGTCTTGGTTGTTGTTTTTCTCCATGTTTCAGAGTCATATGACAGAACAATAAGTCTTGTATGCTTGATCCTTAAGAAGTATGTGATAAGGTAGACTTCAACAGATGTGCTCAGGGAGTGGTAACATTTGACAGGGAAAAGCTCTTTTATGGTTCTTGCTTTATTCTCATTCTCTTACAGTTCTCAATTTCATTCTCACTTCCATTCTCTGCTCCTCCCACCAATCTTAACATCGTTCCCCACATAAATTCTCAAACATCTTGTAACTTTCTATAGTACCTTGTACTCTCACTTGCTTCTCTATAAACTCCTCCTCACCCCATCACACATCCTTACACAACACACCACACATCACCCACCCTCACAAATACCACATCACACACCCTCCCACACAACATACCACATGAAGCGGTGTTCGCTCATCATAATCGTGCCAGTCAGGACTGGCTCCAGCTGTCACCCAGGCTTCAATGGTCTTGACATCATTATCAGCAGCAGCACTAATGGATACATTATTAACATGGCATGAACATTCATATCCTGGAGCCACTGGTCAATGATGCATATAATTATCATAAACTTGGTTAACAGAACTAACTGAGAGACCCATATCTGAGTGAGTTCTAAAACTTCACATTACATCCAACCAAAGCATGTCATTTTCTAAACCTTCACATTACATTTAGCCATGGCCCATCATTTTATTAAACCTTCACATTACATCCAACCAAGGCATGTCATTTTACTAAACCTTAACATTACATTTAGTCATGACACATCATTTTATTAAGCCTTCACATTACATCCAACCAAGGCATGTCATTCTATTAAACCTTCACATTACATCCAGCTATGACAAGTCATTTTTACCAAAATCTTCACACTGTACTTAGCTTTAACAACAAAGAGAACCTGGAGAAGTATGGGAGAAAAGAAGGACATGGAGAAGTATAGGAGAAGAGACAGACAAAGAGAACAAAAGAAGTATGGGAGAAGATTGGGCCATGGAGAATTATAGGAGAAGAGACAGACAAAGAGAACTAGAGAAGTATCGGAGAAGAGAAGGCCATGGAGAAGTATGGGAGAAGAGACAGACAAAGAGAACTAGTGAAGCATGGGAGAAGAGAAGGCCATGGAGAAGTATGCGAGAAGAGACAGACAAAGAGAACTAGTGAAGTATGACAGAAGAGAAGACCAACGAGCTTGGAGAAGTATGACAGAAGTGAAGACCAAAGAAAACATGGAAAAGTATGACAGAAGAGAAGACCACAGAAAACCTGGAGAAGTATGATAGAAGAGAAGACCAAAGAAAACCTGGAGAAGTATGATAGAAGAGAAGACCAAAGAAAACATGGAGAAGTATGATAAAAGAGAAGACCAAAGAGAACCTGGAGAAGTATGACAGAAGAGAAGAACAAAGAGCTTGGAGAAGTATGACAGAAGAGAAGACCAAAGAAAACCTGGAGAAGTATGACAGAAGAGAAGAACAAAGAGCTTGGAGAAGTATGACAGAAGAGAAGACCAAAGAGAACCTGGGAAACCATATTAAAATCTCCGAGTCATTTATTGATTTAATGCCAGAAGGCATAAAGATGGGATAATCCTCCTAATCATTAAGAAGCGAAGGCTCTTGTAAGAGCAACCTACAATCTTATATGGCTAAGTTACTGCAAAAACGTTCTTGAAACAGCAAATCGAAAAAATAAAAGGTATTATACTAGTAGAAGAAGATTAAAAGCTAAAGCAGAAAATGTCGCTCTTATGCTTCCACAGGGCTAATGAGTGCATTAAACTGCTCAGGTCACATATTACGTGTTAAGCCACAAAATGATCAATCACAAAAGTTCGTTGCGTCTAGAGCCCATGTAGAAAAATGGGATGCTACTAGCTCTAATCAGACAGAAAGAGAGCGTGGACTGCTGCGTTCCTGCAGACGATATTATGTATAATGTAGAGCGTTGTACAAATGATGGATGGTTTGTGCCATGTGAGGGTGATTAGATTAGGTCTTCAAAAATGGGAACGTTGTGCATGATGAAGCGTTACCTTGTACAAATCGGGATAGCGTTGCTGCATGTGAGGATGGCTATGGTGAGAGTTGCTACTATGAGGAAGGTTGTGCATGTGTGAGTTCCGTTATGTGCATGTGAGCGTTGTGCATGCCTGAACGAATGTTAATGGTTCAAATTTGGGTGCACGCTCAGCTGTTTACGTTTGTGCCATTAACTTGCTGCCCCACTGTGAGGTTGTGTATGTAGAGAGTTTTGCCTACATGTGAGGCTGTGATAATGCTGAGGGTCTTATTAATGTAACATTGAGGTCATCCGGCCAACCATATTTGTGCTAAAACAAATTGCTACAGAAACCATTGTACATGCAAAGAACTACTGGTGAAAGCATAGGTGCCAGTTTTATGCTAATAGAAGGAACATACTTGAGTGGCCCCGGCTTTATTGCGGGGTTCGAATATCAACTATAACCAAGGAGTCAGCCCTTCCATGTTTCCAACAGGAGAGGGGGGAAAAAAAGCGGAAAAGATGAACCGAACCCAGCTGGCATCACGCCTTTTGATAAGTACTAGATGCGTTGAGTTCCATGTCTGACGACTTCTCTGTGTGCCTAAGGTCGATTTGGCTCATTAATTACAAAAATCACTATTTCCAGGCCCGAAATTAAACTTAAGTGGTAAATGGAACTCTGCTTAATCGAAGTTTTTGCCATAGAGTGAATTGATAACCAGCTACTTAATTTTTTGTTCTTTAGCCTTCTTTGTTAAAACAAAAACTCCAGTATAAGTCACATTCTGATTTAGTCCTTGCATCCCAACATCTAAATTTTGGCAATGGCAATAACGCTAGATTTCTGCCAGCATTTCTGCGCTATATGTGTACAGGTAAACGTGGGAGGACCTATTAACTCTGGCGTACATAATTTTTTTGTGAGTGAACAGGCACAAATTTTAAAGTTAATAAATGCCTCGAGCCATGCTGGCAGCAATGTTACAATGCTAAATTAATTAAACAGTAAGCAAGTTAATCATAGGGTCCGAATTCTGCAGACGAACCGCAGGTTTGTTGCAGAAAAGGGCTAAGACCTGCATTAAAATCTCTGAAAGCCCAAGCAGTGACTACGTGCTTGTTTCACTCTGAGAAGTGTTACCGATAGCCGAGATTATTCAGCACTACAACAAAGAGTGGGAAAACAAGAGAACCCTGTGCAATTAATATTCAATATAAACCAGTATTTGCGCCCCAAGACACAACTCGTTCATAGAAAGAAGGAAAGGACACTACATAAATAGTACAACAGGGCTACACTCTACAGTCTGACTTTAGCTTTCGCTCCATAAATGCCGAATAGTTCATCCACTCTAAGCATTCCATGTAGGAACATCATGACAATAGCCACAACAATCATACCAAGCCAAAAGGCGGTGTGGGCGGGGTGGACAAAACACGATCAGTGCATACGTGTTTTTAAGCTTGCTACTATGCCTGCCCTACGTCTACTATGATGCCTTATTCATTTTAGGTCCCCTTGACTACTAAAATTATCTTTTGAGAAACTGTAAGAGAACCACGCACAGGCACTTAACCAATCAACATACATTGCGTTTATTTTGGGTTTGCCTTTCCTGAATGGTATAAAATCAAATTGCCTTCATGCTGTCCTTCGTTTTATTTTATTGTGACCTATAACATGCCCCTACTTATCTGTTGAGCTGAGATTCTCATTTTGACCCCAGAAGATAATTTTAGCATGGCGTTGTACCCTGGTGTAGACAACACATTTTGTATGTTCTACTTAATCGTACATGCCACTCTACACTACATATCATGAATTTAAGCGATTATGTTTAAATTTAACATGCCAGAATGCTAAAATACATAGAGTCGGTTTTGTGTCTATTTTATCTAAAACTTAATTTTTACTTTTTTTTGGATTTAGTCGGAAGTTCGGTTATCTAGTATGCCTAATGCTGAAACTTACAATACATTGTACAAATTCGAACTCCACTCAATAATTCCCGCAGTACGTAAAGTACTTTGATGGGTCGCCGAGAGGCTCATGCGTATCGACTTTGCGCTGGGTCCTGGATCCCGCGTCTGAGTCACATTTTGGCAACATCATGTCATTTGCACGACGTTTTTCATATTCTTTGCAGAGTAGTACATAACTGTTTCAACCACAGCTAAGCGCGGTGTGCAACTGATGCGTTCTGAAGCTGTAGAATCAACGTAAATTGTATTGTTTTTCGGTTTCTTTCACCTCCCTGATACTATGTTACTCTCTCAGCACATAGCCCCAACTACGCTGCCGCAATATGACGGTGTGCGATTATGACACTTGTATTGATTATGGAAGAAGCGTAAACACACACGGGAAAATTGTCAATAAAACTGAGTACATAAACTGCGTAAGTTATTTCGTCATAACTGTCAAACGCTATTGACCTTACTCAGATTTTGGCAGTATAACGACTGATATAGGACATTAGGCTTTCTTACTCAGATGGCACCAGTAAGCTCGACTCTAGCTGCAAGCAATTTTAAAAGATGCAGAATACGAATACAAATTACATGGAGACATGTTAGTCATAAAGACATTGTTAGTTATTTAGTTCAAACTTTCACGGCCATTATGATTCATATTATCACTCTGCTCCACATGTCATTGTCTAGCCGTAAGGCCCCTACTCCAATAGAGTCTTCATATTTAAAAATATCCATAGTAATTTTTCGACTACAAATATTCATAATGACTAGTCACCCTGCATATGAAGTAAATGACTTCACACCAGCTTAGTGATAGTACCCGTATATGCCTATTTTAGTACACGCTAACCGAGTAACAAGCACACTCATATTAAAAATACTTGTCAATGTTGGATTGGGTTAATTGCCCTGCAGTTAATAACATAAGTTAAAGTTAGTATGTCCTTTATCTCTCTTTTTACAGGAGGCGTGGTGCAATCAACCCAGCATTTTATATATATGCCGCTTGAGTTTGTGATTTTCTACTTAGGCAAATTTTTTCTTCATTCAGTAGATTTTGCCATTGTCCATTTGTGACCTGACTTGGTACACGGGTCTCTTTATACCTTAGCTTAAAATTCCACACAAAAAACAGATCTGCATCTCCCAACCGCCATGCAGCCAGGTTTCAGAACCTAATACTGGTTATATCTGGATTTATGAGAACTGCCGCTTTCATAATACCTATCTAGCCACAAGACGCCGCTGACAGATCACTGGTTTATAACATGCTACAAATAATGAACATAAATATTGACTGACATAAAGGATGATGTATATAAAAAAAAATTAATAAAATTTTAACAAGAAAATTAGTAATGATTAGGAATAATAGCGTGACGTACAGTCGTAATGACGTACAATCAATTATGATGGGATCATAAGTGCACATACATCTTGTAAGTCGAGGACAAACTGTATAGTCTTCATTAATAAATTAGGCCGCCCCACACTTATCCCATTCAACATCAGTCCTGACATAAACCAGCGAACCCCAATTCTATCTTCTTACCTTGCACATTCTAACATGCACAGTAAGCTATTTGTCCAAGTGATTTAATGGTCATGGAATAGCTCAGTCAGTGCACAGCAGTCCTTAAAGATCTTAATTTCTAGTGAGGCACCCTTCACATATACGCAGCATTCACCATCAGTTTTTTTTTTTTCCTCTACCTTTTTGACGGTATGCCTCGCCTAGACAATGTGCGTAGCGCTGCTACACAATGCAGCGTTCAGGTAGATAGTGCACAGACATTGAATCGATAGAGCCATGAAAGACCAAGCTAACATGGTATGAGCTGCTCGCTTTGTGCGTTCTGCTCATTCTATCATTTTACATAGGCTCGAGCATCAAGATGGCCTCTCCTTGTAACAATAAAATTATCATCTCATTCTCTCAGCTACCTCAAGGAGTTCTAGTAGGTCTTCGATTAACAAACTTCACAAGTTTGTTTCTGTCCGTGACCTGGACCACTCAGTTTATTCAAGTTGTCATTCCTGTCCTTGTTGCATCAGTTCAAGGTTCTTCCAGTTGTCCTGTGCCAACAGCTTCAAAGGCATTCTTCATAGCCCTGTGCCTATAGATCAATGGTTTCTCCACATTAGTCTCGTGTGCCATCTGTTCAATGGTTACTTCCTGACGACCGAGCTCATGTTCTCTGCTAATGTCATCAGTTACAAGGTTCCTTCATCAGTTTTCCTGTCATCGAGTTTCAAGCGTTCTTTTCCTGTACCTGCTGTCATCAGTTCAATGTGGCTTCCTCAGTTCCTGCTATGTGTCATCAGTTCAAGGTTCTTCCTGTCCATGTATTCGCTCATCAGTTTCAACGCGCTTTCTTTTCACATAGTCACTGTACATTTACCTGGTTGTCACTCAGTTCACTGGCCGCTCTAATTACAGCTTCCTATGTTGCTTTATCCCCAATCCTTTATCAATAAGATCTTCTAATCTCGTAACTCTCTTCTAGCCATCTTGTTACCAGCTCTCCTGCTTACCTCGTTTTACTCACATGGGCCAAGTGGATTCTAGAAAAAATGGCAGTTGACCGATCATTGTTAAAATAAGCAATTGATCAAACAGGTTATTTCTCAATTGGTTAGTGCTATTATAACCCAGCCATCACTCAAGCCCTATCATTTCTTCTGTCTCTATTCCTGAGTTTCCACAAACATATGGTGTTTCAACCATCAACCACTTCGTCCTTAGATTCTTCTCATGTATTCTCTTGTTTCACTTAACCACATGTCCTTAGCTTCTTGTCGATTCTCTAAAATTATTGTCCTTAAGGTATTCAACTAACACCCATGTCTAGCATTCTAAGCTTGTACCTGATTCCTTGTTTCACACACTAATAACAATGGTCTAGTAGATTGTTCTTCTACATTCCTTGTTTCCACTAGAACCACATTGTCTTTGTTCGTAAATTATAATACGTGATTCATTCCTTGTTTCACGTAAGACCATGTCTTCAGTTCTATATATACCTTGTCATTCAACTTGTTCCATTGCTCTTCACAATAACTCATGCTCTGAGTTGCTCTTTCATATCCTTGGTATATCACCTAACAACTAATGCTTAAGCCTTCCTTATCTTCATTCTCTTTGATTTTCACATAAATCACTATCGCTACTAAGTTTCTTACTGCTCTCTATATTTCCTGCTTATCTCCTCTAGCTATTTCACTAACACATTGATCGTAGCTTATCTTACTATCATCCTCGTCTTCACATTAACACATCGTTAAGTTCTATTGTTCCAAAAATTCCCTTGCATTTTCACTTGAGACAATTGTCTAGCTATCTCCCTGTCTCTTACTATTCCTTTCGTCATTTATCAACATTAAACATCTTATGTCTAGTTACTTGCTCTTATTACAAATTGGTATTATATATCACTTAACACATGTCTTAGATTACTTCATCATTTCCCTTTGTTTGTTCACTTAACACATGTCTAGTTCTTCGTACATTTGCAGCTAACACATGCTCATCTAGTCTTGTTGTTTCTAAACTTCCATTCCTTGTTTCACTAACATCATGTCTTTCTTGAAGTCTTGCCATTCCTTGTGTCAATTTACACACATGTCTAGTTCTAATCTCATTCCTTGCTTGATTCGAGCTTATCACATGCATTCTTTAGTAATAACTCTAACCCCCCCCCCCCCCTTAAACAAACCTCTACATAAAATTTTCTTTACTTACTTAACTCAGTTCTACGTGATTTATCACGTAAGACTATGTCTACGTTCTATGTTCATCCTAATGCTACTTCATCTAACACCATGATTAGCATTCTATTCTGCATCATTCCTCTTGTTTCTCTAGTTAGCGACAATCGTATCTCAGATTAATATCTAGTTTATTTCTCACCATTTCCGTTGTTCGATCACTCAAGACTATGTCGTATTGTTCTTCTGTCTATTTTATCATTTTCCTTGTAGTATTCTTCTACTAGACACATGTCCTAGCTAGTTGTCTTCTAATTCCTTGCTATTCACATAACACATGTATAGTTCTTCGTATTTAATTCTATGTATTCACTAAACCATGTCTTAGTTCATCTCTTACTATTCATCAAAACATGCCTTCCTAGTTACCCTTGTCGCCGATTCGTTTGTATAAATTCACTAAACACATGTCTATAAGTACCTTATGGCTCGATTCACTTGTATTGTCACTACATAACACTATTGTACTAAGATCTTCTTCTCATCTCCTCTGACTTTCAACAGTTAACACCATGTCCTAGTTCTTGTCACATTCTCATTGTTTTCAGCTAACACATGTCTAGTTCTTCTCATTCCTTGTTATGGCATCACTAACACACATGTCTATAGGTTCTCTCTCAATTCCTTGTTTCCCTATCAGCTAACACATGTCATAGTTCTTCTCATTCACCTATGTTTCACTAACACATGTCTAGTACTCCTGACCATACCTTGGTTTCCCCTAACACAATAGTCTAGTTCTTTCCTCATCCTTGATTTTCACTAACACATAGTCTAGTTCTTCTTCATCATTCTTGATTACTCACTACTACACATTTTAGTTCATACTCACCTGATACACACACACTAAGTTTCATGTCTATTCTTAGTCTTTCACTATCGACATGTCTATTCTTGTCATTCCTTGTTTCACTAACACATTGTCTAGTTTCTTCCAATCATTCCTTGTATTTCAACTAACACATGTCTAGTTCTCTCTATTCCTCATATCCTTGTTTCACTAACACATGTCCTAGTTCATCTCATTCCTTCTTTCAATCACTAACACATGTTCTAGTTCCTTGTCATGTCTCACTAACACATGCTAATTCCTTCCGTCACTTCCTTGTTTCACTAACACATGTCATCCTAGTTCTTCTCTTGCAATCCTTTGTTTCAACATCACAACACATGTCATATTCTTACATCTCATCCATTGTTTCACTAACAACACATGTCTAGAGTTCTTCTCATTCTTTTATCACTAACACATGTCTAGTACTCTTGAATCACTTCCTAGTTTCACAACTAACAACATGTCTAAGTTCTTCTCATTCCTTTGTTTCAACTAACACATGTCTAGTTCATCTCATTCCTTGTTTTCACTAACACAATCATAGTTCTTGTCTCATTCCTTGTATCCACTAACACATGTCTAGTTCTTCTCATTCCTGAGATTTCAACTACACACATGTCTATTTCATTGTCATTCCTTTTTTATTTCACTAACACATGTCCACTGAGTTCTTCACTTCGGGTAAGCACATGGGTCTATTTCTGGGTCATTCCTTGATTTCACTAACACATGTCTAGTTCTTTGTCCTCATTCCTTGTTTCACTAACACATGTACTAGTTCTTCTCATTCTGTGTTCACACTTAACTTATGTCCTAGTTCTTGTTCATATTCCGTTATCGTTTTCACTGAACATCATGGTCCTAGCTTCTTCCTCCATTCCTTTGCTTCACTAACACACATGTCTAGTTCTCTCATATTCCTTGTTATCACTAACTAACACATGTCTAGATTCTCTTCTCATTCCTTGTTTCACTAACACATCCTAAGTTCTTGTCATTTTCCCCATGTATCAACTAACACATGTTCTAGTTTCTATGTCATTGTCCTTTGCGTTTCACTAACACAATGTCTAGTTTCATTCTCATTCCTTGTTTCACTAACACATGTCTAGTCTTCTTCTCATAGCCTTGTTTTCACTAACAATGTCTATTCCCTTGTCATATCCTTTTTCACTAACACATGTCTAGTTCTTGTCATTCCATCTATGTTTCACTAACACAGTGTCTAGTTCTTCTCAATCCTTGTTTCACTAACACATGTCTATTTCTTCTCATTCCTTGTTTCAACTACACACATGTCTAGTTCTTATCATTCCTTGTTTCTAATAACACATCGTCTAGTTTCTTGTCATTCCTTAGTTTTCACTAACACATGTCTAGTTCTCTCATTCCTTGTTTCACTAACACATGTCAGTTCTTCTCATTCCTTGTTTCACTAACACATGTTCTAGTTCTTATCATGCGCCTTTTCCTTGTTTCAACTAAGACATGTCTAGTTCTTGTCATTCCTTGTTTCACTAACACATGTCTAGTTTTCTCTTCATTCCTTGTTTCACTACTAACACATGTCTAGTTCTTGTCATTCCTTGTTTCACTAACACATGTCTAGTTCTTCTCATTCCTTGTTTCACTAACACATGTCTAGTTCTTCTCATTCCTTGTTTCACTAACACATGTCTAGTTCTTCTCATTCCTTGTTTCACTAACACATGTCTAGTTCTTGTCATTCCTTGTTTCACTAACACATGTCTAGTTCTTCTCATTCCTTGTTTCACTAACACATGTCTAGTTCTTCTCATTCCTTGTTTCACTAACACATGTCTAGTTCTTGTCATTCCTTGTTTCACTAACACATGTCTAGTTCTTGCCATTCCTTGTTTCACTAACACATGTCTAGTTCTTCTCATTCCTTGTTTCACTAACACATGTCTAGTTCTTCTCATTCCTTGTTTCACTAACACATGTCTAGTTCTTCTCATTCCTTGTTTCACTAACACATGTCTAGTTCTTCTCTTCACTAACACATGTCTAGTTCTTGTCATTCCTTGTTTCACTAACACATGTCTAGTTCTTCTCATTCCTTGTTTCACTAACACATGTCTAGTTCTTGTCATTATTACTCAAACAATATAAATTTTTAAAATGTTTTATTCAAGACTGTTTGGGCAAAAAACTGTGGAGCACTAGGTCAGGAAAGTAAGACATGAATTTTATGTTGTTTAACTACAGCTGGTGAACTTGTCACTCTTTCACAGCCAATGCCAGGTTGATTAATTTGTGTGTGGTCCATAGTTGTTGTAAAGAGTGTTTGTGATTGTTGGGGAGCCTGGCAGTAACCTTTCTGCGATGTATTCTGGGCATGCAAGCAGGACATGTTGAACTGCCTTATATAGAGTGAGTACACTTGAAGAATTAGGCTTATGTGAGGGGTTTAAGTGCTTGCTGAGTCTGATGTGTTGGTTAATCTGGATTGGTCACTTCTTTATAAATGGCCCAGCCAATAGCAGACCCTTTTGCCAATGGTTAAGCCATTAGTTGTTGACACTGTTTTGGAGTACAGTCATACCCAGCTAATATGATGGGTTAGGGGCCAGACGTCTGTAGTACAGTTGACATTCAAAAATCCGGCCATCGATAATCCGGTTCCTTCAGATTTCCGGCATGAATTTCGGACCGCATTTTTTAATTTATCGCGTTGGCGCGCCACTGTTTTCTGGAGCCGTTTATGTTTTGATGCATCTGTTGAACTAAAATTCTGTAGAACTGTTTTATTTAGTTGATGAACATTAAAATTTCATTTGCTTTTCATTTAGTTTTTAATTTTCTTTCTTTAAAGGACTGTACAGGTAGTCATTTTCTGTTAAATATATACAACATATATAACCATAAAAAATCCGGCATTTTCAACAATCCGGCACTCCTCAGGTCCGGAGGTTGCCGGATTTTTGAATGTCAACTGTATAGCAAAAATTGTCGAAAAACGAAACATGGCTTTTTTTAAAAATACAAATGCATGTATGGTGCCTAAAAAACATGCTTACACTATCATATATTAAGTGCGCAATAAAGCTACGCCTAAAATAACAATACAAAAGTAAAACGAACAGAGCTAAGCATAAACTAAAACTACAAAAGTAAAATAAGCTAAAAGTAAAGTCAAGATGTTTATTTCACACAACAAATACAAAGTAGGAAAAAGATATACATTTATAAATTCTTTAACACTTTACGCTTAGCATTAACAATTGTACTGACTGTTTGGCGAGTTAGACCTAGCTTACGGGCTATCTCAGCCTTAGACATACCTTGCTCACCTAGTGCAATCATATGTAACTTTTCTTTTAAAGTAAGAGGAATACGGCTTCTTTTTTTATCGCTACACTTAATTTCCATTATAAATAACCATCAAAATATTACACTACAATAATAAGTAAAAAGTTTGTAAAAGTTTAATGACATTTACTTTTATGGCATTACTGTGACTACTTCTAAACATAACCATTTGATCAACTTAAAAATTAAAAAATGTACACAAACAACAGGTAACTGAAAGTACTACCCACTGTTGCACGGAGTTTCTCCAAAGCTGGAATGTCTGCAGCTCTAGCAGCTGCTGCCATCAGGCATGGATAAATGGCATCTTTTACTTTCATAATTTCCTGGAAATGACAAAATAATTTTTTTTTAAATCTAGCAGAAGTTGTGGTGACAGAAGAAGCCAGACACTGTATTCAGAATTAAAACCACTGAACTGAAAGTATTGGTACTCAAACTCATGTACCGGGCCACGCTGTCTATAAGCTCCGAGTCTGAGATAGAAAGTTCCTCTTCTACAACAGTAGTCATTTCCCCACGAAGACTACGAGCCAGCATCTGTGGAATTATTAAGTCAGTTCATTCTGAGAACTGGAGCTAGGATCAACATGAGCGAGGGTTAAAAAAAAAATGTAACTAAACAACTTAAATACATGGTACTAGCAATCACTTACTTACTTAGTCGTTCCCCTTCTACCGTGAGGTGTAGAGGTTTGGAAGAGATAGCGCCAGACTATCCTATCGGCTGTCTTCCTCCTGGCCTGGTTCCATTCTAGTCCTCGGTCCTTCAAAGATTGTCTAATGTTGTCCTCCCAGCGGACTCTGGGTCGTCCTGGGGGTCTGGATCCCTGGCTCTTTGTTTCCCATGCTTGTCGTGATAGCCGATCTTCTCCCATTCTGCAGACATGGCCAAACCATCTTAGTTGGGACTGTTCTACTTGGGTCTGTAGGGGGTGGCATTTTAGGCCTTGACGTATCGTCTGGTTGCGGACCATGTCTCTTCTTGTTACTTCAACCACCTTCCTCAGATACCTCATTTCTGAGGTTTGGATCTGGCTTTTGTGGGTTGTAGTCATTGCCCATGACTCGCATCCATATGTCAAGACTGGGACATAGGTGGAGCGGTATACAGCCATCTTCGTTTTCTTACCAACCTCTCTCTTGCTGAGGAATCCTCGATTTATGGCCTGAAAAAGTCTCCCAGCTGCTGCTTTTCAAGTGGCCAACTCTTCTTTGATGCCTCCCTTTCGGTCTATAATAGCTCCGAGACATTTAAAGTGGTCGACCTGCTCCAGGACCTGTTCTCCCAGCTTAATCTGATTTCTGTCTTCTTGTGATTTCCCCATGGATTTTGTTTTAGAGCTGCTTATGACCATCCCTCTCTTCTCCAGCTCTTCCTTCTAGACTTGCAGGTTGGATTGGAGATGTGCCTCTGATTTAGCAATCAGGGCAACATTATCAGCAAATGCCAGCTCTGAAGTACATACCTGTCTCATCTTCCAGTACCCCACTGAATACTTTCTTGTTCTCTCCTTACATGACTTGATGACATCGTCCATGAGGAGTATGAAAAGATAAGGTGACAGGATATCACCTTGTCTTACACCAGTGGTGGTCCTGAACTCTTCTGACTTATGGTTTGCTGTCCTCACATAATTCCTGCAAGACTTGTAGAAGCTCTGTATAGCATGAATCAGAGGTGCTGGAATGTTCTTCCTTGCCAAACAGTCCCAAAGTTACTAGCAATCTCAACATGTAAAACATTGCTGGAGAAACTGCTACTGCAAGATCACACACAGTAATCTGTCATAGTAAATAATAAACAAGAAAAAGGTGTGGCTGGCACTTACAAGAAAGAAAAGAAGTAAAACGCTAGACAACAGAAAAGCAACAGAAGTGGCAGGCTCATCAGGGACCATTCGAATGGTGTCATGGCCTTGTCTGTGAGAGTGAATTGTGACAGGACAGAGCCAACCCATAAAATGGCATTTTTAATTGTTGTCATTCTATATTTCAGAGCTGGCATTTGCTGATGATGTTGCCCTGACTGCTAAATCAGAGGCACATCTCCAATCCAACCTGCAAGTCTGGAAGGAAGAGCTGGAGAAGAGAGGGATGGTCATAAGCAGCTCTAAAACAAAATCCATGGTGATATCACTAGAAGAAAGAAGACATCAGATTAAGCTGGGAGAACAGGTCCTGGAGCAGGTCGACCACTTTAAATACCTTGGAGCTATTATAGACCGAAAGGGAGGCATCAAAGAAGAGTTGGCCACTCGAAAAGCAGCAGCTGGGAGACTTTTTCAGGCCATAAATCGAGGATTCCTCAGCAAGAGAGAGGTTGGTAAGAAAACGAAGATGGCTGTATACCGCTCCACCTATGTCCCAGTCTTGACATATGGATGCGAGTCATGGGCAATGACTACAACCCATAAAAGCCAGATCCAAACCTCGTGAAATGAGGTATCTGAGGAAGGTGGTTGAAGTAACAAGAAGAGACATGGTCCGCAACCAGACGATACGTCAAGGCCTAAAATGCCACCCCCTACAGACCCAAGTAGAACAGTCCCAACTAAGATGGTTTGGCCATGTCTGCAGAATGGGAGAAGATCGGTTACCACGACAAGCATGGGAAACAAAGAGCCAAGGATCCAGACCCCGAGGACGACCCAGAGTCCGCTGGGAGGACAACATTAGACAATCTTTGAAGGACCGAGGACTAGAATGGAACCAGGCCAGGAGGAAGACTGCCGATAGGATAGTCTGGCACTCTCTCTTCCAAACCTCTACACCTCACAGTAGAAGGGGAACGACTAAGTAAGTAAAGTAAGTAAGTCATTCTTAATCATATTATAATCAGCAGTGGAATACAGAACCTGGAAACAACTAGACTCAATCACCTTCATAACTTTCCTATACACCAGTATAGCCCAGTTAACCCAAGACAAAGGTTGTAACACTGCGTCTAGTAAACACTAGAAGAATGAGAGTAGTACAGAACAGCACTGGTTGGTTTAGGGTAACGATGTGTTAACAAAGAATAAACAATGAGGGAAACCCCAGGTCTGTGCATAAGAATAGCCTTCCGGGACATGAGAGAAATACAGCATTTGACATACAAAGATACAGCAATGCTCTGTCATGTGCCTCTCTCTCCCACACACACACACATTATATTTTATCATGTAAATGACATCTCTCTATACAGGGAAATAAATATAGACATGAAGGAGAAAAAAGAAGACATGAAAGACCAGGAATGGAAAGCACAGAACAAGTAAACTTGGTGTATATTTGTTGATAGCTTGTGGATCAAAAGATAAGGAGATGTGGCAATGGATCAAAAGTACATTGAGGAAACCTCTTGATAAAACAGTCATTGTTGTGAAGTCTCCAGAGTACAAGAGGTTGAGGGAGACAGAAATGAAAGCAATGGAGAACACACTGAACAACCTTGAGCTGATGGTATACAACAGGAGGACTAGTATGAGATTTTTTAAGGCCTTTGTTCCTAGCGGAGCCTGGAGGTAATGGCGATGATTATGTCCTCCCTGTGGAGCTACAAAGCCATGAATGACATCTCTACTTTCAGCTCTATTTGAGGCATAAACCTTCATCTGGCTCTTGCCAAGTATTCCTGCCTCTAGCCAAGTATTCCTGGCTCTTGCCAAGTATTCCTGCCTCTAGCAGTCTGCTCAAGTTCTCTCTATGTCTTCTTTATCTCTCGCTAGTTCTCTTCTTCACATAATTCTGGTCACTCTTGCTTTTCAAGTTCTGTCCATGTCTCCTTGATCCTTCATGTCTATGTCTACTTGATGCTTCATGTCTATGTCTACTTGATCCTTCATGTCTATGTCTACTTGATCCTTCATGTCTATGTCTACTTGATCCTTGATGTCCATGTTTACTTGATCCTTGATGTCCATGTCTACTTGATCCTTGGTGTCCATGTCTACTTGATCCTTGATGTCTATGTCTACTTGATGCTTCATGTCTATGTCTACTTGATCCTTCATGTCTATGTCTACTTGATCCTTCATGTCTATGTCTACTTGATCCTTGATGTCTATGTCTCCTTGATCCTTGATGTCCATGTCTCCTTGATACTTCATGTCTATGTCCACTTGATGCTTCATGTCTATGTCTACTTGATCCTTCATGTCTATGTCTACTTGATCCTTCATGTCTATGTCTACTTGATCCTTGATGTCCATGTTTACTTGATCCTTGATGTCCATGTCTATTTGATCCTTGGTGTCCATGTCTACTTGATCCTTCATGTCCATGTCTACTTGATCCTTCATGTCCATGTCTGCTTGATCCTTCATGTCCATGTCTACTTGATCCTTCATGTCCATGTCTACTTGATCCTTCATGTCCATGTCTACTTGATCCTTCATGTCCATGTCTACTTGATCCTTCATGTCCATGTCTACTTGATCCTTCATGTCCATGTCTACTTGATCCTTCATGTCCATGTCTACTTGATCCTTCATGTCCATGTCTACTTGATCCTTCATGTCCATGTCTACTTGATCCTTCATGTCTATGTCTACTTGATCCTTCATGTCCATGTCTACTTGATCCTTCATGTCCACGTCTACTTGATCCTTCATGTCTATGTCTCCTTGATACATGATCTGACCTTTCTTTTATGACTAAGGGTCCACTCATCCTTGCCCAGGACATAGCAGAGTTTTGTCAGTGCAGCTTCAGGAGTCATGTCACCACCACCTATAACTCCAGCTTCTTGCAGCGCCTGCATCAATATGATAATTTGTTTTAAAATGAATCTAGAAACTGGTTTACTTTAAAATGATAAAAAGAAATGAAACATGTTCACTCTGGCTGTTGTGTAAAGTTCTGACAAATGGTTGTAGTGACAATTTATTTACAGTAACAATTTTTTACAATATGGATCTGATAGACACTGAAATATGCTTATGGTAAAGAGATAAAAGTTCTCTGAGTGCCTTGTGCAATTCCTGGGGGGGTCTGTAATGTGACCAAGAATGAACAGGATTACTGCAGCCTCTGGTATGTCATAAAAGCGGACTAAAATGAGGTTGTGCATGGGGCTTACAACCTCATCTTGTAAAACAAGTTGCCATAAAAACCACTACAGCAAGAACATGTCAGACCTTGACCTTGGTGCAGGCTTCTTACAAGGGGACCAGATGTAGTGGTGGCTGCATGCTTTGTAAGGAGCGTTAATGATGATGATGCATTCAATAACTGGATGATATTGCAACATACTTGTAGTCAAGACAAAACATTCACCAATATTATTTCACTGACTGCACCAGGTCAATTCCCCGAGGTTCTCTGAGGAGATACAGAAAGAATAAGACTACTGCACCCACAATGCAACTAACATGAGGCTGGCCAGGTGCTAACAACCTCATCATGTGATACAAGTTGCCACTAACAACCACCACTGCAAGAACATGTCAGACCTTGACCTTGGTGCAGTCTTCTTGCAGCGGTGGCTCCATGCTTTGTAAGCAGCGTTAATGATGATGATGAATTCAATCATTGGAAAATTATGTTTATAACAATGAGACAAGTCCAACATGTCTGATGCACTAACTAAAATAAATAACACACGATTATGGCAAAAAGATAAAAACTGACAGACCAATGCTGGATTCATAATTAGGTATGGCTGTGGATTCTCAATTATATAACCAGTAATCTTTGCACTGTTTCAATTTTAGTCAGCAACAAACAAAAATCTTCATCTAAAACAAATCTTCAACTTTGTTCATATCTTTTAAGTTGTTATCAAATGATGTTTTAACATAAAAATGATGAGATAAAACTCACCATGCCTGTAGCATAGGTAGTCCCTACATTGCCTCTGCTGCACTGTGAGATGTTGACAATGAGCACTCCCCAGTTGCATGCTTCTCTGAATAGTGACAGCAGGTCGGATCTGTTGTTGGGTGCATTTCCTGCTCCGTAGGTCTGCAGCACTACTCCCTGAACTGGAGGTTGTAGAAAAGCTCTGACCTGCACATAAAATTAAACAACACATCATCATCACTTTCCTTACGGAGAATTAAACCACCATAGCAGTGGTGTCTTTGGTAATCTGTTTTACATGATGAGATTGCCAGCCCCATGTACAACCTCATACTAGTCTCCTTGTAAGACATGGTTTTATTCTTTCTTTGTTTCTTCAGAGACAAGAGAAAATAACATGGACGTACGAGCAGTGTTCAGATGCCACATATATTACTGACATAACAAAAGCTACTGACTCCCTGTGGAGCATACATGCCACCACAGCAAGAAGCCTGCATCAAGCATTCATGTTTTCTGTAGCAATTTGTTTTATATGATGTGGTTATTACCACCAGGCATAGCCTCATATTTGTCACCTCTTAACAACACGTCTGAGGCAACAGTAGTTCTGTTCTTTCTCTGCTCAGCTCCCTGTGGGGGTGCATGCCCTCAACAAATTCACTGCTCAATGGAAATACTGCATCTCTTGTAAAGGACATCTTACTTGCTTTTTCCTGACTAAAGCTCAGACAAAGAAAGAATATTGGGTATAACTTCTGCCAGTCTATGCAGTACAAGTTAACAACAGATCTTTGGAATCTTTGACATAAGACAGACCATATTCAATAACACAACTAACGTAGGTCATTTACACTCAAAATGTACTTTATACAGGTTATTCACATCAACCAGCACATTTTATGTAGGTCTGAAGCACTGAACACCACAGTCACTGTAGGATATTTACAGTTTAAAGTGGTTAGCAGATTATTTGTTGCAAGTAGTTCCTAGAGATCTCTAAGGAGATAAAGAGAGAAAAGGGCTACCACTCTGTTAGGCATGTCACAAGAGACAACTAAAATGTAGTTGTACATGAGGCTGTTGTACATGAGGCTGTTGTACATGAGGCTGACAACGTCATCATGTCAAACTAACTTCTATAGAAACCACCAAGGCAGAAGCACATGAATGATTTGGTGCAGGCTTCCTGCAAGGGGACCAGACGTAGTGTTGGCTCCAGGCTTTATAACAATGCTTCTTAACATCTTAACAAGTCTCGCACCCTTTACAGCATCTTAACAAGCCTCGCACCCTTTAAAGTACCTTAACAAGTCTCGCACCCTTTATAGCATCTTAACAAGCCTCGCACCCTTTACAGCATCTTAACAAGCCTCACACCCTTTACAGCATCTTAACAAGCCTCGCACCCTTTACAGCATCTTAACAAGTCTCACACCCTTTACAGCATCTTAACAAGCCTCACACCCTTTACAGAACTAGGGCTACCAAGCTTCTCGCTCTTTTGCAGCCAATACCAAGTTGAAGACTCCTTGGTATTATCTACCCTGTAGATCTAGGCTTTTCCTGTGGCTCTTTGCCATTTCGAAACGTGTTGAGTTGAAGTCATGAGCTCCAGTTTCTCCAGCTTGGCTTGCATTTAAAGGATCATCACATCTAGTCCCAAGCTAGGAGTTTGAAGCTCTTGGCATACTGTGCATTCTCCACAACCCAAGGGGGCTCTCCAACTATGCAGAGCTAAAATACTGTGCTCTGGTTCTGGGCTCTCCCAAGAAATTGTCATGTCCTGTACAGAGCCACTTCTCAGCTCCCAATGCAACTCACTGGGTCCATAGTGAGCTCCTCCTGCATGCAGTCATCCAGGTCAAAGCCAAAGAGTTAAGTCTGGGGCTTAAGTGACTCCTCCAAGCTTAATGTGCAATGCTGAGCTCTTAACAACTTTCACCACAGGGGGAATCCCTGGAAGTGTGGTGGATGATGTAAAGAGTCAATGAGGATGTAATCAGCCTCACAGACAGAGGTTAACTTCCACATCTGTATATTACAGCATTGTGCATAGCTGGTGGTCATTTAAGGATGACTCCAGAAATGCCTCCATGCATTTGAGTTATGTGTATTATAGTGTTTACGACGAATTACCTTCTAAAATATCTAGCATGTCTTACACACCCCCAGGGGGTGCATACACCCCTGGTTAAGAAGCACAGCTCTGTAAGAAGTGAAAAGGGAAATGAATGAAAGAACACAAATGTAACATCTGACCCACTCTATGACACAGGAATGTAGCATATCACTAAGAATATCCAATATTCAGATGTTCACAAACAGACGTCTCCAAAGTATCTTTAATACGAAAATGACCATATATAATAACAAACACAAATTTGTGGAACAGAACCAGGCAACAACCAGTATAGATGGAAATCAAAGGTAGAAAGTGGAGATAGATAGTACACACCCAGAGGAAACAATCATACAGTATAACTGTTGCTATCATTTTCGACAGAGTCATATGTCAAGTTATTTGTCGTATGATTAATGTCGGTGAATAATTGTGTCTTTACCTTGCGGTGTCAGGTTGATTAGGGGTTGTCTTCCCTGTTCGTTCATCTTTTGGGGTTTGACCTGTATGAAGATAGGGTCAAAGGTAAACAGTTCGGGCATGTGCCCATGCGCAGGTATTTTAAGCGCCAAGTTGAGACTTCCGTCAGGCTGGGATGTAAGCTGGCTTCTTGTGTTTTTCGGGAAAAATCTTCGAAGTGACTGCGTTGGCAGGTCGCCCCAGTGAATCTCTCTGCGTCAGAATGACGACAGAGTTTCTTATTATGTTCTGAGGATTCGGTTCCAGGTAATACCGACTTTTTCCATTATTACGCTTTCGGTGGCAGAACATGTTAGAAGATTACTTAGTCTGTGAACTACAGCTCACCGGTCCTACATTTCAGAACTTATATTTTTGTGCTCAAGGTAGCCATCCAAGACTATTAGTCTTTATATTATCCAGAAGTCCAGTGACGAAGTTATATTGTGGGAACCGCAGATTGGCGGTATTTAAGTCTACATAAGCATTACTGCAGGGTTGATGTTAACCTGCTTAGAAGAAGTACACAGATGACGTCATAACGAGGCCTGTGTTAAGGCTAATATACTACAGCCTGATAGTGTACAATTGGTGGGTAAGCCAAGTTGTACCTGTATGTCAAAGTGATCAAGGTATCTGACGCGTTTAGTCAGGATACCAAAGCGGCAATATGAACTGTCATTATTGATGAACATTGCTATTGACCATGTACGAATATTGGAATGTTTACCAGCCCTTTTTGAATGCCTGATGTATACCTAACGATTTCCGGTCAGCATGACCTTGTTTACACTGACTGTTCCTGTTGATGCTACTGTGTGTGTTACCGTCAATAAATGTTTTGAAATGTGCCTGCAGTGTCCAAGCATCTTTGACTACTGCATGTGAGTGTATGGGTTGCATGACACAACATTTACGAGCCTAAACACATTCGCGCCTTCATCTGCACCCACACTCAGCTCATCATTACAAGTACTACACATTTAACAACATGTATGCTGTCTTATGCAAATGATCACCTCTACAAGAGAGAAAAAGACAGTTACATTTCTGGTAGGCCAGCTGATGGGGCTATTTTCGTGAGAAGGACAAGTGCACATTACATTTCTGGTGAACCAGTTCCGTGGGCTCTTCTGCTACATTGTTGATGTCTCCAGTGTGGTCCAGAAATTTACATTTATTTCGGAATAAGCAAGGTGAACAGCTGTAACACACATACTCTACACTTTCAAGTTTTGTCTACACAGGACAGAAATAGGTCATCAACTGTTGACCCAGATAAACAGTGCAAGCATTTATGTTATAATGCTACATAAACCAACATGACAAGTACTGGAGTTAACATCTAGGCGTTTGTTTTGTGGACCACAACTGCACGAGTCAAGTCCCTTACAGTAAACGGTACACGTTTCAGTCAACAACAGACTTTTCTACGTCCGAGCATTCAAGTTACATTGTTCGAGGTCAAGTTCCTGTTTGTAAACAGTACGTGAAACTGTAAACATTCGATGTGCAAGACTCAAGATACGAGAAGGTCATAGTAACTTTATGTTCGTGAAGACCACTTCATGCTACAGTGGATCTGACATTCAGTGCGTGCTTGACATTTTGGTATTCTGTTCGCAAGGAGCAAGAAATTTACTTTAGTTTCAGCTGTGACTGAACTTGTTCTGCAACACATTGAATTGAGTGCTATATATATTTATGTTACTTCTACTGTTGTTGTGTATTTTTCTTGTGTTCTTTTGCGGGTTTAAGGTTGGGCGGTGACTATTATAAGAGATACCACGGTCTATAAGATATAGTGGTCTTATAATAGCGTTCTGTAGGTGCAAATTTCCTTAATTGGAATTTGCTAGTGACAATTTGTTGCTATTGGTGTTAGCTGTGCCGAAACTGTACTTATCATTGTTTTTGTAATATTTTTTCTGTTTTTCAGTTTTGATTTCATTTGTTTGTATCTGTAGGTCTCTCCTTTCTTTTGTTTATTTCTCTACACCTTTTTGTTTATAACAGTGTTGCCATTTGTCTTGTTTACTTTTCACGGTCATCATTACACATTTGTGTAACATTTTCTTTACTTTTTGCTGTATTGTTTATTTGACTTCCGCGAACATTTTCGGTTATTGTTCTGTATCTTTGTCTTTGTATTTATGATTGTACTACATTATTGTCAAACACAGTCTACATACATATACTTGGTCATGCATTATTATTATTATTAATAAGGTACACTCTTCATATAGAGATTGTTAATAAAATATTATTATATAAGATATTTATACAAGTTCTTTGTTAAAAGACTTGTTGTCCAAAGATTGAGACAAGGTGGAATACATATGGAAGTTCTTTATAAAAAAGACTTGTGATTGAGATATAAAGGTATTATTTTCCACAGGCACTTAAGTGATTATTTGTTATATTATAAACAAGATAACCATACAAGGTCTTTGACTAAGACTAAGAGAGTGAAATAAAGTGAAGTAAGTGTACAAGTCTATAGTACAGACTTGCCTCCCATTGAAGTGGGATAAGGTAATTTGTTTAATTTTTCAGGTTTCTGATCTCATTAGACAGAATGTCTAATTTGGATTTCTTCATCCAGCAAGGGTTAACCCTTGGTAAGTCTGGTAAAGAATTGGAAGAATATTCATCTGCTCAATTCGCCATTGCATTAAAGTCAGAAGAAAAGAAACAAAAAGAAGAAATTAAATTGAAAGCAGAAGCTGAACTAAAGAAGCTAGAAGCTGAGAATAGAAGATTAGAACTTGAAGAAAAAAGGTATCAAAGAGAGGCTGAGGAGAGAAAAGCTCAAGCTGATGAAAGAAAATTCCAGATGGAAATGGAGGAGAAAAAACTCCAACTTCAAGCTGCTGCTGAGGAGAGAAAACTTCAAGCTGCTGCTGAGGAAAGAAAACTTCAGGCTGAGGCTGAAAATAGAAAAATGGAACATGAGGAAAGACTCGCAACTTTGGAGTTAGAGAAATTGAAATTGGCGAGTACGGGTGCTCAGCAAACAACTTCAAGTACGACAAAGAAGTTTGTGAGTAGGATTAAATTACCTCATTTCAATCCTTTAAAGGATGACGTAGCGGATTATCTAGATAGATTCCAATTTTTATGCGATGCGCATAAGGTAAAAAAGGAAAAATATGTTGAACAACTGATGGAATTTTTTACAGGTGACACAGTGACTACTCTTATGACAATAGACGAACATGACAGGACTAATTATGATGTTGTCAGAGCAGCATTGTTAAAAAAATATCAACTAAAAGAAGAAGATTATCATCTTCGTTTTAGGACAATGTTGCCAGAAAATGGAGTAGATTTCTCTGAATTTTTTTTCAAAAATACGTCGTACATTTACACGATGGGTTGAGTTGTCTCAGACTGAGAAAACATATGAAGGTCTAATGGACTTATTACTTCGAGATAAGGTTTTGTCATCTGTTAATAATTCTTTCCTTGCATTTCTTCATGAGCGTAAGCCTAAAAACTTAAAAGACATGGAGGAATACTGTTGCCAGTACGCCACCGCGCACCCCCATGCTACAGTTAGCAATTCTAAAGTGAAAGAAGGGTTGCCAGTTGCTTCGGCAGCACCATATGGATCTAATTTCAATAAGAAATTTCAGGGTGCTCAACAAAACTGGAATAGGAAAAGTAATCAGAATTACACTCATAAGCAGAGTAATCCAACATATGAAGGTTCTTCTTCTAAGAACTGGAGACGAGATGGTAGTTTTCGTAATTTTGGTGGTAATAATTTTAGACACTGTCGCAAAGGTTATCACAATAAAAACTACCCAAGCTTTTCTGCTCGGGATAACCATTCTCGACATCAAGAATATGACGATGGTGAATATACTAACCGGGATTCAAACCGGAATGATAATTACAATAGACAATATGATAACAATTACAGGGGAAATGATAATCGTGGTAGACCTAGATATAACAAAAGAAAAGCTTTCCAACAGGCAAACTCTGCACAACAAGAGTTTAATGGAGCCTGTAATCAAGGAAATGATAGTGGGAACTCTAATGCTGTCAGGGAATGTGCTTTCGATTTTGGAAGAGCAACTGAATGCCCCCAATGCTTAACATTGTTCGTCTTATCGATGGTATCTACCCTAATTTGTGGTCACCCTCTTCCTGCTCTACCTGCTACAGTTGCGCATGATGGGAGAGGATCTCTCATCTTGCATAACGGTTTAGTGAATGACAGGCTGGTCTCAGTACTTTTCGATTCGGGATGTACTACCGTCGGGGTTAGGGAGTCTCTGATAGATCCTTGCTGTGCCACTGGAAAAGCGATCAAATGTGTTACATTTGGTGGTACTATGGAAAGTTATCCTACTGCTATTATTAGGATTGACACTCCCTTCTTTACAGGAGATGTCCATGCGTGTCTTCTTCCTAATCCTATAGCGGATCTTATAATCGGTCGTATTCATGGGGTTAAGGAATGCACCCCGCAACAAATTTCTATTTGGGAAGAACAAAACATTCAAACGGTCAATGCAGTGGTGACAAGAGCTCAAGCTCTTAATCCCCCAACTTCATTTGATGATACTAGTGGAGTTGATAGCCAAGACGAGCACTTGGTGATTTCCCATGACTCGTTTGCTAAACGTCAAGAAGAGGATCCTTCTTTGAAGAAATTCTTCCTTCTCGCAAAGAAAGGGGATCCCAATCAGAATACGAATCACAAATCGTATATCACTATGAGGAATGGTATATTGGTACGAATGGTACAACACTCGGACAAGTCTATGCACTCGCAAATTCTTGTGCCTAAGTGTATGAGAGCCTTAATTCTTCAGCATGCACACGATTCTCAGTGTGCTGGACACATGGGTTTTTCCAGAACTAAAACTAGAGTCCTTGCGTCTTTCTTTTGGCCATTTGTTAATAAAGACATACGAATTTATTGCCGATCTTGCAAAATGTGTCAAGAGGTCAAGTCTAGAGGTCCAAGACATGCTGCACCTATTCAGGCTGCAGATATTCCTATTCGGCCGTTTCAGAAAATGGCTATAGACATTATTGGCCCGTTTAAGATTAAGTCAGCCAGAGGACACCAATTTATCCTAACTTGCGTTGACATGTGCACGCGCTGGCCAGAGGCTATTCCTCTGAAGAGCATATCAACTGTCGATATTGCTGACGCTCTTTGGCTCATATTTTCTCGTCTGGGATTCCCTGGAGAAATATTGTCAGACCACGGCAGTCAATTAATTTCGGACACTATGTCTCAGGTGATGGCTACGCTAGACATTAAAAGGTCTCAGTAGTATTTATCATCCAATGTCCAATGGATTGGTTGAACGTCTTAATAGGACACTAAAGAACTTCATCCTGATGATTGGGTACAGGGTCCTACCTGCAGCTCTCTTTGCCTATAGAGAGGTTCCCAACGAGCATACAGGGTTTTCTCCTTTCGAACTTGTCTTTGGCGTGCATCCGCGCGGTCCGATGTCCTTATTACACGATTTGATAACTTCCGATAATATTGACGATGATACACAATCGTCATATGAATATGTCATTGCTCTTAGGGAAAAAATTATCGAATCGTGCAGATTAGCAACTTCATCTTCCGAATTTGCAAAAGAAAAGGCTAGGCGATTTGCTAACAAGAAAAGACGCCTACGTCAACTTTGTCCTGGAGACAAAGCGTTTGTCTTACTTCCCTCAAGAGAGAACAGACTTCTCATTTCATGGAAAGGTCCATACACTATAGTCTTGAAAATTTCAGATGTCGACTATATTGTCGATGTGGATGGAAGGCATAAAACCTTCCATATAAATATGCTAACAGAGTTTATTGAACGTCCAGACTATTTGCAGCCTATTTTCCAGGCGACGGACGACTCTCCAGTCCAACATGGTCACATCTCGTCCCTGTCTGTTATACAGGATGAGGAAACTATTTTTTCTGACGTTAACTTACCTCTTCCTGCGATTCCACTTAATTCTATGGAATCATGGAAAAACGTTACCGTCTCTTCAAATTTGTCTCTTGAGGAACAGCGTCAAGTATCCTCTACGCTACAATCATATCAGGATGTCCTTACCGACATTCTTGGACACACAATCCGATCAGAGTAAGACCATACCCAATACCTATTCATTTTCAAGCACAAGTCGAGAAAGAATTGGATGAGATGATTCAACTGCAAATAATTGAACCATCCACTTCAGCTTATTCTTCGTCGATAGTTATTGTTCGAAAGAAAGACAATAACATACGTCTTTGCGTTGACTATCGCAAATTAAATCAAGTTACGAAGTTCGATGCTGAACCTATGCCTTTATTAGATGATCTACTTATTAGACTTTCTAAAGCTAAATTCTTTACTAAACTAGACTTGTTGAAAGGTTATTGGCAAGTCCCACTGACGGAACACGCCAAACCTCTCACTGCTTTTTCAACACCTAGGGGTTTGTTTCAGTGGAATTTTATGCCTTTCGGGCTTATGAACGCCCCAGCGACTTTCGTGCGCATGATGCGACGAATTCTATCAGATCGTGCAGATGTCATCGCATATTTAGACGACATCTGTCTTTTCAGCGATACTTGGGAAGAACACTATTTGGGTCTAAAGGAATTGCTATCTACTTTATGTGAGCATAGTTTGACTGCAAAACCCTCTAAAGCTTTTGTTGGGTTTAGTGAAATTTCTTTCCTAGGTCATCGGGTTGGTCATGGTCTGTTGAAGACAGAGGACCAAAACATTTCGAAGATATTGAATATCTCGGTTCCGAAGACAAAAAAGCAGGTGCGTAGTCTCTTGGGATTAATACAATTCTATGGAAGATTCATTGAGAATCTGTCCTCCATTATGGCACCACTTTCATCGTTATTGAAAAAAGGTTCTCCTAATATGGTGCGGTGGTCCCAAGAATGCCAATCTTCATTGGATCAGGTTAAGAATTTGTTCTCATCTCATCCTATCTTAAGACTACCAACGATTGATAAGACTTTTGTTCTTCGTAGTGATGCCTCTTCCACTGGGATTGGAGCGGCACTAATGCAGGAGTAATCAGGAACTCTGCATCCTGTAATGTATATCTCTAGGAAGCTAAATGCGGCAGAAAGGAATTACTCGGTTTTAGACCGTGAATTGTTGGCTATGGTTTGGTCCATTCTTAAGCTACAAAGGTTCCTTCTGGGCGCGCATTTCTTTATGGAAACCGACCAAAAAGCTCTTACGGTTATGCAAAGTAAGGATTTGAAGAGCTCGAGATCTACTCGTTATGCTATTGCTCTTCAGCCTTTCCATTTCACGGTGCGAGCTATTCATGGTTCGGATAATGTGATGGCGGACATATTGTCTAGATGCCCACATGATTCCAATTAAATCTTGTGTCCTAGTTTTCCTGATACGCTTTCAGACTTAGGTCTGTCCTTAATATCCTAATATATTGTAATACAAATGTTTTACTATTTGGATGATGTATAAAGAAGTTAACAAATTTGATTTTATCCATCCATTAGTTTATGTTGCTAATATAGCATTGTAATTGATGATATTTGTATATTGCTATAGTTATAGTATTTAATGATTTTTGATATCTATGATTGGTATTGCCAGCAACTTAGGTTTCTTTAATGGTACCTCCTGAGTTTGTTTGGCCTAGAGGAAATATTTTCTCTTATGATGGGGGATGATTTTTACTCTCTCCAGACGCTTTATTTATGCGTCTATTGTACCTGATATTAGGTTCATTCTTTCATGAGCGCATAATTGATGCTTGTGCTGTCTTGCTCATAGATATATATTTTTAAACAAAATGTATCATTTTTTTTTACAGGGGGGGTGTAGTAATATGTTGCTGTCATTTTCGACGGAGTCATATGTCAAGTTATTTGTCGTATGATTAATGTTGGTGAATAATTGTGTCTTTACCTTGCGGTGTCAGGTTGATTAGAGGTTGTCTTCCCTGTTCGTTCATCTTTTGGGGTTTGACCTGTATGAAGATAGGGTCAAAGGTAAACAGTTCGGGCGTGTGCCCATGCACAGGTTTTTTAAGCGCCAAGTTGAGACTTCCGTAAGGCCGGGATGTAAGCTGGCTTCTGAGGGACAAATGTCCCTCAGATGTTTTTTGGGGAAAATCTTCGAAGTGACTGCGTTGGCAGGTCTCCCCAGTGAATCTCTGTGCGTCGGAATGACGACAGAGTTTCTTATTATGTTCTGAGGATTCGGTTCCAGGTAATACCGACTTTTTCCATTATTACGCTTTCGGTGGCAGAACATGTTAGAAGATTACTTAGTCTGTGAACTACAGCTCACCGGTCCTACATTTCAGAACTTATATTTTTGTGCTCAAGGTAGCCATCCAAGACTATTAGTCTTTATATTATCCAGAAGTCCAGTGACGAAGTTATATTGTGGGAACCGCAGATTGGCGGTATTTAAGTCTACATAAGCATTACTGCAGGGTTGATGTTAACCTGCTTAGAAGAAGTACACAGATGACGTCATAACGAGGCCTGTGTTAAGGCTAATATACTACAGCCTGATAGTGTACAATTGGCGGGGAAGCCAAGTTGTACCTGTATGTCAAAGTGATCAAGGTATCTGACGCGTTTAGTCAGGATACCAAAGCGACAATATGAACTGTCATTATTGATGAACATTGCTATTGGCCATGTACGAATATTGAAATGTTTACCAGCCCTTTTTTAATGCCTGATGTATACCTAACGATTTCCGGTCAGCATGACCTTGTTTACACTGACTGTTCCTGTTGATGCTCCTGTGTGTGTTACCGTCAATAAATGTTTTGAAATGTGCCTGCAGTGTCCAAGCATCTTTGACTACTGCATGTGAGTGTATGGGTTGCATGACACAACATCTACGAGCCTAAACACATTCGCGCCTTCATCTGCACCCAGACTCAGCTCATCATTACAAGTACTACACATTTAACAACATGTATGCTGTCTTATGCAAATGATCACCTCTACAAGAGAGAAAAAGACAGTTACAATTACCAGACATGCCCTCGACTAAAACGCATGGGGAAGAGAAGAGTGAGGAGGTGAAAAAGAACCTAGATCAGCCAGTGAAAGAGGAAGCCTAGGCAACAAGGATCTCATTGGCTAAGCTAAAATGACGGCTTAAAATAGAAATTTGTGGACAGTAACAGCTATAGCACTATCCTTCACATAAAACTAAAAAGTAGTGGTAGCACATTAACTGTGTTTGATACCATCTGATATGAGTAAATATCATATCATGTTTTGTATTCGATCTGAAAGATATACTGGCCCAATGACTCAACACTAAACTCAAAGCTATATGGAGTTAAAGAGGAACTTCAAACAACAGTCGAATTCATCATGAGAACTCGTCTGACGGTGTAATCATCAAAGATGCGATCGCAAGAAGAAGAAGAAGAAGTATTCGATCACTTCCTGATATATATTGTTTACACACGGTATCCCGTGGTTGCAGGAAGTGACGTCTTGACTCCTGCTTTGAATTGACAGCAGACGTCAGTTTTGATTTGGGACAAGCTAGCGTCTCTAACCGGCAGTCTGCTTGTGTCGTTTGACCAGTATGCAAGGAATGTGTCCAGTAGGACCTGCTTTTAAAATGTGTTAATTGCCTTTGGGCATCTTTATATTTCACCTGCAAGATCGATTACCATCACTGCCTTATGCTTTCATTAACAGTATAATGTCAGATTAGTCTTAGCAGTGTGTATGGAATTCTTGGGCACGTAAGTTGACTGTTCCATTAAAACTGAGAGTATGAGAATCACGGACAGTAGAGACATGTGCTAGTAAAAGCTACGATGTCTTATCATACTCAAATGGAGTAATGTGTTAATAAATATTTGTGAATCGTGCCAAGAAGTTAGGCCTTGTTACTGAGTACCTGAGGTGCGGGCCAGGGAGATTGTGTGTGACTGGCCAAACTTAAATATATATATTATAATTCCTGAAACGGAATATGCAAGGATAACCCTGGAGGGTACTCAGCAGGCCACTGTAATAAGGAGTGTCAAGCCTGAAGTCTAATGCACTCTTACCACAGGACGTCGGGAGGACGGTTCCTGAAATAATAAACATTCTTAGAATTACCCGTACCAGTTTCTGGGGGCCAAAGCCATTGGATGCCTTACAAGCCTAAGAGCGCCTAACGAATCTAGGACTATTTTTTCAAAATGGCGGCATGCATCGTCTGCCACAAGTTTTTATGAATGGAAGGGATTTCCATCATCATGAATGTGCCTCAAGTTGTCACTAAGTTATAAAAGTGACCTATTATTACACAGAAGTCATAGGAACTGACTGTCTTCATTCAAGAAGCAAGTATTTTATCAAAAATCATGGACCATATCGATGTCCTTCAATGTCAGCATGAAGCAATTCTAAGCCTAACCAAATACTAGGTTACAATCATCACTACATCCTTTCCTTGTCGAAGTCTCAAGGGGGATTGTTTTCTTGGCAACAGATAAGTCTATTTATTGTTACATACAGCTTGGCTGTGAATATAATCTGTTTGCCTGATATCTGACTTCACCATATGTGTTTTCATTACGTATTTTTGGTTTTGTAACTAGCGGGCTGGATGGAGGGACTTGGTTTGTGATCATTCAATACCGCGAAAGCTAGGTCGAATGAGCAAATCAAGCGTTCTATAGGGCAGTATCTGTGTGATTCAGATAGAGGACCCAGCTTACTCTGCTGGTTGTGTAAAAGTTTGCCTCTATTGAATTTAACAGATCCATTTTTGTTAGCTGTGTAGTCATGTTCATCTATTGTTTGTTCTCATAAGTACTGTCATTGTTATATTTAATTTAGTTCGGTGCATTAGTGTTTGTAATATTGTCTAGTCTCATCTTACTATCATTCATTTCTTAGATGTCATAATTGTTGTGATATGCGTCTTGTCTTGTCTATTTGTAATAGAGCATTAGTTTAAATTAATTCATATATATTTTATAGTTATCCCTTTATTTTCCCATTTGTATTTCCTTTAGTTGCTCGAACCCTGTCTTGCTGTTCTTACTTGTTGTGGTTCTATTTTTTTCATTACTCCATATTGTTTATCTGAATACATCTACTATTGCAATTATAAATTGATCTGAGATTGGTGGAGTGAATATTGAATATAGCTGACATATTCATATACATAAAAGTTAAAATATTCTGTATTATTGATAAACACAAGAATAAGCAACCATGACTTCATTAAAGGATTTATTGAAGATTGGGAAGGAACTTAATTTGGAAGGTCCAGCTTTGCAAGCTTATATTGATAAAGAAGTAAACAGACAAGAAGAACTTCGCAAAGAGGAATTGGCAGAAAAAAGGAGACAAGAAGAGCTCCATAAAGAAGAAAAAATGAGACAAGAGGAACTGCACAAACAAGAAAAAGAATTGGAGGAAAAAAGGAGATCAGAAGAGTTGGCTCTTGAAAGAGAAAAATTAGCCTATGCCAGATCACAAGAAGAGAGTAAATCTCAACAAGCTATAAGATTAGCTGAGATTGAACTGGAAAAATTAAAATTACAACAACTACTGTTGCATCCTGGGGTAGGTGAAGATAAAAATAAAGATCATACTACTGCCATAAGGATTAATTTGCCAAAATTTAACGCATCCATAGATGACATTTCATGCTTCCTAAATAGGTTCGAAACTTATTGTGAAGAATATAAGATTCACAAATCTACATGGACATGTAGACTTATGAATTTATTGGTTGGTGAACAATTAACTGTAGTCTCCACTTTGGATGACCAGACTAGAAAGGATTATGAAGCTGTTAAGGTCATTTTATTGCAGAGGTATCAATTAGATGATGAGGGCTATCGTCAGAAATTTCGATCTTTGTACCCTGATTCTGGAAAAGATTTTACTGAATTTATTTCAGCTATTAAACTGAATTTTTCTAGATGGATTGAACTATCCAAAACTGAAAAAACTTTTGAGGGTTTGTCAGATTTGATTCTAAGAGACAAGGTTTTGTCATCTATTAGTTCTGATTTTCTTGCGTTCCTGCAGGAAAGAAAGCCAGAGAACCTGACTAAATTACAAACCCTAGGACGTCAATATCAAGTTGCACATCCTAATAGAGTATTGAGCAAAAACAATGTAAGGGACTCATTACCAGCTGCATCGGCCAGATCATTCCAAGACAATGCACCTAGGTATAGATCTAACAGCATAGATAGGAATAAAAGATTTAAACCATCACATAATTACAGTCAAAATAGAGGTAGATACAATTTTAATAAATACCAACCTCAAAGACATTGGAATTCATATCAGGAGGATAACTTTTATCCACAAACCTCATTTAAGTCCAATAACTGGCAAAGTAGAGGAGAATATAACTCAAAATCAAATAGAGGTCAGAAATCATTTTATAGAGGAAATGATCAAAATGCAAATAAAAGATCTTATCATAACAATACTTCCAGGCAATCAAGAAACACTGAAAGTACCAATGCCATTGTTCATGATATTAATCAGAACCATAATGATATTATAGCACATGCAAATTCATGCAGTGTAGACTTAGCAAATAGTGATAACTGCACTAATTGCAATTCTTTATTTCAGCCTCAAGGAGTGCCAAGATTATTTTGCGGACACCCTCTCCCAGTCATGTCATCTTTTGAAAGTACTGGTTCATTGATCTTGAACAGAGGTTTTGTCAATAATAAGTTAGCATCTTTACTCAGAGACACTGGTGCAACCACTGTTGGTGTGCGCAAGGCCTTGGTTGATAAGGTGGATTATACAGGAAAACAAGTGAAATGCATAACTTTTGGTGGAACTGTGGAATATTACCCCACAGCAGAGGTATTTTTGGACACACCTTATTTTACAGGACGAACACTGGTATGCCTCTTGGACAATCCAATTGCTGGAATTATTATGGGAAACATACCTAAATTGCATGAATGTACACAGGAAGATATTGAAATATGGGAAAGACAACACTTATTATGTTCAAATGCTGTGACTACCAGAGCTCAGTCTCGCATGGACAATGATCATCACAAACCAGTTATTGATGTGTTACCTGAAGATATAACTGAAGATATCACTTCAGAAGATGAAGAAGAAAAGGAAAATAATGATGATGATATAATTCATTATCAACAGGAAAATAATGATGATATTAAGGTAATGAATGATGTGAATAATGATGATGACAATTTATTTCAGATGGAGCTCATTGATAAGGAAACCTTTATACAAAGACAGAAAGATGATACTTCCTTAAAAAAATATTTTCATATTGCTCATTTGAATGATGTAATGATAGATGACTGTGCAAAACACTGGTATACTATCAAAAATGGGATTTTAGTAAGAAACTATCAATTTGCTAATTCCTTAAAGAAACAGATTATGGTACCAGCTTGTTTTCGACCATTCATTTTACGACATGCACATGACATTGAATGTGCAGGACACTTAGGTGTTGCTAGAACAAAACAAAGAGTTTTGTCATATTTTTTTTGGCCAGGAATTACGAAAGACGTCAAATTATTTTGTCGTACATGTACCATCTGCCAAAGTGTAGCAACCAGAAAACCTAAACATGATGCGCCCATTCAAGCATCTGATATTTCTTTGCGTCCCTTTGCAAAGATGGCCATTGACGTTATTGGCCCTTTAAAGGTAACATCAGCCAGAGGTCATCAATATGTGTTGACCTGCATAGATATGTGCACACGCTGGCCAGAAGCTATTCCTTTAAAAACCATCACCACGGTAGATATTGCTGATGCATTATTTTTGATTTTCAGTAGAATAGGTTTTCCTGAAAACATCCTATCTGATAGAGGAACTCAGTTAGTTTCAGATGCTATGAAACAGGTTATGGATATGTTTGGGATTCAAAGATCCCTTAGTTCAATATACCATCCTCAGTCTAATGGGAAAATAGAAGTCCTCAACAGATCCTTAAAACAAATGCTACATAAGGTTACAATTAAATATCCTCAAAATTGGGACAGAGTCCTGCCAGCTATTTTATTTGCGTATCGAGAGATAAAAAATGAACATACAGGCTTTAGTCCATTTGAATTGGTTTTTGGCGCCCGACCACGTGGCCCAATGTCTATATTAAAACAACTTTTAATTGGTGCTGAGATGAACAAGGAGGTTCAGACCTCATATCAGTATGTGGTCAATTTGAGGAAAAAAATAATAGACGCATGCCAGATAGCAGTAGGTTCATCTGAAAAGGCAAAGCTTAGGGCGAGGTTATTTATTAACCAAAACCGCAAATTACGCCAACTTTGGCCTGGTGATGAAGCTTACGTATTATTACCCAGGAGAGATAACAAATTATTAGTCTCATGGAGAGGACCTTACAGGATTGTGGAGAAACTGTCTGATGTTGATTATATTGTCTCAGTAGAGGGAAAAGAAAAAACTTTTCATATCAATATGTTACAGCAGTTTCATACACGTCCACCATATCTGAGACCAGTCTTTGAAGCTCTTGATCAATCTGTCTGTCGTCATTCTTCTTTGGCTGTCATACAGGAAGAAAATTCTGATTTGACTGATGGTAATGACTCACTATTGGTATTACCTAGTCTTCATTACTTGTCTACTGAAAGTTGGAAAGATGTTGATATATCACCAACTCTATCTTCTTTCCAGAAAGAACAGGTTACTTCAATCTTACGTTCTTTTACTGATGTCCTTACTGATGTCCCAGGACACACTGATATCATCGAACATGATATTATTCTGACAGACTTTCAACCCATTAAGTTGAAACCTTACCCTATTCCTATACATTTACAATGTCAGGTTAAAGAGGAACTAGAACAGATGGTCAAATTAAATGTCATTTCTCCATCTCATTCCCCTTATAGTTTTCCGATGGTTTTGATCCGGAAAAAAGACAAATCTATACGTATATGCATAGATTTTAGACGTTTAAATTCGGTCACCATCCAAGACGCGGAACCAATGCCCGTGTTGGAGTCTTTATTAGATAGACTAGCTACAGCTACATTTTTTTCTAAATTTGATCTATCTAAAGGCTATTTCCAAGTACCATTAACGGAACGATCCAAGCCTTATACTGCGTTCGCAACCCCATTAGGACCCTTTCAATTTAACTATATGTCTTTTGGTTTAGTTAACGCACCTGCGACCTTCGTTCGCATGATGAGACGACTCTTCTCTGACAGAGACGACCTTATTACTTACATTGACGACATTTGTCTGTTTCATCAATCATGGGATGAACATTTGAAGGGTATTCAATCCTTACTTACCACTCTACGTCGTCATAATTTATCTGCACGTCCATCTAAGACTAAGATTGGATTTCAGGAGATTTCATTTTTAGGTTATAAAGTAGGAGGAGGTTTTTTGAAAACAGAGGATACTACTATCTCTAGGATTCTAAACCTTGATATACCTAAGACCAAAAAACAGGTTAGAAGTATTCTAGGGCTCCTAAACTTTTATCGTAAGTTTATCCCTAATTTTGCAGATTATACGTCTGTGTTGTCATCACTGGTGAAGAAAGAGTCACCAAATAGGTGTATTTATAGTCGGGATGTTCATGTTGCTTTAAATAGATTAAAATGTCTGTTTTCCAAGTTGCCTATATTGAGATTGCCTGATCCTTCTAAACATTTTACTCTTACAGTAGACACTTCCAAAACGTCCATTGGAGGATCCCTTTTGCAAGAATGGAAGGGCTGTTTACATCCAACACTTTATGTTAGCAGGAGGCTAACGCCGACGGAGCAGCGTTACTCGGTCATTGAGAAAGAGCTACTAGCTCTTGTGTTCTGCTTCTCTAAACTGCAACGCTACCTGCTTGGTGCAAGTTTCACACTCGAGACAGACCAAAGGGCACTTTCTTACCTGAAAACAGCGAGATTCAAGAATGCTAAAGCAGCGCGTGCCTCACTGGCCCTTCAACCCTATAATTACCAGATTAAACCCATCGCAGGAAAGTTGAACGTGATGGCCGATGTTCTATCCAGATGTATGAAGCATCCGCTATCGCCAGTTGTCTCCGCAAATGCTGCTTCAATCCAACTTTGATGCTCAATAATAACACTACTTCCTTTGGGACAAGTCAGGAATTATTTCGCAAAGGTAGCATCATGAACTAAGGCACATGCCTTCTTTTAACTCATATATTGCATACTTCAGATATTACAGCCACATTGCTTCGTCATGCACTTAAACCGGTTGTAAAACTAGAGACACTACGCCAAGCAACATGATGATGATGAATTGCTGTTCATCCAAAATCAAGATATATATTCAAGCGTTCGTCATATGATGTCTAATGCAATTGCTCAAGAACAATACTTCGCTACTTCATGCACGTTGTACAATGACTTTTGGCAGTATGACAATCCAAGTCGTTGCAATTCAGATACTTGCTGCATGTTCCAAAACGTTTTGCACTAATTAACTGTCTCAAACGTTGTGTAAAAAGGGAAGTAACTAAAATTACTGACTACAAAGTTCAAAAAGGGACATAACCAAGAAATTACATTTCATCATATACGTATGAAATTCTCAAGTACAGAATGAACAATAGTATCTGTGCTGCATATGATATTGCATGGAAGCCAAACATCGACAACCAACATAGATAGAAAATGGATTTTCTTCAATGAACTATTTCCTTCCGGCATAATATAACACTGATGTACGAACTAGTGACTCACTGAAACTTTGGTTCTTTTAAATACTTCTACAGGAAGAACTGTGTATGGTCTCACATGACCAGTTTTAATAACACTGGTGATATTACATTGGTTCATTAGTGTATCATTATATGAAGTGAATTACAGTGGTGCTTCCACTTAGATAACCTATATCCTTCATATGTGTAGATATTAAGTAATATATCTTCATATGACATCTCATTAACATTGTCATTCACCACATGACATTGCATACATACAAATATTAATAACTATTTTGACATATTGTCACAGTCACCACTTATATTTTAACTTGTCTGCCTCATATGTTCTATTCTGTCTTTGATTGCTTATTATGCATTTCATTTGATAGATAGGTAGACTTACATACCGACACCACTTAGGGCGTTTGTTGACATGGTATGCTGTGTGAGTGCCATGACTGACATATTGACTTTTCTTCGCTGCCTTCTAATTAATGTAGTTACCTCACATTTGTGTCAAAAGAGCGTCTGCTAACGATAATGGGTTTAGTTATGTTATTACTAAATACCACACCTTGTGTGTTAAATTGTCGATTATGGAGCACGCCTCTAGGTGCTATCATAATGATGACAGTTGAGTATTTGGATATTGTCATATGGTTTCTCCAGTGACCTTTGTAAGATTGTACTATAAAAATAATGAAAAGTTCCTTTTCATTATTTTAATCCGGGGGGGCTGGGGGGGGGGGGGGGGGGGGGGGGGGGGGGGGGGGGGGGGGGGGGGGGGAGTAAATGATATGAGTAAATATCATATCATGTTTTGTATTCGATCACTTCCTGATATATATTGTTTACACACAGTATCCCGTGGTTGCAGGAAGTGACGTCTTGACTCCTGCTTTGAATTGACAGCAGACGTCAGTTTTGATTTGGGACAAGCTAGCGTCTCTAACCGGCAGTCTGCTTGTGTCGTTTGACCAGTATGCAAGGAATGTGTCCAGTAGGACCTGCTTTTAAAATGTGTTAATTGCCTTTGGGCATCTTTATATTTCACCTGCAAGATCGATTACCATCACTGCCTTATGCTTTCATTAACAGTATAATGTCAGATTAGTCTTAGCAGTGTGTATGGAATTCTTGGGCACGTAAGTTGACTGTTCCATTAAAACTGAGAGTATGAGAATCACGGACAGTAGAGACATGTGCTAGTAAAATCTACGATGTCATATCATACTCAAATGGAGTAATGTGTTAATAAATATTTGTGAATCGTGCCAAGAAGTTAGGCCTTGTTACTGAGTACCTGAGGTGCGGGCCAGGGAGATTGTGTGTGACTGGCCAAACTTAAATATATATATTATAATTCCTGAAACGGAATATGCAAGGATAACCCTGGAGGGTACTCAGCAGGCCACTGTAATAAGGAGTGTCAAGCCTGAAGTCTAATGCACTCTTACCACAGGACGTCGGGAGGACGGTTCCTGAAATAATAAACATTCTTAGAATTACCCGTACCACCATCTTCCTTCCTTAACTTCTTCTTTCCTTCAGTTTAAGTATAGCATCAACGCCTCTTACCCTTATCTTATCAGAAGTCAACAAAAGTTTTCCTTGTATTTTTAATCTGGAAAATGTCACAGTCCATGTTATAAATAAAAAACAAAAATAGGTAAATAGTAGGCACTTGTAAGAAAGAAAAACAAAGGAGAACACTAAACATTGAAAAATGTCAAAAGTGATAGTCTCACCCAGGAATACCTTCTTCTTTCTTACTAACGCCTAATATTTTCCTATTTTCATATATTACTTACCACTCACAGACCATGGGTTCCTCAGTTCATGTTGTTTGAGATTTCTTAGTTTTTCTTCTTCTTCGTTCGTCCTGAAAAGGACGTTGGTTGTGTTGTGTCCGTTTACAGCGAAGCTGCGATATTTGCACCTTTCGGCCGACACATCCAACTTCAGCACGGCATTTTGGGACTGGGTTAGCCTTCCCTCTTTGATCCCTACTCACTCAGCCAGACTGCAGTGATGCGGCCTGTTTCCAGGACCACCACTTGGAGGTGGAGTAGGGTCTTGGTCAGCCCTGACACAAGCAGTCTAGCTATGGGTCGCTAACTGCATTCCTCACTGTTGACGTGTCTTAGGTCCCTCTTAGTTTTTAAATACAGTTTACAAACATTCACAAGAATGTACCTTGGTACCTTTAAGTTAGTTGCTTATCCTTTACAGGACGTGGCAATCAACCCCAGCTTTTATTGGATGTTTGTGATTTTTCTAGGCAATTTTTTTCATTCAGTAGTTTGCCATTGCTTTCTGAACGGTACGGCGCTTATACCATTGTTAAAAATCCACACAAAGCGATCTGCTACCAAACCGCCTGCAGCAGGTTTCGAACCTGGTATATCTGGATTATGAAACTGTGTTCATATCCATTAGGCCACAGACGCCGACTGTCCCTTTAAGACCTCCACATAATTTATTTGTATTACGTTAGATAAGACTTCGGGACCCAAAGATGCAGCTATAGAGAATGCAGTCAGCGACCCATAGCTTGACTGCTTGCGTCAGGGTCAGCGAACCAGAGCTGACCAAGACCCTACTCCACCTCCACGTGGTGGTCCTGGAAACAGGCTGCATCACTGCAGTCTGGCTGAGAGAGTAGGGATCAAAGAGGGAAGGCAAACCCGGTCCCAAAAAATGCTGTGCTGAAGTCGGATGTGCCGGCCGAAAGGCGCAGCTCCGCTGTAAACAGACACAATGCAACCAACGTCCTTTTCAGGACGAATGAGAAAGAAGAAGATAAGACTTCAAATTATTTTTAGATAAAAAGATGACAGTTCACAACCACTGTTTTAGATTTCTTACCGTTTGAGAAGTGATGCCTGGAAACAGCCGCAGCAAACCAACATTGGAGCACATGTGTGTGGCTACAGAGAACTTCTCCAAGGTTCCAGCTCGAAATATTGCAGCATAGTCAACTGTTCCCCCAAAAATAAAATGAAAAATATATTCAAAAGTTAAAGCTTTAAAGCTTTGTTTAAATATTCCTCAAAAACAACATGACAAGATCATTGCTAACATCAGTGAAAAGGAGACATGCACGATTTGTTGGCCACATCCTTTATGGCTAAGGATATATATTTAAGTCACCTGTTGAGTTCATTCAGGTTATATGTATTAATATATACAAGCCTTCCACAGTAGCACAGTGGTTAGTGCACTGGCTTCCTAGCTCAGTGGTCCATGGTTCGATCCCCAGTTAAGGTGGGATTTATTTCGACTGCAAATGGCTCCTGGGTCGACCCAGCCCCAATTGGGTACCAGAGGAACTCTGGGACGGTTAAAGCAGCCAGCGTGATGCTGACCACATCACCCCTAGTGTGCCGATGGTCAAGAAAATATGGGCCTAACACCATATTCCCAATATGCCTCAGTGGGTGTGTAAACAGGATCTCACCCCCCCCCCCCATAATTTTGGGTCTGAATGGTTAGTCAGCCTCTCTGTGACTTTTCCCCAGTGTATGTAAGCATTGCACACAATCACTGGTGAACAATATCCATAAAAGTTACTCTTGGCTTGATCATGTTTTGATCTTTGACCACACAATGGAGTATCACAAGTAATAGTAAATTTGTTTCACTCTAATGGCTGCAAAAATTCAATATTGATGATTACATTTCTGTTTTTGAGGATAATCAGAGAGTGCAATTATGATGTTTTTATGGTAAAAATATGATATTACTGGCACGGGAAGTGACAAATTGCAGTGGAATCATGCGCTATTGGTTCAGGATGTACAGGTTGTCTGGCTGCAGTGCTGATGAAAACCTAGGCATGCGGTCAAAGTTTAAAACACTAAGTCTGGAAAATCTAATGGCAATGAGAATGATAAAGGGCAAAAGCAGAGAAAGACATGGGAAAGATCTGGAATGGTATGACAGGACAGATTAGAAAACTGCCTCTATCTGAAGTACTGGATTGACAAAAAGACAGTTACGTAACAAACTGGCATAAACACGCTTCTTTCGCTATACAACCATTCACATACAACTGTTTACCTCCGAAATCGGCGAGTATCTGCCTGAATGGCGAGGGACACCTGTCTCTGTACAAGAAAAGGGATACTCACGTAAAATCAATGTCAGGTTAGACATTAATAATAACCTGAGATTTCGCCTCGAGTATTAGCGGGCGTACGAAAAAAAAAAAAAAAAAAAAAAAAAAAAAAAAAAAAAAAAAAAAACATACAACTGTGAAAAAAAAAAAGAACGAATAGGGAAGATCTGTATTAAGATTATTAGCATCCCATCAAACAGCTATTTATATATTTGCCTTCAATCTTGAAAATGACTACAATGGCGTATTTGTTGACAGTAACAAATAAAGAAAACATTATACTCTTTGCTGTAACAAAATCAAATCTATGCCCACTTTTAATTTAAATCTCAAAAATGATTAAGATGACATTTCATTGACAGCAAAGTAGCAAATAAAGAAAAAAAATTACACTCTAGGTAATGTAAAAAAATGAAATCTATACCATCTCTGAATGCAATCTTGAAAACGACCAAGTTGGCCTCTTTGCAGACTACAATTATTAACAAAAAAAAAAAAAAAAAAGTAAAAATTACACTCATTAATGTAATAAAATAAAACATATTGCCAACTTTGATTGCAACCTTGAAAAAGACTACGATAGCATATTTACTAACAGCAGCAAAGAAAGTAAAAATGACACCCATTAATGTAACAAAACCACAACTAACCCTACCTTTAATTTCAATCTCCAAGGTGACTAAAGGCGCCATATTTGGTGAAGAAAATGCAGAGAAACTGCCAGAATCTGATTTGATGCATCGATTTCCACGAAAGATTTTCTCATTGAAACAAATCATGACTTCTGGGATTGAGTAATTTCCAGCTATTATCAACGAGGCTAGGAAGTTGTCTCTACCATCACTCCTTGTCTCAAAGATTGGAATCTGGCAGAAAGACAAAAACTTCCTATTACAGAGTCGGCTTTGATAGGAAAGGGGGGGGAGGGGGGAGGGGAGGGGGGGGGAGGGGGGGGGGGGGGGGGGGGGGGGGGGGGGGGGGGGGGGGGGGTTCAAAATGTTTTTTTTTTAATTTCTTTTAATTAAAATTTAAAAAAAAAAACTACTGAAACTGGATTGCTTCGGAGTTTTAAGTATGAAGTATTTTTATGTTAATATGTATTTGATTTCTTAAATATGTTTTTTTTTTAAATTTTTCCACCTCTATGTTATTTCCTTTTTAAATGAAGATAAGTGTACTGAGTGCTCATTTGAAATTCAATATGAATTTTTTAAAACTACTCACCATAAGATTTAAAAAACATAAGTGTATTATGTTTTTGTAAAATGCTACAGTGAAAGCTTGCGCAAAATTACACTGTGATCCAACTCAGTAGCATGAAATTGAGTTTTGTAAGAGTACAATACAATACAGAACATAGGGGGCACCACAAGACCTTGCACCACCCTGAAAAAGTATGCCCACTCCTCCCACCATAAGAGGTTCTTCTTCTTCTTTCGTTCGCTTGAACTATATTGTCTATATCTGCAATGTTGTACCATAAGAGGTGACATTGCATCATATAGTTCCCAGGGGTATCTGAGAAGACAAATAAGAACTAGGACCACAGCTACCTCATTCATAACCCTCCCAAAGGAGCATAGGCCTTCAACAAACACATGCCAAGTCCTCCTGTCACGTGCCATCATCTCAAGTTCTTTCCACGTTCTAATCATCATTTTTGCCTCTGTTTCCAGCTCTCTTCTCCGTGTGCTTCTTGGTCTACCTCTGCCTCTCTTGCCTTAGGGGTTCCAGAACAAGGACTGCCTTGTAATGATATCAACAGGTCTCCGAAGCGTGTGTCCAATCCATTGCCATCATCTTCTTCTCATCTCTTGTTCCACTGGCACTTGTCTAGTTCTTGTCATCAGTTCCACGTTGGTAACTTTGTCATACCATTTTAATCCCTCTATTCTACGCAAGCCCCCATTTATGAAAGTCTGTAGCTTTTTGGTTGTTGTCTTTGTTGTTCTCCATGTCTCAGAGCCATACAATAGGACTGACTTCACATTTGAGTTGAAGATTCTTATTTTCGTGTTGGATCCGATTTCTCTTGATCTCCATATATTTCCCAATGCAATGAAAGCTCCTCTTGTTTTTTGTATTCTTATTTTGATATCACTATCTGTCCCTCCAACTTTGTCTATATTGCTGCCAAGATATGTATACGATTCTACATCTTGTATTGGTGTTTCTTCAAGTTCAACCCTGTTATCATTACTTGCATTTATTCTCATTATTTTTGTCTTTTCCCGGTGTATTTTCAGAACCCAATTGCTGTGACCTCTCATCGAGTGTTTTCAATTTGCCCTGCATCTGATTACGGTTATGGGACAGAAGAGCCAACTCCGCCTATGCCGGTCCCAAGCCCGGATGAAAAAGGAGGAGGGAGGTGTTGAGGATTGCTTCATGTCTGCAGCATGGCGCATTCCTCAAATGATTATATCTCCGCGACTGATGTCGATGATTGTTTCATGCTTACAGACATTTGGATTTGTGCTCGATCCGAATGGCTGTATCATGGAACACCTCAAACGAATAGAGATATATCTCATCGACCGATGTCGATGGTTGTTGCATGTGTGCATGCATTCGAGTTTTGATCACACTCGGACTGCTGCACCGTGGAACATCGCAATTGAATATATATTAACGACGTAGTATGCATATCACTATGCATGACGTGTATGTCTTTGTAAGGTCATTTCGACGTGTGGGCTTCGGCCCCAACGGCAGCGTATGGCATGTGTGGCCATTGCCACTTATATTGTGTGGTATAACCACTGGAAAGTGTGTGGCGTAGTCCACTTTTCAATTGTGTGGCTGGGAAGCCATTTGAGCAGTGTATTTCTTGAACCAAACGTAAGTCGTAGTAGGAATAACGCAGTTTGCATAATTATGGCAGATTAGCCTGGCGTGGTATGCCAAAGGAACATTATATTACTAGCAATAGCGTAAGACTAGTATAGATGGATATTGTACAGCTAGCGGCAAGCGTAAGCCTAGTGTAATGGATATTAAACGACTAGCAGTAGACGTAAGCCTAGCATAATAAGTGTATTGCTGACTAGCAGGATAGTTAAGTCTAGTTAGCCTCTGAATTTATGCCAAAGGACATTGGCCGTTTAAAAAGGAACTGACCTCTAACCAGGACTCTAGATAGAGATTGTGAACATGTGCTTATGAAATAATGAGAACTCTTACAGATCGTACATGAATGTGATGTGACTTTTGTCCCATGTAGTTGGTGTCTGCTCATGGTATGAAATTACTAATTAAATATTTTGAGTCGTCAAAATCACAGTGTTATCAACTATCGTATTCGGAGTTGAGTTAAATGCTATTCATCCTCAACTGATCATGACCAGTGATGATTAATGTCTTAACACGCTGCATCTCACACTGCCAATATAATTAATAAGACAAGAGATTAATACAGGTCAGTCAAGGGTCGAATTTAATATGGAACACATTCAGCACATAATGAATCACAAGGGTTAAAGCAGACATTATCGATACCAACGAACAGTATTACGGAATCCTACAAAAGTGATAAGAACCCGAGGGACTTTGACTCTATAAACTGAATACGAATATAATAACTTGGTCATCCTCAAATACTAGAAGTCATCGAAGCACCCAGAACAGACTGGGATCCCGAGAAGCCCGTAACAGGAGGCCTGCATGGAGGCAGCCCCTCCACCATGCAAAGGCACAACAGGCCAATCACCTGTTTGCTTTAAATCACGATTACGAGCAATACAAGAGAGAAAACTGGACTGATTCTAAAGGCGACGAACTGGAACGGACTACAGACTACGACTTATGGAACTTGGAACACAAGAAGCATAAATGGGAAGGAAGAGGAGCTGGTGGAAGAGATGAGGAAAGCAAAACTAGAAATCTTGGCTATAACGGAAACAAAGAAAAAAGGACAAGGAGTCATGGATCTCGATGGCAACACACTGCTCCACAGTGGTGTACCCATATCTGAAAGAGCTAAAGGGGGCGTGGGTTGCATTGTGGCCCAAAATCAAAAAGATAGTATCAAGGGATGGAACTTTGTCTCGGAGCGCATTATGGTTGTAAAACTAAAAGAAGGAGAAACCATAGTCAACCTGGTCATAGTGTATGGGCCAAATGAGGATGAGAGAGCAGAGGTCAAGGAGGAATTCTTCAAGCTGCTTCAAAGGACAGTGGATGACTGCCTAGATGAAGTTATCATGCTCGGAGATTTTAATGCCATAGTTGGAAATGACCATGCTAGATGAGGTGGAGTTATCGGAAGATATGGAGAAGATACTCTCAATTACAATGGAAAGCGACTCCTTAGATTCTGCAGTGAGCAGAATCTGATCATTACAAACACAAAGTTCCCCCATAAGCGCATACATGCATACACTAGGTGTGAACCAACAAAGAATGAGAAGTCAGTGATCGACTATGCCATTGTTCGGAGATGCTCATTCAAATATGTCCGAGATGCAAGAGTCTGGAGGGGGCCAGAGATTGGAAGTGATCACTACCTGCTAACAATCAAACGAACAACTGAAAGAGTTGCTCAGCCTAGGAACTGCCCAACATCACGCAAGAAACCAAGTAAACGAGCAGGACAAATGAGCATTAGGACCTACAAGTTGAGAGAGCCAGAAATTAAGACCAGATATCAGGGGCTTATTGCTGCAGCGGTGAGCAACACAGAAGAACGACCTGATGACTTGGAAACCCTCTGGATTAAATTCAAGGATATCATAAAGACAGCTGCTGCAGAAGCATGCGGTGAAGTCCGACTTGGGAACCAGAGAAAGAGGACACCTTGGTGGACAGGAAGTCAAAGAGAAAATAAGAGAGAAGAAAATGGCATGGAAACAATACTTAGGAGCTAAAAACACAACAGGACAAATGGAAAAATATAGAGAATATGTGACACTCAGAACAGAAGCAAAGAACAAAGTGCTAGCAGCAGAACAGAAGTCCTGGAAAGAATTTGGAGAAAAGCTAGAAAAAGATGCACAAGAAAACCAGAAATTGTTCTATAAGACCCTAAAGAACATGAGGAAGGAAAAACAATGCCCTCTCAAATTTATAAAGGACAAGCAAGGCTAATTGCTTACTGTCCCGAAGGAAGTAATGGAAAGATGGAAAGAATATTTCTCAGAACTCCTTGATGGTGGGCAAGGTCAAGCATCAGAAATGATAACCACTAGCACAGAAGAGGAAACAAATGGTGATGAAGATGACATAAAGATGGAAGAACTGAAGGCAGCACTAGAGAAAATCAAGATGGGCAAAGCAGCAGGGCATGATGGTATAACACCAGAAATGGTTAAGTACATGGGAGCATCAGGCGACCTACTACTCTTAAGGGTCCTACAGGCAGCATGGTGCAACAAGACCATACCAAAGGATTGGGAGATTGCCATCATAACACCAATTTCAAAAAGGGTGACAATCGACAGTGTGGAAACCATAGAGGCATATCCCTTCTCAGTGTCCCTGGTAAAATCTACTCTAGAATCCTAGAGCAGAGACTCCGACGCCTAGCTGAGCCCCAATTGGATGAGGTCCAGACACTTTTCCATCTCTTAGAAGCTTTATGGCTTTCTTTATTTCTTCCTTCGTTGATTTTTCACCGTTAATTTGTAGCTCTTCTTCTGCTGGCTGGATGTCCGGGGGGTTTTGTGGAGCTGGTCTATTGAGAAGGTCCTCAAAATATTCTGTCCACCTCTTCATTTGCTCTTGTATATTGCTGAGCAGTTTTCCATTCTTGTCTTTTATGAGGCAACTTGTTTGCTTGTATTTCCCTGTTAGCTTCTTTGTGCTGCTATACAGTTCTCTCATATTTCCTTTGGCTGCAGCATTTTCTGCCTCTCTTGCCAACTCCTCAATATACTTCCTCTTGTCTCTTCTGATACCTCTTTTTACTTCTTTGTTTGCTTCTGTGTACACTTCTTGAGCCTTGGCTTTGGAACTTCTGGCTTTGCTTGTGTTTAACTCTGCTTTCTTGTTTTTTCTGTCTTTTATCTTATTGATGGTTTCTGTTGTTATCCATGCTTTTTGTTGTCGTTCCCTTTTCCCCAGTATTTCTTCACATGTCTCATTCCATACAGTTTTGACCTGCTGCCACTAGTCTTCTGTATTCTCTGCCTCTTCCAGCTGTTGGAACACTTGGAATTTGTTGGATACTGTGACCGCAAATTTGTCTCGTTTCTTGATTTCTTAGATGTCTTACATTAAATTGTTGTCTATAATTTTGCATTGTTGCATATCTCTTGAGCTTCATTTTTACTTTGGCTATCAGAAGGTGGTGATCCGATGCCACATCTGCTCTTCTATATACCTTTACATCCTGCAATGATGATCTAAACTTTTTGTTTATGGATATATGATCAATCTGGTTTTCTGTTCTATGGTCTGGTGATATCCATGTTGCCTTGTGTATTCTTTTATGTGGGAACATGCTTGCTCCTATAGGCAGTTGATTTGAAGCACAGAAGTTTGAGAATAGTTCCCCATTTTCATTCATTATTCCTAGCCCATGTTTTCCCATGACTTCTTCAAATCCGGTGTTGACTGTACCTATCTTTGCATTCATGTCACCCATCAAAATTGTGATGTCTCTTCTTTTAACTTTATCCATAATTTCCTGTAGTCTAGTTTAAAATGCTTCTTTCACAGACTCTTCTTTGTCATTAGTTGGTGCATAACATTGGATGACATTTACATGTATTTTCTTTTTAGCTGTTTTAAAAGTAGCTGTTATTATTCTGGGTCCAACTGCTTCCCATTCAATGAGTGCTTTCTGTGCCTCTTTAGATAACATAAGAGCTACCCCTTCACTGTGGTGTGAACTTTCGTCTTCATGTCCTGAGGACAGCACCAATTCACCTGTGATGTGTTTCTTCTTGTCTACCCCCTTCCACTTTGTTTCACACATTCCCAGAACCTCGATTTTATATTCCCTCATTTCTGCTGCTACTTGTGCCACTTTCCCTTGTTCGTTTAATGTCCGAACATTCCAGGTGCCAAATATGGAAGTTCTTCTAGAAGAAAGAAGGTTAGTCAGCAACACAGACTCCTTTCGGCTTTCTCTGTATTGCATCATACACCTTCCTGTGAGAGAACCTTCCCCTGTCTTGGATGGCTGTGTTTTATTTTCCTTAATTGACTTGTCCATGTTTGTTAAGTTTTTTGTGGTTTAAATTTTTTTACAGGATGGGGTAACCAGCCCCATGCCCAACCCTCCTTAGTCGCTTTCTACGACAAGCGTGGCAGGGAACAGTGTTACTATTCTTTGCTCCCCTTTCGGGCCCCAGTAACACATGGGTGATAGCTACCTCAGACCTGTTGTAAAAGATGGTTAATATAACGTCGTGCATGGGACTGACAACCTCATCATGTCAAACAGTGTCACAGAAATCACTGCTGCAATAACGCAGCAATGCTTCGGTGCAAGGGGGCCATCTGCAGGGGCTGCACCTTGCTCCATTGGGAACAAAAATGGAAATGGTGAATGATGACAAAAGTGAAGTTGTGCATAGGACTAGCAACTTCATCACTGAAAACAGACAGCTACAGAAACCACCATGGAGTGAGCATAAAATATACTTTGGTCTAGACCTTCTCTACAGGATCCATCTACAGTGGAGGTCCAATACTGTTTAAGGATTAAAAGAAGAACAAGAAAGTCTAGTAAAAAGCATTCCCAAATGAACTAAATTTAACATTAAAATACTTTAAGAACTTGTTATCAATGTATTCACTCTCTCTCAGCCATAAAATTCCTATAATCTTAAAATACTGTCAAAAAAAAAAAAAAGCAAAACTAGCAGCACAAAAAAGCAGCAAGTAAAGATCAACATCAATTAATCAATCAATACCCTTCAGCTCCCCAAGAAGCAAAGGCCTTCAACAATCACATGCCAAGTCTTCCGGTCACATGCCATCCGCTCGAGTTCTTTCCATGTTTGCCTCATAATTTTCACTTCTGACTCAATTCTCTTCTCCATGTGTTTTTATTGACCTCTGCCTCTCTTACCCTAGGAGTTCCAGAACAAGGATGTCATGTAATGCTATAAACAGGTTTCAAAGATCAACATGGATACTTGTAAATCTTGTTACATCAACACAAGATGATTATATGTGAACCTTATGGTATAGCACAGACAGACACATACTTGTGAGCCGGTCAGAATAATTGGCTTGCCAAGATTCTCACATATAAATGACAAAGCTGAGGCTGAGTACGCCATGGTGTCTGTGCCATGAAGAACAACAAAACCATCATAGTCTTGATAGTTATCCTGTGGGAGATATAATGTCTGTTAACATTAGTTACATTCCACACACAAATTTTTGTTTTACATAGTTTAATTGTTGATAGAACTTACTGTTAACTTTAGTTACATTCCAGACACAAATTTTTGTTTTACATAGTTTAATTGTTGATAGAACTTTCTGTTAACTTTAGTTACATTCCAGACACAAATTTTTGTTTTACATATACTGCTCAAAAAAAGTTAAAGGCCACTTTCAATTTTTAGGTCACTTCAACTATGCTGTTTTTTTAAAAACCTGAACACTCAGTCAAAAACGTTTTGCTGCATTTTGTTGCATGCTTAAACAATGTTTGTTAATCTGACAATAAATCAAATCTGTGTTACGTGTGTGTACCTCCAAGGTCAATCAAATGCACGTGGTGGAAAGGGAAATAATGCATGTTTGAAAATGTTTCCTATGGCAAAGCCTGTTGATAACATTGCTGAAATTTGCTTTTCACGTGCACGTCGTGACTATAGTGAACAAATTTCACCCACTTTTCAGAAGGAACGGGCAATGGGTATGTTTGTAACATTTACCATTTTAGCCATGGCTCAGCGAAGACGCTTGACCAATGTTGACAGATGGAGAGCGATGGCATGGCTGCAGGATGATGTAGGGCTGCGAGAAGTTGCTAGGAGATTAGGAGTTGCCCACTCTGTCATACAAACTCTGCGTGATCGTTATAATGCAACCGGCAGTGTCGCAGAACAACGCAGGTCAGGACGTCCAAGGTCTACCACAAGACGGCAAGACACGCTGAGCCATGGCTAAAATGGTAAATGTTACAAACATACCCATTGCCCGTTCCTTCCGAAAAGTGGGTGACATGTGTTCACTATAGTCACGACTTGCACGTGAAAAGCAAATTTCAGCAATGTTATCAACAGGCTTTGCCATAGGAAGCATTTTCAAACATGCATTATTTCCCTTTCCACCACGTGCATTTGATTGACCTTGGAGGTACACATACGTAACACAGATTTGATTTATTGTCAGATTAACAAACATTGTTTAAGCATGCAACAAAATGCAGCAAAACTTTTTTGACTGAGTGTTCAGGTTTAAAAAAAAACAGCTTAGTTGAAATGACCTAAAAATTGAAAGTGGCCTTTAACTTTTTTTGAGCAGTATAGTTTAATTGTTGATAGAACTTACTGTTAACTTTATTTATATTACTGATCATAGCAAAGGTAGTTACCCTGAATTAAATTAATATTGATTGTAGTGAGATCGGATGCCTAGCCTTCTCGGATAAGGGCGAAAAAAATAGGAGGTCCCATATGCAATTTCCGCACGTTAAAAATTCCAAGGCAGTGGGAAATCGTTAAGAGTAGCCATAAGGCCGCTGCCCTGGCAAAATTTAAAAATTAGAAACCTATCCAGCAAATATATTTAAAGATTGTGTGATTCCTATATACACACACTGGGATTCTTGCCAGTGCTACAGAGTTCGTGCACTGTGCTGAGATCTTCCTTGTGTGATCTAATGAAGGAGATCGGTGCACTGATGGAGTTGTCCGTGTGCAGTGAAGATAGTCCTTCAAACCAAACCAAACCAAATGAATAATTCGTCAGTTGTTTTTAATGATAGTTTTGTTGGTTATAAAAGTCTGTTAACTTCTTGATTGTTGTTTTTGTTGTGGTTACAGTTATAAATGGGTGCTTGCGCTAAATAGATGGATTGAAAGGCATGACTAGATCACTAATATAAAGCTGATGGCAACAACCAGACAAGTGCCAGTGGAATAGGAGATGAGAAGAAGACAATATCGATCGATAGGCCACACAACAAGGAAACCTCTTGATAGTATTACAAGGCAGTCTTTATTCTGGAATCCCCAGGGTAAGAGGGGCAGCGGGAGACCAAAACAAGCAGATGTAGATGAGAAATGTAGACAGAAATAACAAAGATGAAGAAGATGTGGAAAGACCTTGAACGGACAGCACAGAGCAGGAAGACATGGCAGAAATATCTTGGAAGCCAATGCTGAACAAAAAAACAAGTTTACATATATTTAATAATTAATAATGATTAAAAAAACAGTCAGGCGACCGTAGCTGAGGTTCAAAGATGTATGCAAGAGAAACATGAAAGCACTGGACATAAATCCAGTAACCTGGAAGGATAAAGCTGTCGCTCGCACCAAGTGGTGATGCTTCCTATGGCGCCACCTCAGATTGGGCAAAAATGAAGCTCTCACAACAAGGAAAAGAGAATATAACACGCTAAAAGGAACACCAAGCAAAAAAACAGCTGAAGGCTATCACCTCGGGGGAGTATTCCCAGTCAAATATGATTAAGGGGGCTATAACTACTACTTTTTTTTTTTTTTTTGCGTTCGCCCGCTAATACTCGAGGCGAAATCTCAGGTTTTTATTTTATGTCTAACCTGACATTGATTTTACGTGAGTATCCCTTTATTTCTTGTACAGAGACAGGTGTCCCTCGCCATTCAGGCAAATACTCGCCGATTTCGGAGGTACCCATTGCAGCTGGGTCGGCTCAGGAGCCGCCAGTCCCTGGTCGACGACACTCCTTCAAATGTTCTCGCCAGGTCTCGAATTAATCCAGTCCAAATCCCGGTCGACGAAAAATCCTCAAATGCCGTCGCCCGGGTTTGATCCTGTATCACCCGGTCGCCAGAGCGGTGTTGTAACCACTACGCTAGCGCGGCTCCCTATAACTACTACTAATAATAATAATTAATAACACCAAGTTATTCTGACAAATCAATGTTCACAGACTTAATCAGTGTCTCACAAAGTGTGTAGAAAGCCATAATGGTGGAAAAATTACATCAGCATTTAAACTGTCAATATAGTGCAAAAAGATTTATGTGAATTTTTTTTTTCAGCAGGCTCGTTACTGGAATGGGCCTTGGCAGAGTATAGCACAAAAATGAGGTTAAATGTAGCATTAAACCTGTGTAAAAACTAATACGTTATATTATCCACATATTTTTCTCCCTAGCAATACTCCATTAACTGCGGGCAGTTACTGTGACGAACTCTCAGCCATGCTTCGGAAGGTCCAAAATTGATGCTACAATATGAATGAAGAACATAAACAGAAGCCTCAAACCTTCAAAAACTGGGCTGGATCTATTGTCTTCGTCAGGCAGGGGTATGCGGTAATGAGGTGAGAATTGGATATGGAAGCGATACCAAAGACAAATAATGATAGCCAGTTAGAGAATGACACTGCGACCGATTAATCAAAAAAGGCTAAGACTATTGGAATTGAGCATCAAATGTAAGACTAACAGGGATGGACATATGACAGAAAGCATCTGGCATATATACAACAAGAGTGTCACTGGAACAATCAGCATTCACACCCTTTGACATTTGCTGAGGGAGACAGCACCGATGGGTTTGCCCAGAGTGCACGGATGTTGATTCTGAACAACAATAACAATAGGAGTTATGGAGGTCTGTAGCCAAGTAAGCGAAGTATCATGTCTAATGATCATAAGTTTCAATCTGTGTATTAATACTGTTTCAGAATTGCTAGACTGTTCACTGCTACCTTTATGACTGAAGTGAGGTAGATAAGTGGGGGAGAGCCAGCCATTTTAAATCAACGAGACCATTTGTGATGATGAGTAAACCTGGTTGGGGCAACTCCTAAAATAACATGATTCTATTTTCCATATGGTTGAGCACGATTTTACATTTAATTTAGATAGTCTACATATACTGTATGCAGGAAAAAAAATGCAGATTGTCATATCAGAGGGTACTGAGGGCTGTTCTGCCTTTGTTAATCCTGGCAATGATATCCTAATTTTCTACTGGAGACACTTACACTCAAATCAAACATTTTGAAAATAAAAAACAACAATAATAATAAAACAAAAAGACTGATAGTTACTAAAATGAAGACAAACTTTAATGCAAGTGGCTATCTTGATCCAGTCTGTGATATCCATGTTAGAAGAGTCAAGAAGAGGATCAAACTCCACTATTTTGTATATCACATGTCGCCGATCCTTGGGTGATGGCCTGCGGAAATGTAAAAATCTTAATGTACAGAGAAAGTTATGCTATAAATATACAAAGTGTAAAGTCCTGGTATCTTTTAAGCTTTCACAGCTTACATTTTTAAGACACAGCAAAAAAAAATCAAAATATATCTGAAAGGTAAATCATAGAATTGTTAACATTCCATGTAAGCACCATGACCATCATTACAGATACAAAGAAAATAGGCCAAGAGTTTCATCAAGCGCAGATACAGGCACAAGTGGGAAGCAGAGCATCCAGGCCATCAAAAAAATGATTATTATTACCAGCTTAGCAGAAGTGAACAAGTGGTAATCTTCAGACTTCGCACGGGTCATAACAAATTGAGATACCATCTACTCAACAAATTAAAAATAGGAACTACTGATGAGTGTGACTGTGGCACCGATAAAATGACTGCCAAACATCTGCTTCAAAAGTGCCCAACATATGAGGAACAGAGAAAACGCATATGGCCATCACCAGTACCATTCCTGGAGAAAATCTACGGAGATATCAACAGCCTTAGGCTGACCACTGCTTTCTTTGAACTTGAATAAGTTCATCTGAGGGTGAATGAAGCAGAAGACAAAGAAAATAAGAAGGACTGCAATAAGACTATGATAAACATTATGGTGAACAATAGTAGGTAGTTTAAAGTGTTACTAGGTGTTTTTTTTTTTAAAAAGGAGTTTTGCTTTGTTCTAGCGAGGCATGCCCCGTTCAATCTACACACAAGGTCCATTGGTTATATTTGGGCACATGCTCAAATATAAAAGACCTTGTGGTCTGGTATACTATAATACCGGGACTTTGTCCTGTTCCCTCGTAACACCATTACTGACACACAGCACTGAAATTTCATAAATAAATTAGTAAATAAATAAATAAAGGTAATTAACAGGTACTCGTTGGACATAAAGGATGACATTAGATGACAGAAAAGAAAATATAAGTGATAGGATTCCCAGTAAGCTGTCGTAGATTTTCGATAGGTGAATTAAGACTTAGGTTTGGTCCCTTCTGAATAGCAATAGAAACAGGTGATAGTCCAGTGAGATATAAGTAGAAATAGATTTCACGAGTGAGATGGAGGAAATATATTAGAGTCGGTCTCTGACCCTCGAGATGATTTCTCTCAGTCAGCCTATCATCTACAACAGATTAAGATTTGTCAGACCGTCTAGTATAATATATATTAATATATATATCCCTCACATACACACACACATAAGTGACTACAATAGACGCACAGACGTGAAACTATGACAAATGGAAATACAGATAATTTGGAACGAGCTGACCGACACACTGATTAAGCTTAAGTGAATTTCAATTATCAGAAGAAAATTCCATCACAACACATAAAAATTACATCAAGCATATACAAATACACCCGTGTGTTACCGGGGCCCGAAAGGGGAGCAAAGAATAATAACACTGTCCCCTACCAAGCATGTCGTAAAAAGCGACTAAGGAGGGTTGGGCATGGGGCCGGTTACACCATCCTGTAAAAAAATTTAAACCCCAAAAAACTTCAACAAATATGGACAAGTCAAATAAAGAAAATAAAACACAGCCATCCAAGACAGGGGAAGGTCCTCTCGCGGGGAGGCGTATGATGCAACACAGAGAAAGCCGAAAGGAGTCTGTGTTGCTGACTAACCTTCTTTCTTCTAGGAGAACTTCCAGATTTGGCACCTGGAATGTTCGGACATTAAACGAACAAGGGAAAGTGGCGCAAGTAGCAGCAGAAATGAGGGAATACAAAATCGAGGTTCTGGGAATGTGTGAAACAAAGTGGAAGGGGGTAGACAGGAAGAAACTCATCACAGGTGAATTGGTGCTGTCCTCAGGACATGAAGACGAAAGTTCACACCACAGTGAAGGGGTAGCTCTTATGTTATCTAAAAAAGCACAGAAAGCACTAATTGAATGGGAAGCTGTTGGACCCAGAATAATAACAGCTTCTTTCAAAACAGCTAAAAAGAAAATTCATGTAAATGTCGTCCAATGTTATGCACCAACTAATGACAAAGAAGAGTCTGTGAAAGAAGCATTTTATACTAAACTACAGGAAATTATGGATAAAGTAAAAAGAAGAGACATCACAATTTTGATGGGTGACATGAATGCAAAGATAGGTACAGTCAACACTGGATTTGAAGAAGTCATGGGAAAACATGGGCTAGGAGTAATGAATGAAAATGGAGAGCTATTCGCAAACTTCTGTGCTTCATATCAACTGGCTATAGGAGGAAGCATGTTTCCACATAAGAGAATACACAAGGCAACATGGATATCACCAGACCATAGAACAGAAAATCAGATTGATCATATATGCATAAACAAGAAGTTTAGATCATCATTGCAGGATGTAAAGGTATATAGAGGAGCAGATGTGGCATCAGATCACCATCTTCTGATAGCCAAAGTAAAAATGAAACTCAAGAGATATGCAACAATGCAAAATTATAGACAACAGTTTAAACAGTATGGAAGGAGACATGTGAAGAAATACTGGGGAAAAGGGAAAGACAACAAAAAGCATGGATAACAACAGAAACCATCAATAGGATAAAAGACAGAAAAAACAAGAAAGCAGAGTTAAACACAAGCAAAACTAGAGGCTCCAAAGCCAAGGCTCAGGAAGTGTACACAGAAGCAAACAAAGAAGTAAAAAGAAGTATCAAAAGAGACAAGAGGAAGTATATTGAGGAGTTGGCAAGAGAGGCAGAAGATGCTGCAGCCAAAGGAAATATGAGAGAACTGTATAGCAGCACAAAGAAGCTAACAGGGAAATACAAGCAAACAAGTTGCCTCATAAAAGACAAGAATGGGAAACTGCTCAGCAATATACAAGAGCAAATGAAGAGGTGGACAGAATATTTTGGGGACCTTCTCAATAGACCAGCTCCACAAAACCCGCCGGACATCCAGCCAGCAGAAGAAGAGCTACAAATTAACGGTGAAAGACCAACGAAGGAAGAAATAAAGAAAGCCATAAAGCTTCTAAGAGAGGGAAAAGCGTCTGGACCTGATGGCATTCCAGCAGAGGCCATCAAAGCAGATATCGACACGGCTACAGAGATGTTATATAAATTACTTGGTAAAGTCTGGGAAAAGGAAGAGATACCAGCAGAATGGAAGGAAGGATATCTGGTTAAGTTGCCTAAGAAGGGAAATTTACAAGAGTGCACAAATTATAGAGGAATAATGTTACTATCAGTGCCAGGAAAAGTATTAAACAGAATTATCCTTGAGAGATTAAAAGAGTCCATAGACAAGAAACTGAGAGATGAACAAGCAGGTTTTTGACAAAACAGATCATGTACAGACCAGATAGCCACTTTGAGAATAATAGTTGAACAAAGTCTGGAAGATCATTAATTTAATAAAGAAAACATGAAGACATGACATGCAGAGTTCTTCACGAAGGACAGCTTACAGAACCGTTTGGGATAAGAACAGGAGTGCGACAGGGATGCCTCTTGTCTCCATTTCTTTTCTTGCTGGCAATAGATTGGGTTATGAGATCATCGACAACACAACAGAAATGGAATCCAGTGGACTCTGACTAAGCAGTTGGATGATCTGGATTTTGCTGATGACTTGGCTCTTCTGTCCCATAACCGTAATCAGATGCAGGACAAATTGAAAACACTCGATGAGAGGTCACAGCAATTGGGTCTGAAAATACACAGGGAAAAGACAAAAATAATGAAAATAAATGCAGGTAATGATAACAGGGTTGAACTTGAAGAAACACCAATTCAAGATGTAGAATCATACACATATCTTGGCAGTAATATAGATAAAGTTGGAGGGACAGACAGTGATATCAAAATAAGAATACAAAAGGCAAGAGGAGCTTTCATTGCATTGGGAAATATATGGAGATCAAGAGAAATCGGATCCAACACGAAAATAAGAATCTTCAACTCAAATGTGAAGTCAGTCCTATTGTATGGCTCGGAGACATGGAGAACAACAAAGACAACAACCAAAAAGCTACAGACTTTCATAAATGGGTGCTTGCGTAGAATAGAGGGATTAAAATGGTATGACAAGGTTACCAACATGGAACTGATGACAAGAACTAGACAAGTGCCAGTGGAACAAGAGATGAGAAGAAGACGATGGCGATGGATAGGACACACACTGAGGAAACCTGTTGATAGCATTACAAGGCAGTCCTTGTTCTGGAACCCCCAGGGCAAGAGAGGCAGAGGAAGACCAAGAAGTACATGGAGAAGAGAGTTGGAAACAGAGGTGAAAATGATGAGGAGAACATGGAAAGAACTTGAGATGATGGCACGGGACAGGAGGACTTGGCATGTGTTTGTTGAAGGCCTATGCTCCTTTGGGAGTGGAGGGTTATGAATGAATGAATATACAAATAGTCATATAGTCAATGAATTGCTACAAGAATGATAAACCCATTGGTATGATCTTTTCCCTCGATGTATAGCCCACAGCCCTGTTAGAAGAAAAGTGATAGCCCCAAAGAGTCATGGATACATATGCTGTAGTCTAAGATTTCCCATTTAAGGTATGAACAGACTTTGATACTCTAATCTATCCTAAGAGGAAATCAGCATTTGCAACACAAATTGCATATAAGAAAATACAAAGTGGGTGAAATTTGGTATACCATAAAAGAGTCACTCATTCCTGCTTTCTCTCTGTTCATTCATCAGGACCCCTGACATACATTCTTACCTACAATCGTGCTGTTGTTCGCCGTCTGGCGCAAACTTTAGGACACCCACACACTTTAATCTGTTTTTCTTGTGATGAAGCGGATCCCAGCTCTGCAGATTTTGGGTTCATCCAATGTTCCGGGGAGCGTCCTCTTCATGCGAATATTTTTCAGACTAAGGTTAGTGTCACTTGAATCACGAGGTAAGAATTAGTTTTAAGCGGGCTCACAGTGTCAGAATCACGAGGTTTCCACTACTTAGGAAAAATGGCAGGTTTGCAACTTCGATCAAAGGTAAAATTCTTGGTCACACCACAATTGGTCCAAAATGTCGGAAAGGTTATAGATTGTAATATTTTACTTGCCACAAGGGCTGAAATGTACTTGAGGTTTTTTCTCAGGAAGAATTAAGTCTGGCTCGATAGGCCCGTTACTTCATTTAATCTTAAAGTTCATATAATGGGTACTCTGTCGTTCTGGATGCCGACGCAATGCCAGACAGGTTTTACTATATACACCCAAGTCTTTAAGAAGAAAATGTTTTTGTTCTTCACAGATATTTCTCAGTACTAAAACGCTGGTAAAGTTGGGCTACCCCAGTTTCACTGAATAAAGAGAAAACAACATATAAAATACTTATACATACTATTCCTCGGTTATAACTTACATTATAAACTGCAAGCGTAGAGCTTGTCTTATCGCTTAAATCTCCCGTGAAATAAGTTATATTCATAAAATCAGTCATCATGAATTAGAAATACAAGGTACATACGTATTTCGTCAATACTCAATGATGAATCGGTGCAGTTATAAGTTAGTTTAAAATATTCTCGACTGATTACTAGCAATTTATTAAATTTATTTATAGCTGCATGAGTTTAAGCTAGAAATTATAATTTATTTTGCTATCCACTGAAACACGACGACTAGAGAATATAACAGCCTTACAATTTAATTACTTCTGCACAGAAATCTAACTAGTAAAATGAAATAAGCGGTTATCACTGAATCACTCAACACTACTAGATATATAATATATTTACCTCCAGACAGAACTACAGGCGATCGCACAAACTTAGAATTATACGCTTATATTTACTGGTAGTCTAGAAGCTCGGCAAAATTTCCGAAACAAACTGAGAAACACGCTATACAGCTTATTCTCTTTGCACGAAGCAACCAGTCTACTGCAAATTGGAGAACTGAATGAAGTCCAGTTTAAACTCCGGGTAAGAGATCTGAAAACCAGACAAAGGATTCCACGTTATTTCAAAAATCCGAAATAGCGCCGGTCTCTCCCCCTTCCCGTCTTAACACTTCACCTTAACTTAGACGCTGGCCAAAACTGCCAAAACGCGTCTTCACACCTACTACGACATGTCTCATTTCTAATCGCTGCTGAGGTTGGCGCCTTCCACACCTCACGCCAAGAAACTAGCCGAAGAAAAACTCGTGTCAGATGAAAATGTAGACAAATGTCTGCTCTCTATGTCTGACGAGACGAATTCTCACACTATTTTGTTCTCATCCAGGGACTGACATATTACGCAATAAAATGCGTTACTAGTATGAGAAGAGAGACGGCAAAGTCAGAATGGGAAAATTATATTTTGTCGCAACCGAACGAATGCGAAAAACAGGAAAAGGATAAAAGAGCGATAATAAGGTAGAGGACACGGGTAGAAACGAAAAGAATATAGAAAATTTATTAATCATCCTCTAGATAAACAGACATACCCCACAAGAGCCTTAATGACAGCAAAGGTGCCTTTGAGTTAGACGTCACATGGACAAGTGATAACATTACATCTATTAGCATAAAGTCATACAACATAAAATACATGCAAAATATCCGCATGCATGACTCCCTTGTCAGTAACATGGTGACAACCTGTGAAGTCTAGACACAATATGAAATAATCAACTCTGCACAAACTATTTCATAATATGTCTGGAGATTTCTGAGGTAGAACTTCAAACTGTCCTCAAATATTTTGTCAGAGATATGAAAAACTTACACACATAAAAGTGAGTAAGATAGAAAGGTGGTTGCTGACCTGTACAGGTAATGCATTAAAATGTTTGTAATGTTTACCCAATTTTTGCTGTGTAAGTGTAGTGGAAGATATACTTCATTTTACTTAGCAATATAACTATCAAGTACTTCCTGGTCCAAAGTGGTTAGTTTACTAATACTGCTGTCAATGAGTTGTGAACACTTCAGCTTTTTGGCACAGAGTGGTTTATCAATACAGCTGTCAATGTGTTGTGAACACTTCAGCTTCTTGGCACAAAATGGTTTATCAATACAGCTGTCAATGAGTTGTGAACACTTCAGCTTTTTGGCACAAAATGGTTAGTTGATCAATTCAGTTGTCAATGAGCTGTAAGCACTTCAACTTCTTGGGATAGACTAGCCGGTTATCAATTCAGCTGCCAGGTCTTTGATGGTTCACTTTAAATAATGTAAATTACATTTTTATGCTTAACTAACTTCTTCTTCTTCGTTCGTCCTGAAAAGGACGTTGGTTGTGTTGTGTCCGTTTACAGCGAGCTGCGATATTTGTGCCTTTCGGTCGACACATCCGACTTCAGCACAGCATTTTTGGGACCGGGTTAGCTTTCCCTCTTTGATTCCTACTCATTCAGCCAGACTGCAGTGATGCAGCCTGTTTCCAGGACCACCACTTGGAGGTGGAGTAGGGTCTTGGTCAGCTCTGGTTCGCTGACCCTGACGCAAGCAGTCTAGCTATGGGTCGCTAACTGCATTCCTCACTGTTGACGTGTCTTAGGTCCCAATTAACTAACTGAAAGCATATATAAGATAACTAATCAAGTAAATCAAATTTACATAAATCAAAACTGCACAAATCAGTAACTGCGTTTAGTCCCCATAAAAACAGATTTATCAAGAATCTTGTTTGGGAGGAAAAAAATTAATAAAAGGGAAGAACAACTTTATAGTTTTGAAGTATACTATTTATGGTTATCGAAGTGTGCATAAACATCTAAAATCCAACAGAATTTGGACCTTTGCTTTTTGACATTTCAGAGAAGTTTAAAGAATAAACAATGTTAAGTAACAGACGAGTAAAGTTTCTTTTATACGTTAGGCATAACACAAAGCAATAACATACAGAATTTCATAATATTATAACAACAAATGTCATTAAAGTAGGACACAGTTAATTTGTTATAGCATAAAAGTTACAATTAGATTAGCTGTGTTGACTAATGCATAGGTTTAGTACTTCCAGAACATAAATTTAAAGATCACATGCTGTTTACCTAGTGTGTTCATGATCTTGAAATTTCAGCTCACGTCTACATTTTGGTGGAGCAGAAGGCAAAGTCAGTACAGTAATGTTTTTACAGCAAGGAAAGTTTTGAGTGTTTTTGATAATCTGATTCAGACTACCTGCCTGCTCTGCATCAAAGTTCAGCTACTATGAATGTCCATCTTCTATCTCTTGCATTAATGGGACACTGACAGATCCTTTTTTTTTCCTGTCCATCTCTTTATGGCATCTTCCTACTCAGTGTTTCCCAAACTGTGTTATGCATACTTCTAAGGGTACTTGAAAAAAGTTCAAGGGGTACACAGAATAATTTTTTACATTGTTTTATCATACTATTTTTAGAATCCATCAATAATTCAATGTCATGTCAGAATGTCTGTTCATTTTTATTATTACTGCCTTCAACTTTTCCTTCTATTATTTTTAATCTTTATTGCTCCTTTTCTTTCCTTCAAAGTACTGTTCTTCATAACATAACTGAAGTGTTTGAATCTTAACAGGTTAAATTTTCCATCATAAGATCCTGATATTTTAAATATATTAAGCTCACTTAATTTTACACACACAAAATCCTGCTAACTATCATAATGGTCATTGTGAGGGCACAATCAGTGATAAATAGGTCACCCTTGCACAGCTTTGCTGTGACACAGAGTTAACTTGCACTTTTATTGTTGCTTGCTGCTAAGTGTTACGTGCAGTCTTTGATATCTTACAATATTATACATAGGTAATTTTTTAGTGCTTAAGGGAAAGTCATTATTGAGTTACTTCCCTTGAAAGTTGTGCCGTCTCTTCGATCAAACTCCGCGGATGAATCCATTATTTCTGCGATTTATTCGTTGTTTGGGTAATAATAGATTGTTCTTGCTTCAGAATATCTATGGCCTGAATTTATGTGTATTGTTTGTCTGAGTAGGACGAGTCTGTCTTATATCTGTATATCTTTACATATCTAAGTCGAACTATATGTTCTGTTGTCTCTAGGGAGGTCAAAGGCTATTCGGCGGATGTGTCGCTAGAGAGTGGTGTGATTTGGCTTCGTCCTGATAGGGACTGTGTTTACTATGTCGGCCTGTCGCCGGGGAAAAAGTGATCTCAGTATTTGTGGGGAAAGTGATAGTCGTCTAGACCTATCGTGTATGCTTTACCCCAGTGTTTATTCGTATTGCCAAGGAATGGCAGTTTCATATTTCTTATACCAAGGTAATCCAAGATACTTTTATGAACTCTCGTACGAAGCCACCATTTTCGATAAGAGAATATATTTGACTCGATGAAAACGACTTCGATTCCTAGCAGCACTATATTCTGTAGAATGCAGTCAATTGTTCATGATCAAATCTACAGAGCAATGCAATGTTTTATGAATGACTAACTTTAGGACAGATTCATTATCTGTATCCAAACGTGAGTGACAGCTCACGAGTGAAGCCATCTTGGATCCAAACATGTAGTGACTTGCAAGAAGAGAAAAGGGGATGCCCGTATTATCGCTTGTTTAGTCCAGAGATCACTGCTACACATGAGAACCCTTTATCAGCGGTTCAATATTATTATATGAAAAAAATATGTGCTGAACATTATGTGGGAGAATCGTCGCTAAACGAGATTAGGTTTAGAAGCCATCTGAAATATTGTTTATAAGCTGACGTGCTCAGTCAGTGAAGTCAGATGATATATATGTATGGGCGATACTGAGGGCTTGGCTACTGACAGTCCATTATAATATTAATCTACATGAGTGCCCATGTAACATAACATTGCAAGACCAGTTATCCACTGTACTATGATGTATTATGCCAACCTGTGATTTGTCACTATCTGTGCTGTCGAGTGTGTACGTCCAATTAAACTTTAGTAAAGGTACACAGTCGTTGATGATGTCTGCTTCCATCCACTTATATTTATCCTTTTGGTGGATATCATTAACGGGAATAAAATATTTAAAATATTCAACTTTATCAACTTTATCAACTGGTGGACCAGCTTTCTGGGTTTGACCTCGCAGAAGTTCAGAAGTCAACAGATTACCGATACCAGACCGTTTCCTGTGGCTGATACGACACACTTGCAGTATTGGTTTGCTCTTTGTCAACACTTCGTCACGTGACCTGTCAGGTGAATGCAGTATGTAGGTCAGCGTTGTTGACATTTTTTACATTAGACATTACAGAGTTTCACAGAACAGTTGGATCAATTCTTGTCAATGTTAACAGGAAGACAGTATTTGTGAACTAAGAAGTCCTATTTTCATCGATGGATCTTCTTGTTTTCCATATATGAACTTTAATATTAAAATATTCAACTTTATCAACCTTATCAACATATATTGTGACGTCATTTGTGTTGTTATTCTTTGCAGATTCAGTGATTATTTTCATTGATTTCCCTATTTGATTTATTTTGATTTCTGCAAACGTTCTTGTATTGTCAGTCCTATTTGTACTTTATGTATTCTGTTGGTTGACATATGTTTTATATAGGTATATTTCATAAGACACAATTGCCTGTGCACTGCACTTGGATTATGGTATAAACCAGTACCTGATTATTATTACTATTATACAAGACCTTATTAAAGGCTTGTGACCCACAGATATTGGGATAGTATACTGATTAATCAAGTCATTGAGAACTTGTGGTATTATTATTGGTTCAGGTGATTAGTATTATTGTTAGACATCATGTCTACATTAGAATACTTCATTACACAAGGGAAAGCCCTTGATAAGACTGGTCAACAATTAGAACAATGGGCAGTTGCTCAATATGACAAAGCATTAGCTGCAGAAGAGAGAAGAGCTATGGCAGAAGAGAAAAGATTAGCTGCAGAAGAAAGAAAAGCTATGGCGGAAGAGAAAAGATTAGAAAGAGAAGCTGAGGCTGCTGCTGAACAAAAGAAATTGCAGATGCAGGTGGAGGAAAGGAGATTTGAAGCTGAACAAAAAAAATTAGAAAGAGAAGCTGCGGCTGAACAAAAAAGATTAGACAGTGAAGCTGAACAAAAAAGATTAGACAGGGAAGCTGAACAAAAAAGATTAGACAGGGAAGCTGAACAAAAAAGATTAGACAGGGAGGCTGAACAAAAAAGATTAGATGCTGAAGAGAAAAAAGCAATAAGAGAACATGAATTTGAGTTGGAGAAATTGAGATTGACAAGTGTTCCACCGTTCAATCAGTCCAGTGACGATATTACATTCTGGCTGGATAGATTTGAACGTTCTTGTCGTACACATAATGTGGATAAATCACAATACGCTAATCAATTATCAGAAAACTTGAAAGGTGAATCTTTGACTAGATTATGCCTTGTAGGAGAAGCAGATAAGGATAATTATGATGTCATTAGGGCGGCTTTGATAAAAAAATATCAGCTAAGTGAGGAAGGCTATCGCCTTTTATTTAAAACGATGGTACCTGAGACGGGTGTAGAATTCTCAGAATTCACTGCAAAGGCACGTCTCACAGTTGATCGTTGGATTGAGCTTTCCAAAACAGAAAAAAACGTATGAAGGACTTATGGATTTGTTGCTCAGAGATAAGATTATGTCATGTGTGAACAAACCTTTCCTTGAATTTATACATGAGCGTAAACCCAAATCTCTAAAAGAAATGGGAACAATATTGTTCCCAATATGTCACTGCACACCCCGACGTGACTTTTGGCAACACTAAGATTAAGGAGAGTATGCCAGTTGCTTCAGCAACACCATACAATCCCAATTATTCACACAGATTTCAGGGACCTCAAAACAGATTTGATAAAAAAGGTAACCATAATAGTTATCAAAACCAAGGTAACCAATCATTTCAGGGTTCTTCTTCAAAGAACTGGAGACGACCTGATAGCTCTCGACACAGGGGTGGTCATAATTATAGGAATTTCCGTAGAGGAAGTAATTATAGAAACTATCAGGGTTATCCGTCTTGGAGTCAACAAGATCATAATTACAGAGATACTCATTATAATGAATATGATAATGGTAACCAAGGGAACTATGACTCAAACCCAAATAGGGGTTACAATAGAGGTAACAATAACTACAGAGGTGATAATAACCGAGGTAGATCTCAAAACAAAAGACATAAACCACATTTTCAGGCAAACTCTGTACAACAAGAGTCCCATGAAGCCTATAAACAGAGTAAAGATAATAATGATGCTAGTAATATGGCATGTGCCGCTTTTGATTTTGGGAGAGCATCTCAGTGCCCCCAATGCAAAACGTTATTTGAGCCAACCACAGTGTCTACTTTAAGCTGTGGCCATCCTCTTCCTGCTCTTCCAGCATCAGTCGCGCATGATGGAAGAGGTTCTCTTGTCTTACATAAGGGTTTAGTGAATAACAATCCAGTCTCTGTGCTATTTGATTCTGGATGCACCACAATTGGTGTTAGGCAGTCACTCGTAGATCCTTCCCGTGCCACTGGACAAGTAGTCAAATGTGTAACATTTGACGGCACATTAGAGAAATACTCTACTGCTATCATTAGGATTGCTACTCCTTTCTTTACAGGAGATGTACACGCATGTCTTCTTCCGAATCCGATCGCTGACCTCATCATCGGTCGCATTCATGGAGTCAAGGAATGCACTCCGCAACAAATTTCCACGTGGGAAAGGCAAAACATGCAGATTGCTAACGCTGTAGTCACTAGAGCTCAGGCTCTTAATATGCCTCAAACTTCATCTATTGAAGATAATGAAGTGCATAACCAAGATAATCCCTTGGTAATTTCTCGTGACTCGTTTATAAAACAGCAAGAAGATGATCCCACTCTGAAGAAATTCTTCATTCTTGCAACTAAAGGTGATCCGAATAAAGACACAAGTCGTAAATCGTGGATTACAAAGAAGAATGGCGTACTTGTACGTATGGTTCAAGACTCCATTACGTCAAGTCATTCTCAAATCCTGGTTCCCAAGAATTTGAGAGTTAAAATTTTGCAGCACGCTCACGACTCTCAGTGTGCTGGACACATGGGTTTTTCCCGTACTAAGTCAAGAGTCCTTGCGGCTTTCTTTTGGCCATTGGTAAACAAGGACATACGTATTTATTGTCGATCTTGTAAAGTATGTCAGGAAGTTAAATCCAAAGGTCCACGGCATGCTGCACCCATTCAGGCGGCGGACATTCCTATTCGGCCGTTTCAAAAATGGCCATAGACATTATTGGTCCATTTAAGATCAAGTCTGCCAGAGGACATCAGTTTATCTTGACGTGTGTTGATATGTGCACACGTTGGCCAGAGGCTATTCCTCTGAAGAGCATTACTACTGCTGATATTGCAGATGCTCTTTGGCTTATATTTTCTCGTCTGGGGTTCCCCGGAGAGATATTGTCAGACCATGGCACCCAACTAATATCAGATACCATGTCTCAAGTAATGTCTACTCTGCAGATAGATAGATCTTTAAGTAGTATCTACCATCCAATGTCTAATGGTATGGTCGAACGCCTTAATAGAACACTTAAAAACTTACTGGGGAAGATAACTGAGGATCATCCTCAAGACTGGGACAGAGTTTTACCTGCGGCCCTCTTCGCTTACAGAGAGGTACCCAATGAACATACGGGATTTTCTCCCTTTGAACTCGTCTTTGGCGCGCGTCCGCGTGGCCCTATGTCGTTGCTTCACGATCTCATAACATCTGACAATATTGACGATGACACAAAGTCATCCTACGAATATGTCATCGCGTTGAGACAAAAAATTATCGAAGCATGCAAATTAGCAACTTCTTCTTCTGAATTTGCGAAACAGAAGGCAAGGCAATTTGCCAATAAGAAGAGATGCTTACGACAACTTTGTCCTGGTGACAAAGCATTTGTATTACTACCTTGTAGGGAAAACAGATTACTTATTTCTTGGAAAGGTCCGTACGATATAATATCGAAAATTTCCGATGTCGACTATATTGTCGATATTGATGGGAAGCATAAAACCTTCCACATCAATATGCTTACTGAATTCCATGAACGTCCGGATTATTTGCAACCCATTTTCCAAGCAACGGACAATTCTCCAGTACAACATGGTCATTACTCATCACTGTCCGTGATACAGGATGAGGAAACAAGTTTTTCAGATGTAAATCTTCCTCTTCCAATGATCCCACTTCATTCCAGTGAATCATGGAAGAACGTTACTGTCTCTCCTGATTTGTCTCTAGGAGAACAGCGACAAGTTTCAACTATGTTGCAAACATTTCAGGATGTACTCACTGACATCCCTGGACAAACGAATGTCATTCAACATGACATTGTTCTAACTGACCATACTCCTATTAGGGTTAGACCTTATCCTATACCTATACATTTTCAAGCACAGGTCGAGAAAGAGTTGGATGAGATGATAGATTTGAAAATAATCGAACCATCCACCTCTGCATATTCTTCGCCGATGGTTATTGTGCGTAAAAAAGACAATAACATACGTCTTTGCGTTGACTATCGAAAATTGAATCAAGTAACGAAGTTCGATGCCGAACCTATGCCTTTACTGGAAGAGCTACTTACTCGACTCTCCAAATCTCATTTTTTCACTAAACTTGATTTGTCTAAAGGATATTGGCAAGTTCCTTTATCTGAACGCGCCAAACCTCTCACGGCTTTTTCAACACCTAGAGGTTTGTTCCAATGGAATTTTATGCCTTTCGGTCTTATGAACGCACCAGCTACGTTCGTACGCATGATGCGCCGAATCCTATCTTATCGGTCAGATGTCATTGCATATCTAGACGACATCTGTCTTTTCAGCGATACTTGGGAAGATCACTATTCAGGGTTAGATGAATTGCTGTCTACTTTGCGTGAGCACAACCTGACAGCGAAACCCTCTAAAGCCTATATTGGTTTTAGCGAAATTTCTTTCCTAGGCCACCGAGTTGGTCATGGTTTCCTAAAGACAGAGGACCATAATACTAGTAAGATACTTAACATCTCAATCCCTAAGACTAAAAAACAGGTGAGAAGTCTGTTAGGTCTTATTCAATTTTATGGCAGATTCATTCAGAATCTATCCTCTATCATGGCACCTCTCTCAACACTTCTAAAGAAAGGTTCGCCTAATGTGGTCCACTGGTCTCAGGAATGCCAATGCTCTCTGGATAAGATTAAAACACTGTTTTCAACACCACCTATTTTAGTGCTACCCACTAAAGATAAGACATTCGTTCTTCGTGGTGACGCTTCATCCACTGGGATTGGAGCGGCACTAATGCAAGAGTACTCTGGAACTCTGCATCCTGTAATGTATATTTCCAGAAAACTTAATGCGGCAGAAAGGAATTATTCGGTTTTAGACCGTGAGCTATTAGCTATGGTTTGGTCGATCCTCAAACTACAGAGATTCCTTCTAGGCGCACATTTCATAGTAGAAACCGACCAAAAAAGCTCTTACTGCTATACAGAGTAAGAATTTGAAGAGCTCGAGGTCTACTCGATATGCAATTGCTCTTCAACCTTTTCATTTCTCTGTGCGAGCTATTCGTGGATCAGATAATGTGATGGCAGACATTCTGTCAAGATGCCCACATGATTCACATAACTATTAGGGCTTAGACTTCTTGATATGTCTAGTTCTATAGTAGTTCCTTTTCTATATCATGATAGATACACATTTGTAATTTAATAATATAATGATTGTATCACTACATAGCGGTTCATTGATGTTTATTCACCGCTGTGCTTTGATGATTTTTTCTTCATAAATCATAAATTTAAGATATCTAATACGAAATGATGATATGAATTTTTTAGGCATTGTGTAATTGCCAGAATTGTATTATACTTTGATGACACCTTCCTGGAAAAATATACTTGTAGAGAAATAATTTCTCTCAGTTTATGAGACACATTCTCACCAGTCGCTCCATAAGTCGACTTAGCCTCATATTAGGCGTTATAGGTATTCCTAATATTTTCATCTGCGCATTATTCATGCGTTGTGAGCCTATTGTACGTTGCTCCTAGATGTATTTCAAAAAAAAAAAAAAAATGTTCCATTTTTTTTTTTCCCGGGAGGTGTGGTAAGACTGTTACGTGCAGTCTTTGATATCTTACAATATTATACATAGGTAATTTTTTAGTGCTTAAGGGAAAGTCATTATTGAGTTACTTCCCTTGAAAGTTGTGCCGTCTCTTCGATCAAACTCCGCGGATGAATCCATTATTTCTGCGATTTATTCTTTGTTTGGGTAGTAATAGATTGTTCTTGCTTCAGAATATCTATGGCCTGAATTTATGTGTATTGTTTGTCTGAGTAGGACGAGTCTGTCTTATATCTGTATATCTTTACATATCTAAGTCGAACTATATGTTCTGTTGTCTCTAGGGAGGTCAAAGGCTATTCGGCGGATGTGTCGCTAGAGAGTGGTGTGATTTGGCTTCGTCCTGATAGGGACTGTGTTTACTATGTCGGCCTGTCGCCGGGGAAAAAGTGATCTCAGTATTTGTGGGGAAAGTGATAGTCGTCTAGACCTATCGTGTATGCTTTACCCCAGTGTTTATTCGTATTGCCAAGGAATGGCAGTTTCATATTTCTTATACCAAGGTAATCCAAGATACTTTTATGAACTCTCGTACGAAGCCACCATTTTCGATAAGAGAATATATTTGACTCGATGAAAACGACTTCGATTCCTAGCAGCACTATATTCTGTAGAATGCAGTCAATTGTTCATGATCAAATCTACAGAGCAATGCAATGTTTTATGAATGACTAACTTTAGGACAGATTCATTATCTGTATCCAAACGTGAGTGACAGCTCACGAGTGAAGCCATCTTGGATCCAAACATGTAGTGACTTTCAAGAAGAGAAAAGGGGATGCCCGTATTATCGCTTGTTTAGTCCAGAGATCACTGCTACACATGAGAACCCTTTATCAGCGGTTCAATATTATTATATGAAAAAAATATGTGCTGAACATTATGTGGGAGAATCGTCGCTAAACGAGATTAGGTTTAGAAGCCATCTGAAATATTGTTTATAAGCTGACGTGCTCAGTCAGTGAAGTCAGATGATATATATGTATGGGCGATACTGAGGGCTTGGCTACTGACAGTCCATTATAATATTAATCTACATGAGTGCCCATGTAACATAACATTGCAAGACCAGTTATCCACTGTACTATGATGTATTATGCCAACCTGTGATTTGTCACTATCTGTGCTGTCGAGTGTGTACGTCCAATTAAACTTTAGTAAAGGTACACAGTCGTTGGTGTCGATGACTTCCAGCCATACATGAGTGTGAGAAAAGAACATTTGTCAACACCACGAACCCTTATCATCATTCGCACATTATACACTCAATCCATGTCTACACACCACTGCGTAGGTCAAGTTGACATTCCATACACTACAGTGGAGCAAACAACACCATAGAGATCTTATCAACTGATGATGATGATGTCTGCTTCCATCCACTTATATTTATCCTTTTGGTGGATATCATTAACGGGAATAAAATATTCAACTTTATCCAACTTTATCACTAAGCTTTGCTTGTTGCCTTCCAGCTATGAGAAGCAGCAATCATGGATGGAAACCATTGTTTATCCAGCCAAATAGTATATTCACTAACATTAATGACCAATGGGCACTCAATTAACCAATTGTCCAATGAATGGTTAACCAGTTGAAGTTTTTCTCATTTCCCAGAAGCCCTAGTTGCAAATCTGCAGGGGCATATTTTCCAATTTGACAACCCACAAAGTAGAGAATAAATTAAAGTAAAAAGTGGTATGAATGTTAGTTTTATAAAGGAACAATACATGTTTTACATGATGAGAACAAACACCTTATACAAAATTTGCATTGCAGACCGAGGACAAGTAGCAGCAAATTTTGTATAAGTTATATAACTTTTGGGGAATTTGAAATTCTTGGAACATCTTCCATTTTAGTATTGTTTGTGTGAAAACTGTCACTAATTTTTAAGTCTATAAAAAACTGTGGACCAGGTTTAATACTGCTCATGCTGTAACTATTTCACCAAAATGAATGACATCCTTACTAAAATGTATATGATACTTAAATATGTTTTTCCTAGTTTTGCTACTGCTTAGATAAAAATATGTAATTGTGCATTTGTTGATTAGATAAAAATATGTAATTGTATATTCATTCTTGTTTGAATTTTGCCAGTTAAAAAAAAAACATAAAGAAAATGGCTCACAACTGCAGCAAAATGCAGTTAGTCAATATAAACGATCAAATTAAGGTGACAGAAACTTACTGCAATATCAGAAAGTCTTCCAATTCTGGTGTGACAACTACGTCTGCATTTTTACAATGGAAGATGGGCATTGCCTTCAGTTTTTCTTCCAAACAGCCGGCCTTGGGTACATAAACTAAGAGGAGAAAAACACAATGAATTATGCTTCACTCCAATAAAACATGTGTTAATACAATAACTACAGCAGAGCAACATCAATGGTGAAATGTTCCCAGCAAAAATACTGTCTCTGGCACACTCGTTCACCGCATAAAGTATGATTTTTAAAAACTTTATTCAAGACCACAGTGGACTGCTAAACAGTTTAATGACCTACATTTTGTAGATGACTATAACCATAACCAGATGCAAGACAAAATGAAAATACTTGATGAGAGGTCACAGCAAGTAGGTCGGAAAATACAGAGGACAAAGATAATGAGAATAAATGCAGGAAACGGTAAAAAGTTGCACTTGATGAAACATCCTACAAAATGTAGACAATCTGGCAAGAATATAAAGTTGGAGTGATAGTGAAATCAAAATAAGAATACAAAGGGCTAGAGGAGCTTTCACTGCATTTATGGTAATCAAAAGAACTTAGTTACTTAGTCATTCCTCTTTTACCATGGGGTGTAGAGGTTTGCTAGAGAGAACGCCATACTATCGTATCGGCTGTCTTCCTCCTGGCCTGCTTCCAATCTAATCATGTCCTTCAGGGATTGTCTAATGTTGTCCTCCCAGCGATACTCTGGGTCATCCTGGAGGTCTGGATATCTGGCTCTTGGTTTCCCATATTTTTTGTGTTAGCCAATCTTCTCCCATTCTGCAGACATGGCGAAACCATCATAACTGGGACTGTTCCACTTGGGTCTGCGGGGGCTGGGTTTTGAGGCCGTGGCGTATCATCTGGTTGCAGACTATGTCTCCTCTTGTTACTTCAACTACCTTCCTCAGATACCTCATTTCTGAGGTTTGGAGCTGGCTCTTGCGGGTTGTAGTCATTGCCCATGACTCGTATCCACAGGTCAAGACTGGAAGACAGGTGTAGCAGAAGACATTTACTCCTAAACATGGGGAGTGACTGCAGTACTAGTTCATAAAAAATATGATTCAATTCAATATACCTTTCAGCTCCCCATGTAGCACAGGTCCTCAACAAAAACATGCCAAGCCTTCCTGTTCTGTGCCATCCATTCAAGATCTTGCCATGCCTCTTCCCCCCACCCCTTTCATATCTGTCTCCAGCTACCCTCTCCAAGTGTCTCTCTGTCTCCTTCCATTTCTCCCACCTAGGAGATTCCAGAACAGGAACTGATAAAATATTCTGAATGAACAAAAACATGTGAAGAGTGGAAAGAAAATTAAAAAGTGCAAGAATTCATCCACACGATGGGCAAGATCACCAGCTTCCTTCTTGGAAGTCACCTCAAGAAGACAATAAAATCCAATAGATCTATGTATCTGTGTACTTCAACACTCTCCTTGCTTACTATCCTAAAGGTACTGGTAGTTCTATAGCAGATACTGCCGTATGGGGAATGAAGTGGAAGACTTCACCATACTAGATCCAGCTTTATGAGATGGAGTGTGACCAGATCCTTTCCTCATTGTCTTTACCTCCCCTAACTCAAGAGGACAGTTAGGCAACCAGTTTACAGCTGGGTAGATTGAAGCATGATGATAACAGGTTTAAAAAACCCTGAACTTGGTAACTCTGCCACAGGGCGCAAGCGCACTAACCACACTCATACATGCCAAGTGCTACGGTTTACCCATAATCTGTACAAGAAATTTGCGTTTTCAGATTTGTACACTACATACAAAATTTCAGTACAAGTTTTTTTGCCTAATTATTAAATATATTTATAAATCGATCATCTTGCTCCACATCTTAGATGATATTTGTATCGAAAGATTCGGCGAGATGTTAGGCCATGTGAATAAAAAAAATCAACCACAGAAATCAAGCTGCCTATATTTCAACTAATGCAGGATTTGTGAGACTCAATGTGGTGTATCTTCATTCATAATTTTTCACTAAGGTGTATGGCAGCCAGCACGTTACTGATTATTTTACCGATTACGTCGCACTGAGCATAATTTATTATTTACGGCTGCTTACAAGTAAAAAAAAAAAAAAAGGATACCATTACATATTACTTGATTTCACTAAAACTTGTAGAATCTGCATAACAAATGTACAATTTAATAATAATATAAAAAGAATTATGAAACTGGAAAAGAAAAATCACGAAAGCAAGGCATATTTGTATCTTAACCCAATCAGAACCCCTGAAAACATTTTTTTGTAGTTACTTCTCTTCTAAGTTTTAATTTTCTTTCTTTAAAAACATTCTGATTTTTCTTTGGTGTATATATCATTATTATGATCATCCAATGAGTTATTTTAATTAAATTAATTACTACCAATGTTTGTCGTATTGACAACCGATTCTAAAGCCATATGGGTATTTAAAACTGCCAATTAGGCTAAACGGCTATTTTCATTTTTGAAATTCAGTAGAATAAATTACGACAGCGCCAGTTTATATTTTTGTTGCAAATTATGACCTTTTTAGTTTTAAAAAAAAATTAATATGATAACGTAATTTTATTATTTTTAACATTTACATCAAATTTTTATTGAAATAATTTGAAAATAATTCGAAACTGCCCTAAAAACCTCCCCATTCCATTTATATAACAGAATAATATAGTTTCGTTCAATTTTTCTCTTTGCAATAATAATGATAACGAAGTAGTAAAATTAGTTGTGAGAATAGTGGCACGTCCTCTCCTTGTACGTCACGAACGTCATTTAGGTTCAGAGTTAGGTTTACGATTTCTAACCCATAACAATTATTACTGTGTCTCAGAATTCTTTTATAAGGTCCTATCGAAGACACGATTTCCCAGTCTGTCAGTGATAATTAAGCGCAGAAATAGACTAAATGATGACACGATGTGACGATACGGTTGTGCGATCTCACATCCACTCCGCCAGTATCACTTTTTTCGTAATTTTTCTCTTTCTCCCATTCAATTCGCTTATTATTTGGCAATTTTTTGACCTTTCATTCATTCCTTTTACTCTCTATGCTGAATCTAGTAGGGTGAAGTCTCTAACACTCTACTCCCCTATGGACGTATCTGCTTTACACGCAGAATTGTTTACGTTCCGCAAGGTACATGCAATAACACCAGGTAATTATACCGGTCATAGGCTTATCTATTCTCTCAGTCTGACCACCCTTTGAAACATGTCGGTCCAACATTTGACCCCAGTGAAAAGCTGCTGACCGTGTTGACACAAGCTTGTATTGTGCGTACGATGAAAGAAGACAACATTGCCTGACCAGACATCTGTCTGGCGGAGGCACGCAGATAAAGGCGATAATTGGATAACCTGTCGGGGTAGACATCTTGGAAGAAGGCATTACGCCAGGAAAACGTGGTCACAATATTGTGGGAGGCAGATAGGTGCAGCCGGAACAATATTACGTCTTATTATAACGAGGTCACGCGTGGAATTTTAAATTTAATATTAAAACACGTGAGGGGATATTTTGAATTAAAACTTCCCCACCCAAACAGTGCTAGAGAGATTTGATTGGTTTGAAGTGAGAGCCGGAATATACAATGAATTCTATTGGAACATTCGGCGGAAACACCATCTGTGATTTGAACTGAGAATGAGAGATATAATCTAGTGAACTCAGAAACATACAGCAGACAGCTTCGCAACTTCATATGAGCAACTCCCAACAGCCAGGAAGAGAAGGATCGGACATAGAATTCCTATATCAAAAGTGACAGATCGATAGTATTTGGGCAACTCTGAAACCCTAAGAGTAAACCCGCATATTTGAATACACAGGCTGTAACGCTTCAGGACCAGGACCTTATAAATACAAGACTGGAAACCTAGGAATTGGATCATCAGTCATAATAGAAATAATATCCCAGACCAAGTGTATCGCTGAACACCCGTCGAAGAGGAATTACTAGTTTCCCAGGCCAAGTGTATCACAGAATACTGTCATAAGAGGAATTTCTCAGACGAAATTGATTCGAGAGCATTTGCACCAAAATTGCTTGCGTCCATCTGAAAACCTGTGCAAGAAAGATTGTGCATTCTTAAAAAATTTGGGTAAGTTGTGAACATTTCTATTACAAACATGAATTTAACATGTTTTCTTGCTAGTGGATATATATGAGGCTGGCAACACCAACATATGAAAATAGTATATTCATGAACCACTACAGCAAGAGCTGGTGATTGTTTCTGACTAGTCATGTGGGAAACCCGACAGCAGAGCGACCTCAGACTACGACTGGAGCAAAGATGAGTGATGACTACATCATATGTGCCTCCAGTGTAACATACAAGGGGATTGACATAAGTCTTGGGCCTGACCATGAAGGACATGTCACAGAGAGCTGAAATTTTGTATAGTGTTTATGGGACCTCAAGACGCAGCAATAGAGACCGCAGTCAGCGACTCATAGCTTGACTGCCTGCGTCAGGACCAGCGAACCAGAGCTGGTCAAGACCGCACTCCACCTCCACGTGGTGGTCCTGGAAACAGTCTGCAGCTGTGCAGGCTGGCTGAGCGAGTGTGGATCGAAATGGGAAGGCAAACCCGGTCCTTAAAAATGCCATGCAGAAGTCGGATGTGTCGACCGAAAGGTGCAGATATCACAGCTACGTTGTAAACAGACACAACGCAACCACCGTCCTTTTCAGGGCGAACAAAGAAGAAGAAGAAGAAGTATAGTGTTTATTTCTTCTCAATATAGCCACTGTCTGAATTGACACACTTCTGCCCTCTCTGCTTGACCTTGAAAAGACCTTGGGAGTAGAACACCCTATTTTTCAAACTAAACCAGTCATCACATGCCAGTATAACCTCTTCATCGCTGTCAAAATGATTTCCTTTTAGCTGTTTTTTAAGATTTGGGAATAGAAAAAAGTCTGATAGAGCCAAATCTGGAAAATATGGTGGGTGTGGAAGAATTTCAATATTCAAATCGTTGGCTGCTAGCTGCACGAGCCGTGCTTTGTGAGAGGGCGCGTTGTCTTGAAGCAAAGGAAGATTTTGAGTGCGCGTTATCCCTCGTTTCCTGGTCACAACCTTTCTTAGTTTGGTGAGAAGATCTGCATAGTACTTTCCATTAACTGTGTTGCCACGAGGCAGATAATCTTTCAAAAGGACACCTTTGCCATCCCAAAAAACAGTCAGCATCACTTTTCCTGCAGATTTCTGCGCTCTCGGCTTGACAGGAGTTGGGGAGCCCGGGGTTTTCCATTGCATGCTGGCAATTTTGGATTCGGGGTCATAATGGTGTACCCAAGTCTCATCTACTGTCACCATGGTCTCCAAAAATTTTTTTGACTGACACTTTTTGAGCAACTGTTGACAGCAATTTACCCTCGTTTGCTTCTGTTCACATGTCAACAGTCGCGGGAAATTCTATAAACTGTTCTTTCATTTAGTTTTACTCTACTAGCTATCTCCACAATTGTCATTTTTCGATCCTGGTCAATGATTTTCTTCACTCTTGTTGCATTTTCATCATTGCACTCTGAGGCTGGTCTACCAGATCTTGGCAGATCAGCAACATTTGAGCGGCCGCACTTAAACTGTTGACACCAGTTTTTTACCGAAGTATATGAAGGACAAGAATCACGAAACACTGGTTCCATCTCCCTGTGTATTTCTGTAGGTGTTTTTCCCTGAAACATCAGAAATTTTATCATAGCTCTGGCCTCCTTCTTTTCCATTGTTTTGTCAAATCTTTGGAGCAGCAGATCCGGTCAATAGGGTACATTGCGCCGTGCACCCGTAGCGGGAAAACCCATTGAAGAAACAAACGCGTACTTCATACATTCAGTGCAAATATGATGAACTTTAAAAGTGCCAAGTTTCATTTTCCTCCTGTGACTCCTTCATGGTCAGGCCCAAGACTTATGTCAATCCCCTTGTATTATCTTGTGAGATTTATGTACCTTTTTTAATTGTAATTCAGGCAAATCATTATTCATGCACTCCAGATGCAATTTCCTAGTTAACACCCATAATATGGATATGGGTGAATTTTCATCATATTTTTTGAGTTACACTGTGTGCTTGGAAATTTAATTCTTCTGAGAGGTTAACATTGGTGGGTGGAGCGCATGACAATGGGCCTGTTAGTTTGCGGTGAACAAATGTACTTAGCAGGCATTTGTTTCTTTCTATTTGTCTAAAGTTCATGGTTACAAGCCATCAGACGATTTGTTGTACTAACGCCGCTGGTTGAGAGAAAAATATCCATCATAACCATCTACAGTGGAAGAGAGTGTGGAGAAGGCTTTCGTCATCACAGAATTGATGAACCACAGCTACAGGACTCACTCATACAAGCTAAGTGCTAACTAAAAGGCACCAGCAAAAAGGACACTTCAGTAAAACTTTAAGTATAAAGATAAATTTCCACCTAAAAGGGATAACGCGCACTCAAACCAAAAAACAAAAAAATTACACATTAAACGTGACAAGAGCGGTGAAGAAAAAGACCAAGATCACTAAAGATAACACCCTGTACACGCCTTTATTGAATATAACTTATAAAAACAACAGGCAGTGTGCCATACTAAATTTCTCCACATTGCTTGAGTATGAGGCACTGAGAAGTCTTTCAAAGATGTACTATGAATCGAATGCACATATTGAATCAAGAACAGATGCTAGCGGTGCACACGTGGAAGATGTTATTTCCACTGAAGATGTTTTCCTCCATTTTTACAACACTTCTAACAAAATCATGATTCAGGGTTCCGAGACTGCGGTGAAAAATTGGATACAGAAAGATTTAAACAAATTATGGATAACTGCAACCACTGCTGGAGTTAGTCGACAGGCCATCTCACCCAACTTAGCTCTTCCCAACTTACCAGACAAATCTTCGCGCTGTCAGACACCCGTTGACAAAAATGTAAAACTATATATGCCATGTATTAATGAATGCAACAGGTTATCTCAAACTGAGCTGAAAACACCAGTTACAGCAGAAACAGAATATGGAATCACAGAGGCGGATCACCATTCACTCACTGAATTTGTTGTTAGCGGTCCAGTACCAACATCACCACAACCCTTACAAGTAGCATTTCATCATGATTTATTTACAAGTATTATGTCTGAGATAGATTCACTTAGAGCAGAGCTGAACAGCCTCAGACAGTCGTATGAGAAGCTTCAGGCAGAACATACTGTACTTAAAAGTAGCTATGAAAAAAGCCAGCAGTATACGGAAGAGCTTTGTACACCACCAGAGAAAACGGACAAACTGTGTCAAAAACTGAAAAACACTAGCAACGAAACCCAGCAAACCATTACGCAACTAAAACTCCATCACAGCCGAGAAAGTGTCCTGGATTCTCCTAAATTAATTACAGACAATGCAGATAATGTTTGCAGAATCCCTGTAACAATTTCAAATCGGCACTCTCTGCCAAGACAAATAACTCACAGCGTGCGCTATTATCAGAAATCCAGTAATCAGAGCACACAGGTAACAGAAGAACGGGCACGACCTATCACAGGCTCCAACACAAGGATTCAGAATAAAAGGAAGCACCTTATTTTCGGGGACCAGAATGTGAAGGAATTACAAAAATCTAAATTGTTAACAAACGATATGGACTTGGTCACTGTTCGCTTCAAGAACTGGGCATCCACTCAGGACTTGCTGTCACTCCTTAAACGTTTTCTGTCTGATCCCACTGTCACCAGAGTAACTACTCATATAGGTCTATCAGACTCGCTCAAAGGTATTGAAATATCCCAAGCTGATCTAAACCAAATCCCATCAAAATTCCATTCATTATTCCCTAATGCGAAAATCTACTTCTCGTCCATTATTCCTCCAGTCAGAGCCCATTACCGCAAATCCATTGATATCAACAATTCTAAACTTATGAGGCACTGTGTCAGACACAACTATAAATTCATTGATCACTCCTCGTACTTCCTTGCGAAATCAGGAGCCCCTAAAAAAACATCTTTACAGCGGTGATATTGCCTTATCTACTGAAGGAATCAGCAAGCTGGCAACAAACATCAGGTACCCAGAATGCACTTTCAAAGGAGTCGGCCACACACCAGGATCTCAAAATCCAACCAGTCATCTATCAACAGTGAATACCTGCTTCTCGGATAGTAATTATGACCTTGACTTTCCACCATTACTTACTACTTCTAACAACACCCACTCAACATCATCTCATAAGCAGGAACATCAAATCACACCTGTTCTTATAAATCGCGAAGTACAGGGAACAGCTTGTGATGTCTCCCTACAGCAACAACCACCTATGTTTTCTGCACTTACTCAACAGGAACGATGTGATAGACTCTATCCTCAAAAGTGTACAAACGAAGCAACTCAACAAACTCAATCTTCATGTCCTGATACACTCCAACCATCAATGTCACAGACACAAGAAGCCTACCCCCCGTCACCGCATTTGTACCATCTTCCTATGTATCAACATCTGTGCCCAACCTTTTCTAATTTCTCGCTACAACAAAGACACTTGGACTATTTACCTTCTGCCGGGAGATCATACTGGTCAGCATACTCCCATCCCACAACAAGAACACATGAATATCCCGCAACCTCATTCTACCCCGTGCATCATCCTTCACGTCCTAATCTACCAAATTTATACTTTCAACAGCCCTGTTATCAATGACATTTTAGTGATCATCAATTTCACAAAATATGGCTCCCACAATCACAACGGAATACCCAAATCGTCAGGGACTCAGGTTGGGACATCTGAATGTTTGTCATCTCTACAATGTGAGTAAATTGGCTGAAATTACTTCCATACTCTATAATAACAATGCATACTTTCATATTTTTGGTGTAACAGAAACTAGACTTAATGAACACATTTCTAACCAAGAACTGCAAATTGCAAATTATGAAATTTTCCGTCGGGATCCATCAATTAGGTTTGAAACTGGTGTGGCTGCCTATGTGCACACAAGCATCAATGCTATAAGACGCGTTGATCTTGAATGTCCTGAAGTTGAATGCATGTGGCTGGAAGTCCGACTCCCACACACTACCTCTATATTAATTGGCTTTATATACCGCAATCCGGATGCCAGAATGGAATGGCTAGATCAGTTCTCGGACATGATGGACAAAGTCTGGATAACTTCTTTGGAACTATTAATAATGGGAGACTTCAATATTGATGCCTTGAAGCGAAACGTTAATTGGGATAATTTGTATGCCCTGTACAACCTGAACCAGTTGATATCGCTACCAACCCGTGTCACAGACAAGTCATCAACCTGCATAGATCATCTGTATGTTACTAACACTGCTCACATCATTGAAGTCTGCGTTCCCGTATGTGGTCTAAGCGATCACTACCCCATATGTTGCACCTGGACCAAAAAGGGAGTTCGAATTCCTAAACTCTGTCACCAGGTTGTACAAGCACGAATATTCAAGAATTTTGATAGCTCCAAGTTCTTGTCTGATCTCTTAGCGACACCTTTTGATAATGTCTATGGAGTATCTGACCCGACTGAAGCCCTAGAAATATGGCTGACAGCATTCACTTCAGTTCTTAACAAACATGCTCCTGTGCGTATAAAACGTGTCAAGTCAAGAATTATGCCTCCATGGATAACATTGGAATATCTGAAAACTAGGCAACAGCGAGACTATTTCAAGAAGATTGGAGACCATGCAAGCTATAGAAAATATAGAAACTTAGCGCAGTACATTTTAAGGAAATCTAAAAGACAGCACCTCAGATCCATTATTGACGACGGCCGGAGCTCATCTAAAATCTGGAGCGCTATTAACCTTCTCACAAATGTACGCCGGCATAACCTCCGACAGCAAGCTACAAACATTAATGCTGATGAATTTTGCCAGTTCTTCTCGTCGATCGCACGAACATCCGGGATAAATCATCAGCAACTGAATTGTACTGCTCTTTCTGATTTCGTTCAATCGAGGTTAAACGAAGCCCACCTTCCTGAATTACCTTTACTGTCAATCTCGGAGGTCTCTATTTTAATTAAATCATTACCTCAGAAGAAATCGTGCGGTGAAGATGGAATATCTTCGAGGATACTTCAGATTGCAGAGCCTGTTGTATGCGACTCACTCACTTACATTTACAATCTGTGCCTCACAAAGAAAGTGTTTCCTCAACGACTGAAAACAGGCTTAGTGGTACCAGTACCTAAAAAAGGTGATAGTAATGTCGTCACAAACTACCGGCCGATTTTCCTACTATCAGTCATAACTAAACCTCTTGAACGACACATGTATAAACATATTCTTTCTTCACTGAACAGCTACAATCTTATACATGAAAACCAATCTGGATTTCGACCCAAACACTCTTGTCAATCCTTGTTGACTAAGATTACCGAAATCTGGCATTCTAATATCAACTGCGAAAAAATAAATGGAGTGTTATTAATCGACCTTTACAAAGCATTTGACACAATTGACCACTCGTTGCTGATACAAAAGCTTGCGGTGTACAAATTTCATCCACAAGTGATCACATTAATAAAATCATTCCTTGAAAACAGAACACAACGAGTCTTATACAATAATGTGCTCTCTAAATCGTACACCACTACAATGGGTGTCCCGCAGGGCTCGATACTAGGACCCTTACTCTTCAGCATCTTCATCAATGACCTGCCCTTGTCATTGCCACATGACGATTGTCTTATGTTTGCTGATGATACCACAGTAACAGTAGCTGGCACAGACATTAACACTGTTCAGTCTCTTTTACAGCATCACCTGGACATTGTACAAGATTGGTGCACTATTAATAGTATGTACATTAATAAAAACAAAACTCAATCTTTGATTATCTCAACCCGCCAAAAGATTCTGCACTGTCAACCAAATACGTTATTTTTATCTCTAGACAGAGAACGTATTAAGCAAGTTACGGACCACAGCCTGTTGGGTGTGGTCATCAATCAGTCTCTAAGCTGGAAGTCACATGTCTATTTCATCGCAAACAAGATCTCACAAAAATTGTTTCAACTCTCAAAAATCAAACTTTTTTTATGTCCGCACTCTAGACTTATATTCTATTATGCACATATTCAAAGTCACCTTTCTTATTGCTCAAATATCTGGAGTCACTGTGGCTTGTCATTTTTGAAACGCCTAGAATCCCTACATAAAAGGGCGCTACGACTTGTTTGCCTGAATGATAACATTCCCAGTGCTCAGCTATTTTCACAGCTGAATGTTCTTCCTCTTAAAAAATTCTTCTTCTTCCAAGATCTCCTATTTGTGCATCAAATTTTACACGGCAGAACGCCTTCATACTTGCAAATGTTCTTTCGCTATAATTACTGCTCATATTTTATACGTTGCGACCTACTTTTGGACCTTGCAAAACCTCGAACTGACCTCTTCCGAAGTTGTTTTAGTTATGCAGGTGGTTTTGCATGGAATTCCCTACCCAAGTCTGTCAAAACTGATAATTACACCACATTCAAAAGACATCTGCATTCACATGTCATGAAATCTTGTACACACATTTAATGACAATTCTGTTTCAGTTATTTCAACGGTTCCACGAGCATTTAACTCTCATTGTAATATTTTCATTTCAAATTGAATTTTTTATATTAAGTAGCTCTATTGCTTGACCTCTCTCTCTCTCTCCCTCTCTCTATGTGCGTGAATGACTATGAATAAATGTACTTGTGAGCTAAGTTTCTGATTGTGATGATAATATTAATTGATCCTGTCTGAAGTTGTTAATATTTTAATTTTTAACACGCTGAAAATTGTATTGCAGGGCAGAAATGTAAAAAGGCAATTATGCCTATTTCTTTACCCTGATGAAATAAAGATTTCGTTCGTTCGTTCGTTCCTACATCTCAATGACGAGAACTTTATATCCATCAAAATTCCACTAATCTTTCCATATTTATTTTAACCTGTTAAAGACTATTTCATTTTTAAATTTGTTACCTGTTGTTTTAAAACTAAACAATAATAGTTGATTCAGTTATATGTATGAAAGCAAACGTATGAGCCAGAATATTTAATCTATATATAAATAGTTAGACATATATTTACACTAAACAGAGCTATACCTTATAAGAGGGATTTCATTGGATTACACCAACTGGCGGCTTGAACGGGCTAAACCATTGCTTTAAATCCTTCACAAAAGGTGACGGACCAGATATAATGCGTTAACAATTGTTCAGCCCAATGCAACATTGTCCGTGACTTCTGGAAATATCTTGTGAAGGCTCCCTTCAGGTAGAAGTGTCAGTAATCTTCTACCTACATCTCTGCCAAGAGTAATCTTGCGCGCAGGTAGATACCTTGGAAGCCAATATTAGATACTCTTGAGTTTTGGTCACTGTTGGACCACTACTGCAAAGCAGGGGAGGCAATCCGTGACACACGATCACACCATTTTTACAGCATAAAATAAGCTCAGACATTTATTGTTTGGGTTTTAAAATTAGTGAAGACCTGCTTTAAAAGGCAAAGTCCCCATGTCTCAATTATAATGCAGCCCACTGTAACTGAAAATATTTTTACACGAATTAACTCCCTGGATACATTTTTTCAGTCTTTGTATAGGTTTTTTGGGTCTTTGTACAGGTTTTCCATCTCTGAGGCATGGCATGTTTCCACTCTGCCAAATGAAAGCTCCATACAACAAATTCTAAAACAATGTACTGTATTAAAACATATGAGAACTAACCTCCATCCTGAGTGACCATGCCAATGGTTCCACCGGTGTAGAAGACTAACACTTTTGCTATGTCATGACTCTTCTGTGAGACAGAAGATTGGTGCATGAGCACTGCAGCATTCTGAACAACATGACTACTTCTATCACTGTCACCATTTGCAGCCGCCATGACAAATTATGGTCTGCCTTTCACTGCGTATTTTCTAAATGGTAGACAGAAGGGAAAACAAAAACTGTGATTATACTTTTAATTATGTAAATGATAAAATATTGAATAGCAAAATAGTAGGTCTTCAGAATATTTAATTTTAATTTATTATGTACCATTGTGCAGTTTCTGTGAAGTCAAAGACAGAGCAGGACTGCTGACTTTACTCTGCATGTCATAAAAGATAACTAAGGTCAAGTTGTGTATGGGACTGGCAACTTCATCACGTAAACAAATTACTGTGGCGCCACCTCAGTTTGGGTGACAAGAAGCTCACACAGCAAGCAGAAGTGAGGAGAAAACGTCAAAAGGAATACCAAGAAAATAAGCAGCCCAGGGCTGTCACCTCAGGGGCACATTCCCATAGTCAGTTATGACTGAAGGGGCTATTATTACTACAGAAACTACTGGTGGAAATGAAGAACAGTGGGATGTGTTCTTCTGTATCATCCACATAAGTCGCCCATGCCGTTAGAGTTATGATTAGGCTTAGGGTTCCTTAACCTAACCCTTACCTTTTTTTGCTGCGTCTCTGAATTATTTTTTAAAGCCATATCAAACAGGCGCCCCACTGTTCTTCATTTCAACCAAAACTAAGAGTGTAAGAGCACATATATATAAAGGCTTCTTTAATTATTTTTTAATAAGTCGAAACAGGGTTAGGGTTATTTCTTAAAAGCAGTCCAAGTGACACAGCCAACATATCAAAAACCATTTGGTCAACATGGCATTTATTATTCTGTTATTCTATCATAACTGTACAATTACTGATAATTTCTTTTTTTTAATATAGTAAGGCCTACATATTACTTTTGCATTCTTGCTCTAAACTTTTGGTTCTGCTGTCGGCGATAACTGGTTTTAGTAGAAACTGCAGATTCTACTCGTATGCTATTAAAACTGCCATCTGAAATATCTGATTTTACTTCCTCCAATTTTTACTCTTTTTTTATTCACTTTGAGTGCAGTATTATAAATTATTTATTCTAATTAATAACAGTGATGAAAGACTACTATGCTGCGTGATTAAGCATGCATTTTTTTTTTAAACCTCTGATGGGTTATAATTAGGATATATGTTTTCAATTCCAAATAATATGAACAACTGCCGATAAGGGAAAGTAGCATCACACTTGTCAAATCATTGTAAATAGGGCAAATCACAATTACCAATAATACTTGTATGTTAAAAAAAAAAACCTAAACAAACAAATACGAGATAAAACAGAACAAAATCAAACAGAAACTCCAAACAAGAATAATATTAAGGAGGAGGGGTGTAAGGCCTGGTGGTTCCAGTTATATAACTGAATTTAACAGATATTTAATTGACATTCACCTGTCAAAAGTCATATGTATTGTAAGAACTTCATCAGACCTTCATGTCCCAATAACTATATATTATCTATTGCTCTTGTTAAATATTGTTTGACTATATTATGCAGTTCCCTAGGTCATTCTATTCTTAACACCTCTTCTATATTTATAGGTAAATTTGATGCCTGCAAATAATCTAATATTGGTATTCTCATTTGTTCATATATCTTACATTTTAATGAGAAATGCTCTATATTACTGTCTTGAAGACATCCTGCACAGTAAGGTTCTTCTATTCTGAAATAGCCTTTTCCCAGCTGTAGTTTGAGAAGTTTCTTTTTATTGGTAATTTCCAAAAGAACGTTGCTGATCGCTCCGCACAGAATATTCACTAGGAGTTATTTCCCTTTAGCCATGTTTTGTGGAAGCAAGTATCGATTGTAATTAGGAACTGTCACACTATTAGAGGTGCAAAACAGAGACAACAATAAACAAAATAAATTTAAAACAATAAGGGGATATACTGCTAATTTGACGGATTGACTTACAAACTGATGTACGAACATCGGTCCATCAAATTAGCAGTCTATCCACTGTCCATCAGTCAGTTCATCAGTCAATCATAAGGAGTACACCAGTCAGTCACTCGGTCCGTCAGTCAATACTTGAATCAGTCCATTAGTAAGTCAGACATTTAATATTTCGTCAGTCTATGAGTTTTAATTAAAAAATTAATTACGACAAATAGCCTAAAAGTCAATTAAATAATAAACCAAAAGCCTCATGCTTTAACACTCCACCACTGCCCTTTTTTAATACAAGGTAATTGTCTCTGCGTTTTGCACCTCAAATAGTGTGAAAGTTCCTAATTACAATCGATACTTACACACTAAGATACATGTCCACGAAACAGTGCTAAAGCACAAAACACTGTTAAAACCTTTAGCACGCTGTGGGCGACATGTGTCGCCAAAAAAAAACCTATGTTCTGACAGCTGTTGTCGACTTTTGTCGCCTTACGGATATCATCGTTTCTAGCATTAGGACTTGTGTACACGTGATTTCAGCCCCGGATGTTAAGTTCTAATGTTATTTGCAAGAGAGTTAGCTTCTGTTTCCGATCTTAAAAAAGTGATGGGTGTATTCGCGTTTATTTTTTGCAAATTTTTTAAATCGAAATCAATCGGCATCAAGCACGCGGCCATTTTCACTCTAATTCTAATGGATTCAGACTCAGATGCGATGGCGAGGACATTGTTGTCTTTATTAGCGCTGATATCGGTTCTCAGAATGTGGGTGATGGCAGAGATGGAAACGAAAGTAGAATGTCATTGCTAGCATGTCTAATTTTAGGGGTTAGGATTACGTTTATGGGAAAGGTTTAGGGTTACGGCCGAAAGTCACTGCTGATGAGGGCATTTGTTGCTTTGCTACTGATGATGGGTGTAATGAAAAGATCGTCATTTGATTTGTATTGGTCAAATGACTTTCATTGAGATGCAAGAGATAAGGACTCTTCGTTTGTTAGTTATTTTTTTTTTAATTTTTAAAAAAAATTTTAAATTTAAAAAAAAAATTTTTTTTTTTTAAATTATCTTTTTATCGTTTTTCCATTCCTCTCTCATCTAACATGTACACAAACAAAATTTACATCATCAGATTCATCATTCATTCATTTCTATACAGTCCAAAAATGATAGCAATTGACCAAAAAAACTAAAGAATTTACAAGTCACCCACTATAAAAATGGGGCGTTGTGAAAAAGAATGCAGCTGCAGGCACACTGTTTTGGGAAAAGAATGCAGCGTGCTAAAGGTTTAAAGGGAAATAACTCCTAGTGAATACTCTGAACCGAACAATCGGCAACGTTCTTTGGAGATTACCAAAGTTTCTTATTAGGCCTACTGGTAATTTTCAACTTCCTAGATATTTAAGCATGTATCATAACAAATTCTACCCATATTAGCGCCGTAAAAGTGGAGATTACGATTTTTAAAAATCGTGAGTGTATAAACATTCACTGACAGTTCAATTATTAATTAGGCAGGGCCTACTTAATTTTCATTAGCCTACTTAGACTGAAAAAAAAAGGATTTTCAAAGCTCCTTGACAGAAAATATCATATACAAAGTACTTACGATTCAATTATTCCAAACAATATAAGATTAATTACCATTGATATTGGATATTAAATATTCACGCTGTTGTGATCCAACTTGTGAAATGACATTATTTTTCTTTTTTTAGCAACGGTTTGTAATCCACTTGATAATTTGATATCAGCGCTTGCATTTGCAAACCGCAGGCGCTCTTCTTGATTTGGAGAGAATTTTACTCGTGTCTAAAAGTTGCACAAATATGCCGATTAAATCTTTCTGAAACAAAAATGGTTGAAATGAACAACCGTGGGTCGTGTACATAAATATTCACACGGACTCGTGGATAAGAATTAGTCAAAGGCTTGCGTCGTAAATAAACCCACTGAATACTACAGAAAATTGCCCCTTGAAACGTTCCTATAACATGCCTCACATTACTTTACTGATTAAAACAAAATAATACAAAAATGATAAGGATGCACTTGGAGAGACAGAGAAATATTAATTCCTATTTTCAAATGTGATGCCACTTTCTCATGTCGGCAGTTGTTCATATTATTTGAAATTGAAAACAATATATATCCTAATTATAACCCATCAGAGGTTGAACGGGATTTCTGTTTATCTTCATTAAAGAACAGCGAACAACATAAAAGAGAGGTTATAAGCAATATGGAGATCCGAATCAATTCCATCCAACTGATAGCCTATCACTTCTGATGCTTTTCTGTTGTCTAGTTTTCTACTTTTTTTTTTAAACAAAGTATTCCGTTCAACCCTTGATGGGTTATAATTTGGCCTTGTAGTGTAATAAATTCAAGACAATAGAATCAGACTTCCGATATCCAAATATACCATCTTCTTCTGCCCTCCACTCAGTCCAAATATAGTCAATCAAAACCAAAATTATGTGAATCAATTTGTGTGTGACACCCACTTTTCAAGAAAGAAACAAACAATAAAAAAACAAACAAACTAATACAAGCCACACAAAAAAAAAAAAACAACCAAAAAAAAAAGTAAAGTCTCTCACAGCTGCCCTGCTGTTAACAAGGTGAAAGGGGTGAGAAGGCCTGGAGGTGTCCGAGATTACATCAAATCCACCAACTATGTCCCATCATCCACACGAGTACTCCATCAGACTACCCCTTATCCTCACACCATCATTGATCCTTATATATTCATTTTAGTTCTTGTTATATACTGTTTTACTTGGGAGCCGCGCTGGTGTAATGGCTACGGCGTTGTACTGGCGACCAGGTTTTCGTGGTTCAAACCCGGGCGTCAGCGTTTGAAGAAATGTTTACGACCGGAAATTTGACTGAATAACCTGAACGGCTCCTGCACATAAAGCCCGGGTTGGAAGGAAAATCCACTGACCCCCCCCCCCCTCCCCCCAGCCACGCAATGACATGTCATTGGGCCAAAAGAGCTGGAAAGCTCGAGTGCCGCTGGTTAGGGGGGAAAAAAACTGTTTTACTATATTGTGCAATTCTCTAGGTCTATCTATTCTCAACACCTGTTCCACATTTATGGATGAATTGCATGCCTGTAAATAATATAATATTGGTTTTCTTTGTTGTTCATTCATTTCATTTCATAACCCTCCACTCCCAAAGGAGCATAGGCCTTCAACAAACACATGCCAAGTCCTCCTGTCACGTGCCATCATCTCAAGTTCTTTCCATGTTCTCCTCATCATTTTCACCTCTGTTTCCAACTCTCTTCTCCATGTACTTCTTGGTCTTCCTCTGCCTCTCTTGCCCTGGGGGTTCCAGAACAAGGACTGCCTTGTAATGCTATCAACAGGTTTCCTCAGTGTGTGTCCTATCCATCGCCATCGTCTTCTTCTCATCTCTTGTTCCACTGGCACTTGTCCAGTTCTTGTCATCAGTTCCACATTGGTAACCTTGTCATACCATTTTAATCCCTCTATTCTACGCAAGCACCCATTTATGAAAGTCTGTAGCTTTTTGTTGTTGTCTTTGTTGTTCTCCATGTCTCCGAGCCATACAATAGGACTGACTTCACATTTGAGTTGAAGATTCTTATTTTCGTGTTGGATCCTATTTCTCTTGATCTCCATATATTTCCCAATGCAATGAAAGCTCCTCTTGCTTTTTGTATTCTTATTTTGATATCGCTGTCTGTCCCTCCAACTTTGTCTATATTACTGCCAAGATATGTGTATGATTCTATATCTTGTATTGGCGTTTCTTCAAGTTCAACCCTGTTTTCATTACCTGCATTTATTCTCATTATTTTTGTCTTTTCCCTGTGTATTTTCAGACCCAATTGCTGTGACCTCTCATCGAGTGTTTTCAATTTGTCCTGCATCTGATTACGGTTATGGGACAGGAGAGCCAAATCATCAGCAAAATCCAGATCATCCAACTGCTTAGTCAGAGTCCACTGGATTCCATTTCTGTTGTGTGTTGTCGATGATCTCATAACCCAATCTATTGCCAGCAAGAAAAGAAATGGAGACAAGAGGCATCCCTGTCGCACTCCTGTTCTTATCCCAAATGGTTCTGTAAGCTGTCCTTCATGAAGAACTCTGCACGTCATGTCTTCATAGGTTTTCTTTATTAAATTAATGATTTTCAGGGGAACTCCATAATGCCTCATCAATTTCCAAAGTGATTCTCTGTCCACACTGTCAAATGCTTTTTCGTAGTCCACAAATCCGATGTATAGTAGTGAATTCCATTCCAGACTTTGTTCATACTTCCTACATTTTAGTAGGAAATGCTCTATATTATATTTTTCTAGACACTGCACTGTAAGGTTCTTCTATTCTAAAATATCCCATTCCTAGCAGCAGTCTAAGAAGTTTCTTATTGCTAGGAATTTTTAGCTCTCTAGATACCTGACACGTTCTCGTTGAAGTCTTGAACAATTTATATACATGTCCGAGCATTTCTTGTTAAAATGTAGGAGGTATGAACAAATGAGAATTCCAATATTAGATTATTTGCAGGATCAAATTTACCTATAAATACTTTTTTTTCCCCCTTAACTAGCGGCACTTGGGCTTTCAGCCCTTCGGCCCAATGACATGTCATTGCGAGGCTGGGGAACCTGAGGACTTTCCTTCCAACCCGGTCAGGAGCTTCGCTCCTTCCCATCCACAGAGGGTTTATCACAGGAGCCGCTCAGGCTATTCAGTCAAATTTTCGGCCGTAAACATTTCTTCAAACGCTGACGCCCGGGTTTGAACCATGAACACCTGGTCGCCAGTACAACGCCGAAACCATTACACCAGCGCGGCTCCCAACCTATAAATATAGAAGAGATGTTAAGAATAGACAAACCTAGGGAACTGCATAATATAGTCAAACAGTATTTAACAAGAACAAAAGTTAATATATAGTAATTGGGAATTTGAACGGTCTGATGAAGTTCTTACAATACATATGACTTTTGACAGGTGAAAGTCAATTAAATATCTGTTAAATTCAGTTATATAACTAGAACCACCAGGCCTTTACATCCCTCCTCCTTAATATTATTATTCTTTGGGGTGTCTGTTTGATTTTGTTCTGTTTTATCTCGTTTTTGTTTGTTTAGGTTGTTTTTTTTTAACATACAAGCATAATTGGTCATTCTGATTTGCCCTATTTACAATGATTTGACAAGTGTGATGCTACTTTCCCTTATCGGCAGTTGTTCATATTATTTGGAATTAAAAACAACATATATCATAATTATAACCCATCAGAGGTTGTGGACCGAGATTGGTGTTCAATAGTTTCTCAGTTGCCACCTTGATTGCCTGGATTTCTGCATCATAGTTGTTACAGAATTTCCCCGATGGTACTCTGACCGTATTATTCTTTTAATTAAGCTTATGATCTCTGCTTTACTCATCCCCTCATTTTTTCTACTTCTTTATTTCTCACGATTGCCCGCAAGTCTGCAACATAAAAGTCTATGTTTATTATTTATGGAATTTTTAGTCAGAAAGTGGTTCCTAATGACGTCATATTCCCCCCCTGATCTCCTGGGTAGTGAGATCGAATGCCTAGCCTTCTCTGATAAGGGCGAAAAAATATAGGAAGTCACTCGGCATTTGGAAATCGTAAAGAGTAAGCCATTGTCGCGCTTGGCTGAGAAAATTCTGGCACTCTGTCGGTTTAGACCACCCTGGTTTTTTAGTCCCTCCCATTTATTTTTATTTTTTGTCTCTTGACAGCGGTAGATTGGGGAAACTGGTCTGTCACTTTGTAATTGGACAAGTTAACTCTCCTTTCTCTAGCGCGGGCGAGCGGGGGAATATCGTAAAGAGTAAGCCATTGTCACGCTTGGCTAAGAAAATTCTGGTACTCTGTCGGTTTAGACCACCCTGGTCTTTTAGTCCCTCCCATTTATTTTTATTTTTGTCTCTTGACAGCGGTAGATTGGGGAAACTGGCCTGTCACTTTGTAATTGGACAGGCTAACTCTCCTTTCTCTAGCGCGGGTGAGTATCTTAAGTCTTTTCATGTCTTCTGTATGATGGTCAGCATAATTTGTAAGGCGTCCCGGGACTCTTTTGTTGCTGGTGGCGGCGACATTCCTAGAGCTTTGACACTGGAGAATGACGTTGCCTTTCATGTGACCGTGCATGGCTAGAAACTCTACGCCAGAATGTCGGTCCAGCTTTAGTATTGCTTTCATCCAAGAAATACGGGAAACCAAGTTCCCGGGGCCTTGCGTCATTATTACGCACGCACCATGTTCTGGGGACTTCGACTCGCAGGTGAGACGAACATCTGCAGGCTTTAGTCTCCTATATAATTGTGCAACTCACTTGTCTAGCATTTAATGTCTCAAGAATTCTCTATTTAGAGTGGGCGCTGTTCAATAACTAGTTCTGACGACCAGCTACATTTTGGTGTTATTGGAATTCTTTACATGTCGGTATGAGCTCTTAATTAAATAGATAGTGGGTGTATTAGGAACTTAGTCATAATCTTCATCAGGGGTTAAAGCGTATAGTATTAAGTTTTTACTATCACTTATCATGACGGGAAAGTGAATAATTAAGTTTGCTACCTACCACTAAACCATGAAGATGTTTCAACTAGTAACTGTTTGTTCAAAGGAAAGTGGGTGTGAGTTTATGTCAATTTTTCCTAAACAGCGGTAAATCCAACTTAAAGTGCTGCTATGAGTTCCTGTAAAGAATTTTCCTAGTGTTGTAAATAATTGTGCTATATTGATGACTCCTAAGAGTATCCTGTACAAATAACATAGAGGATTACCAATGAGTACCTTTATAAGGTATATTGTCATATGGTATATATGTAAATATATTACCCCATGCTACATCCGCAGCAAACCCCAGAGACAGCCAACGCTCAAGCTCACCAAACTTCAGAATAGTGCGCCAATCCTAACCTCATTTGTAGGTAGCTTTGGCCCTGTTCACTCCACATGCACACACGCAGTCACATTCTGACTAGCCAGCGTCTCTCGGTTATAGTATGGCGCATTGCCTTCACAAAACCTGAGTTTGGATTCGTTCAACCCGCTGAATATCATGGTTTATTTATATATGAGTAACTCGTGAATATATTCCCCACTGACGTCCGTCATCCTTGGATTAAATTGATTTCCACACCTCGTCAGAAGAGAGAAAGGGAAGAGGATACTTTTTCAAGTGTAGAGGAATAATACATCACTGACGGAAAGGGAAAATATAGACTCAGCGACTCAGAGACAGTGTGGGAGTTAATAAATTATCGAGGAAGTGCTTGGTTGTGCTTATAAGAGAGAGTGTTTACCTCTCGACATTGTTTCTTTGGGCTTTGTTTTTATTGGGTTGTTTGTTGTCTGTGTAGCCTAGATCACGGTTGTCTCCCCATAGAGACTGGAGACTGTTGGCGGGACATAGATTAGTAGTGGGTGTTTGTGTTATTCCAGGTACCTCATGTGGATTTCCTAATTTATTATTATTCAACTTAGCATGCCATTCTGGGTTGTAAACCAGAATCGGTTTGAGTTTTTTTTTCTGTTGTGTGGTTTTCTTTAAGTTAGTGATTGTGAATTTATTTGATTTCCCTGACATCGCTCAGGCATAATAGTTTTTTTTTAATTTTATATTTACACTTTAAACAAACATAGAAAAACTATTAGCGGATCAGAATTCCCTTTCTATCTCTATATTTGTTATTGTTCAATGTGAAGTCACTTGTTGTGTATGAGTCCCTTACTCAATATATATTCAATTGTTGATATATGTGTGGAAGAGAGTGTGAGTGGGGTTAACATCTAAAAAAAAGTCCGAGTGGCGGGATAAAAGATTGTTTATCAGCTTTGTACTCCTGACTGTTACACTTCCACTCAACATTCACATTCTCTATTTCAGACACACATCTCACTCCTCATTCAGACTTTTTTTCTGTCGCAGACAGACTCTTTTTCTCCACTCGTGACAGCCATGTGGCCGCTGCACTGACACAATTTAAAAAATTGGGAAACTTACCCACCACAAAAATATTTATAGAATGTGTGATTCCTGTATACACACATTGGGATCCTCGCCGGTGCTATGGAGTTCGTGCACTGTGCTGAGATCCTCCTTGTGTGATCTAAGGGAGGAGATCGGAGAAATGATAGAGTTGTCTATGTGCAAATGACGATGGTCATCAAAACCAAACCATTTATGCAGAAGACACCATCGCCTTGCCGCAAGAAAACGATGTGTTTTCATTGGTTTACCCCTCAACACGATAAAACTGCAACTATGGAATATAAACCTATAACGATTCAGAAATTGTTATCTCAAAGAAAAAAATCTAGTTCAGTAAGGATTGTCAAACGTGAAAGAGAATACCGGCTATGATCAAACGATGCAGCAAAATAAACGTTAATCCTGCATAAGAAAGAATGAGCACGCCATTTAACTGACAAATAGAAAGAGAGAGAGAGACTAGGCACTTCAAAGATTCGAACCAGGTCCATTCTGGTGATGCAATCGCCTCGCTGTAAGAAATCTGTGTGTTTGCTAGATCGACACAGTAAAGTAGTGGCATGTGTTAATTGCCTAAGCAAGTGACTTACACCGTTTGCCTCTATTAAGTTCCGATTGATTTTTCTTTAATTTAATTTAATATTAAGTGCAGCCAATCCTGACATATGACAGAGATTCATGGACAAAAAAGTACACAAGGAAGGAGAGACCACATAGATTGGGGAAGTATAAAAGAATGTGAATAATATCACGAACAGCACAACTGAGTGATAAATATGTTGGGGGGGGGGGGGGGGGGGGGGGGGGGACTGTTCAAAGGAAGCTTACTATTCATATTAGAAGTAAGAAATCGACTTTCTTTGGACATATGAGAAGAGGTAAGCTGGAATGTATTGTGACATGACAGATTGGCTTCCACAGTGGGATAGCTGTGCTTGTTGGTATTTTCTTTGCAACTGAGCTTGCTAGCATGGCATTTTTGCTAATTTTTTCTTTTGCTTGGGCCACAAAGTTAGTTCGCTTGATCCTGCATCTTCCTAGCCTATTCATTCTTTGGAGCATGGGGTGTCCTTCGAGCCTCTTAAATTTTTCCGCTTGTTGTAGGACTCTGCTGTCAAGTCTGTCCTCCATTGACTGTAGCCCTGTAATGTTTTCCATATTTTTGATTTTTGTGGACTTTAGGGCCCCTGTTATAATACGTGCTGCTTGGTTTTGGAGTCTGTTTACTCTGTCAAAATTTGACTTTGCTGCCGTCGACCAAGCTGTGATACCGTATTCCATAGCAGGTCTCACTCTGCCTGTGTACAGCTTTTTGAGGATATTCTCATCAGCACCCCATGTGGTACCAGCTAACTTTTTTCATGATGGCCATGCGAAGTTTTGCCCTTAGCTGTATTTTGGTTATCTATGATTTCCACGTCATTCGGCGGTCTAGTGTGATTCCTAAGTATGTTGGTGTTTCATCTTCTCCTACTGTCTGCCCATTTAGTTGTAACTTTGCTTGCTGTGGTTTGTTGGACAAGGTAAAAATAGCGTGTGTTGTTTTTTGTTCATTGATTTTGAGCAACCACTTTCTGGACCAACTTTCAAGGGCTAGCAGTGAATCCTGCATGCGCACTCTTTCTGTGGTGATGTATTCTTCTGAAGTCCACATGGCCAGATCATCAGCATAGAGGGAGTTGTGGACATTCTTGTGGATGTTTTCTGTTATATCATTTATATATATAAGGAAAAATGTTGGGGAAAGGACCCCACCCTGTGGGACTCCATGTTCCATTGTAGTCTTTTTGCTTAATTGTCCGTGCAGCTGCACTCTAGCTGTTCTGTTTGTTAGATAGTGACTGATCCAGTTATACATTCTTCCACAGACTCCATATTTAAGCATTTTAACTCTTAGCTCATCTTTCCAAACTTTATCAAATGCTTTCTCCATGTCTAACCAGACTGCTAATGTGTGCTTTCCTTCTTGGAAAGCATCTTCGATTTCCTGTGCAATGTAGGCGACTTGGTCCTCTGTAGACCTATGTTGCCTGAAGCCTGCCTGTTGGTGCAGTAGAATTTGTTTTTCTTCGAGGTGCCAACTTAATCTGGTATTGATCATTCTCTCCATAAGCTTTCCCGTGCAGCTTAGAAGGCTGATGGGTCTGTAGCTGTTGGGGTCCATTAGGTCTTTGTCCTTTTTAAGGATTGGAACTAGTACTGCTTCTTTCCAGGCCTGTGGTACAATTCCACACTTCCAGCTATAGTTCATAATCTTGAGGAGGGCTTTCTTGGCATTAGGCCCTAGCCCTTTAAGCATGTCATTTGTTACCGCATCTTTTCCAGTTGACTTTCTTTGCTTAAGGGATACAATGGCTGCCTCTAGCTCTCTCATGGTGAGGTTTGCTGTCATGTGCTCTCCATGAACAGTTGATATATTTTGGTAAAGTTCTTGCTCTTTGATAATTTCCTGTTTTCTGTCAGGGGGAACATTTATCTGGCTCTCATGTGCGAATTTTTGAGCAAAGACATTTGCTGCTTCTTTCTTTGTGAGTATTTTCTCATTTTGTTATAGGGCTATTTCCTTATTTTTGCATTCCTCATCATTTAAGGCTTTGGCGAGCCTCCATAATTTTCTTCCATCTTTGTCGAGGTTAAGACTTTCTATTGTTTTGATCCAGTTATTTTTGGCTGAACAGTTTAACGTTTTCCTGTATTTTGCAGAGATAGCTTTATAGGCGATGTTTGCCTCAACTGTTTTGTCCTTTTCTGCTACATTTCTGGCTTCTGTAACCCGTTCTTCCAGTTCTTTGAGTTCTTCTGTCCAGTACGGCTTATAATCTTTTCTTGCCCCTCGTGGTATTGATTCTAGGGCAGCTTTCAGAACTGCTTTATTAAATCCGTCAGCTATTTCTATAATTCTTTTGTTCTGGGTGTTTATCAAACCACAGTATTCATCTGTCAGTGCTGAGAACTTGTTCCAGTTGGCATTTTTGTAGTTTCAGCTGGGTAATGGCTTATGGAAGTGGAGTGTATGTTCCATATTAATTATTAGTTTGATTGGTTTGTGGTCACTGCCTGCCAATTGGTTGAGCACAATGCGCTCGATCTTATGGTTGATGTCTCCTGTTGAGAAGGCAAGGTCGAGTGTTGAGGTTGATTGCCATCTTCTTGAGTAGAAGCTGGGTGTATCATCTGCTCTATTGATGAGTTGCAGATCTGAGTCAATCTCCCAGTCCTCTACCTCAATGCCACGGGTATTGGCCTCTATGTAACCCCACCTTTCTGAATGGCTGTTGAAATCACCAACATCCAGGCAGTTGGTGCGCCTAATCTCCATTGTGGCTAGTGAAAGATCTCTATCTGGAAGGGGGGATATAGGTTGTACACTCTAACGGTCTGGTCATCTATCGTGATGTCAGCTCCTATAATTTCTGCCTGACCGTTTGTAGCAACAGAAAGCTCTATGCTAGGCAAGGAGTTTCTGATTAACATGAGTACTCCTCCCTTGTGTCCCTCTCTATCAAGCCGGAAGGTTTCATATCCTCTTACAGAAAATCTGTGGTTTGAGTTTAGGTGTGTTTCTTGAATGCAGGCTATGTCAATTTGTTCATCGTGTAATTTTTTAGCGAGCGGTACTTTCTTCTTTAGGGCACCTTCTGCATTCCATTGGAGTATATTGAGTGTTCTTTCCTGGGTGTCTTGGCCAGTAGCATTTTCCCTAATATTCCACGCCCTGGCTGCACGATGCGGAGATAGGTGACCACCAGTAGCTTTGGGTGGACCCCGTCGAGGCAAGGGGTCCGGCACTCTTCCCACCTGGCGGATCTCCTTGGGTCGAGCACCATCTCGTTAAGTCATATTTGTGTCTGTCATCTCAAGGCGGTTTGCGTTGCACTATGTTGTGCGCCTTGCGGCCCAGTGCATCCGTCTTCAGCATGCATTTGTTCGGGACTGCTTCCCTAGCCTCTGGTTTTCCGTGACCTTCCTGCAAGGCAGCAGTTGCTTGGCATCAGAGTTGTCTCTCATAGGAAAGCTGTCTTTCTGGACTAACGAGTCTTTCCTACCCTGGTTTGTGTGAAGTTGTCTTTCTCTTAGGTGGATTGTCAACCAAGACTATCGTGCTCCTCCTGCGCTGATTTTTTTTTTGAGCGGGGGCGGGGGGAGCGGGAGGGGGGGAGGGGGGGCAGGGTTTACTCCCTGGGGGGAACACCCACCCAGAAATGGGTTATCTTTTTAAAAAATTAACAGAAAAATAACTAACAAACTTGTTGACATAAAATTTGGCCACATGTTACAAGAGATACTATATTTTATGATGAACAAAGTTTACTTTATAAATTTTAATGTTTTATGTGAAAATAATTAATTAACATGAAGTGATGAAAAAAAAAAGAAAGGAAAACTCCCAGTGCACCTGGGAATGAATTTCACTCACATAAAAGGTGCAAAGAATGCCAAACCAACAGATGATGTGCATAACATCCCTACCTATGGCGTGAACCACCCAAAAATGTCTACCCCAATGAGTTTTGTAGATATGGCTCTTGCAATATGACCCTTTTAAATAGCACAAATTTAGAACTTTGTATAGCAATATCTCTGTTTCTATACCATGTAAGAAAAAAGTGGAGGTTCATGCCATAAAGGATAACATGGGCTATAAGTGTGCAAAATTTGAAGGCCATAGCTTCAAAATTGTAGAAAATATCACCGGAACTGTGAATCGCAAGCCCTGTTTTCGTTAAAGTTTAGTTTTTTAAAATGTTAAAACACTTATCTGATTCTCTTTGAACATTGATAACTCATAAACTATTACAGATAAACACATAATTCAAAAAGAATATCAAAGTAAAAAGGCTTATAAATATTTAAAACACAATTATTATATGAAAATCAAAAATAACATTTTTTGTCTTTTTCTGGGTGTATATGCCCCCTTAAAGGATAGAGGACAAACAGTGAAGAATGAGTCAAGAAAGCATTTAACCCATGAAGTGGGAGCGGATTGGTGCAGACCAGAGCATGTACCACTCGCCGGTGGGTTCTGCATCTACACCTATAGGGTTCCACCTACTCCTCAGCCCATTTAGTCTGACCCCTCACCAAGGACCTGTCCAGCTTGGGTGACCCTGCCAGGAGTAAAACTCCCGCCGGCATAGCTCCCGGGATCATTGGGGCACTCAAGCTCTCCAACCAACGGAAAGGTAGGCTTACATGTGGAGAGTGATTCTTTCAGAAGTTTGAACGCGTGTCTGCCTTTACTACTTTCCTTCTATGTTGTCTTCCATTCCTTGTTTATGTTTAGCTTCACTTGGCTTTTAATCTCAGATTTTCCATCTTACGTTGTTTTTACTTATTCTTTCATATTTGGCAGTCTGGTCTGCTAACTCGTTACCAGCTATACCAATGTGTGCTGGAACCCACACTAGCCTCACACTGCAGCCTCTGTTCACTAATGATGTTCTAACTGAAAGAATTTCTTCCTTGATGTCTGGCCAGCTGCATTTACCTTGGTGTTTTAGTGCTTGCAGTGATGATAGTGAATCTGTAGATATCATAACTGCATCTGGCGGATTATCTTCAATTATTTCTAAACCTTTTAAAATTGCTACCATCTCCGCAGTAAAAATTGAAGCACCTTCAGTTACACTACAGCTCTTTTTAATTCCCACTGTGGTATTGCCCACTATCGCCCTTGGATCCAACAGTGTAAACAGCCAAGCTTTGTTTTGAAAGTGGATTTATGAACTTTCTTATTACCGTCTTGGCTTCTTTGTGTTGTTTAACCTTTTCAGTGAGTGTGTAGTCTATGATTGGTGCTTTTAGTTCTCAGGGTGGTAAAGTGTATAGTATTTTTATTACTATAATGTGTCTGACAGTTCTTTGACACATATTAGATCTTCAACAGTTCTCCATACTGTTGGATATCTTTCCGTATCAATGGGACGTCCCATACACTAGGATGGTTTTGGGCAAATCCTATAAGATATCGGTGTCATCCCCACGTTTAATCTTCAGCCAGTTATTGCGGTAATCGATTATGGACTGAGAATACTGTAATCATATTGATATGGTCACAAAGTGAACGACTGGAATGCATTCAAAATGAAAGAACACGTATGGTCTTCAGCTGTACGAGATACATTCATGTCTTCAATTATGCGGTATGTCCTCCAATACCATAATTCCCGCCGTTAGGTACTTCGGTCAAAGTATGGCTGGCAACCTAGCAAAATGGAAAGAGTTTGTTGTTGCCCTACAAGATGCCACCAGGTGTGATAGCCACTGACTGCTTTGACAGTCTGCGGCTAAGGACCAAAGAAGAATATAATTTAAAAGAAGTGTTGTATGGTAAATTCCATCATGAATATTTGTTAAAATAATGAATGGTAACTCCGCCTATGCCGGTCCCAAGCCCGGATGAAAAAGGAGGAGGGCGGCCTGCATGGAGGCCGTAAGGAGGCAGCCCCTCCACCATGCAAAGGCACAACAGGCCAATCACCTGTTTGCTTTAAAACATGATTACGCGAACTACAAGAGAGAAAACCGGACTGATTCTAAAGGCGACGAACTGGAACGGACTACGGACTACGACTTATGGAACTTGGAACACAAGAAGTATAAATGGGAAGGAAGAGGAGCTGGTGGAAGAGATGAGGAAAGCAAAACTAGAAATCCTGGCTACAACGGAAACAAAGAAAAAAGGACAAGGAGTCATGGATCTCGATGGCAACACGCTGCTCTACAGTGGTGTACCCATATCTGAAAGAGCTAAAGGGGGCGTGGGTTGCATTGTGGCCCAAAATCAAAAAGATAGTATCAAGGGATGGAACTTTGTCTCGGAGCGCATTATGGTTGTAAAACTAAAAGAAGGAGAAACCATAGTCAACCTGGTCATAGTGTATGGGCCAAATGAGGATGAGAGAGCAGAGGTCAAGGAGGAATTCTTCGAGCTGCTTCAAAGGACAGTGGATGACTGCCTAGATGAAGTTATCATGCTCGGAGATTTTAATGCCAGAGTTGGAAATGACCATGCTAGATGGGGTGGAGTTATCGGAAGATATGGAGAAGATACTCTCAATGACAATGGAAAGCGACTCCTTAGATTCTGCAGTGAGCAGAATCTGATCATTACAAACACAAAGTTCCCCCATAAGCGCATACATGCATACACTAGATGTGAACCAACCAAGAATGAGAAGTCAGTGATCGACTATGCCATTGTTCGGAGAAGCTCATTCAGATATGTCCGAGATGCAAGAGTCTTCCAGAGATTGGAAGTGATCACTACCTGCTAACAATCAAACGAACAACTGAAAGAGTTGCTCAGCCTAGGAACTGCCCAACATCACGCAAGAAACCAAGTAAACGAGCAGGAGAAATGAGCATTAGGACCTACAAGCTGAGAGAGCCAGAAATTAAGACCAGATATCAGGGGCTTATTGCTGCAGCGGTGAGCAACACAGAAGAACAACCTGATGACTTGGAAACCCTCTGGATTAAATTCAAGGATATCATAAAGACTGCTGCTGCAGAAGCATGCGGTGAAGTCCGACTTGGGAACCAGAGAAAGAGGACACCTTGGTGGACAGAGGAAGTCAAAGAGAAAATAAGAGAGAAGAAAATGGCATGGAAACAATACTTAGGAGCTAAAAAACACAACAGGACAAATGGAAAAATATAGAGAATATGTGACACTCAGAACAGAAGCAAAGAACAAAGTGCTAGCAGCAAAACAGAAGTCCTGGGAAGAATTTGGAGAAAAGCTAGAAAAAGATGCACAAGAAAACCAGAAATTGTTCTATAAGACCCTAAAGAACATGAGGAAGGAAAAACAATGCCCTCTCAAATTTATAAAGGACAAGCAAGGCAAATTGCTTACTGCCCCGAAGGAAGTAATGGAAAGATGGAAAGAATATTTCTCAGAACTCCTGGATGGTGAGCATGGTGAATATAACACCAGAAATGGTTAAGTATATGGGAGCATCAGGCGACCTATTACTCTTAGGGGTCCTACAGGCAGCGTGGTACAACAAGACCATACCAAAGGATTGGGAGATTGCCATCATAACACCAATTTTCAAAAAGGGTGACAATCGACAGTGTGGAAACCATAGAGGCATATCCCTTCTCAGTGTCCCTGGTAAAATCTACTCTAGAATCCTAGAGCAGAGACTCCGACGCCTAGCTGAGCCACAATTGGATGAGGTCCAGTGCGGATTCCGAGCAAACCGAAGTACTCAAGACCTAATCTTCACACTCAGACAGCTGAGTGAAAAGGCCCTTGAGTATAAGAGTGAGATCCATCTTTGTTTCATAGATCTGGAAAAGGCGTTTGACAGGGTCCCCTGGAGCAAACTTTGGGACTGTTTGGCAAGGAAGAATATTCCAGCACCTCTGATTCATGCTATACAGAGCTTCTACAAGTCTTGCAGAAATTATGTGAGGACAGCAAACCATAAGTCAGAAGAGTTCAGGACCACCACTGGTGTAAGACAAGGTGATATCCTATCACCTTACCTCTTCATACTCCTTATGGACGATGTCATCAAGGCATGTAAGGAGAGAACAAGAAAGTATTCAGTGGGGTACTGGAAGATGAGACAGGTCTATATTTCGGAGCTGGCATTTGCTGATGATGTTGCCCTGATTGCTAAATCAGAGGCACATCTCCAATCCAACCTGCAAGTCTGGAAGGAAGAGCTGGAGAAGAGAGGGATGGTCATAAGCAGCTCTAAAACAAAATCCATGGTGATATCACGAGAAGAAAGAAAACCTCAGATTAAGTTGGGAGAACAGGTCCTGGAGCAGGTCGACCACTTTAAATATCTCGGAGCTATTATAGACCGAAAGGGAGGCATCAAAGAAGAGTTGGCCACTCGAAAAGCAGCGGCTGGGAGACTTTTTCAGGCCATAAATCGAGGATTCCTCAGCAAGAAAGAGGTTGGTAAGAAAACGAAGATGGCTGTATACCGCTCCACCTATGTCCCAGTCTTGACATATGGATGCGAGTCATGGGCAATGACTACAACCCACAAAAGCCAGATCCAAACCTCAGAAATGAGGTATCTGAGGAAAGTGGCTGAAGTAACAAGAAGAGACATGGTCCGCAACCAGACGATCCGTCAAGGCCTAAAATCCCACCCGCTGCAGACCCAAATAGAACAGTTCCAACTAAGATGGTTTGGCCATGTCTGCAGAATGGGAGAAGATCGGCTACCACGACAAGCATGGGAAACAAAGAGCCAGGGATCCAGACCTCCAGGACGACCCAGAGTACGCTGGGAGGACAACATTAGACAATCTTTGAAGGACCGAGGACTAGAATGGAACCAGGCCAGGAAGAAGACAGCTGATAGAATGGTCTGGCGCTCTCTCTTCCAAACCTCTACACCTCACGGTAGAAAGGGAACGACTAAGTAAGTAAGTAAGTATGAATGGTTAAAGAAGATAATTTCTGCAAAGAATTAATTTAATTAAATTAATAAACATAATAATTTTATCATCTCATCTCATAATCGGAACCTCTTCTACCCCGTGAAATGAGGTGTAGAGGGGACCCAAGTGCACAAGGCCCATGGGCGGGACATGTAATCGAAGTGACTTGGCAAACAGGTGATTAGCCCATTGTGCCCGAATAATTTTATCAATACTGATTAATATGTGGCAAGCTAATTTCTGACGTTACAACGCTTTTAAAACATACAATTTAAAGGACATTTCAACTTATTTTTTCTAACTTTGATAAAACTAGAACTAGATCTAGTCATGACAATCATGAATTAATTGACTGAAATTAATAAGTCCTCTTTTTGGTGTTCTATTGTCCTCTTTTTTAACCCCAAAAGTTCACAAAATGTCCTCTTTTTGTGAAAAACGATATGATCACTCTAGTTCAAGTACAACTCCTATCCACAAACACAGAGACAATTGTAAGCATTATGAAATAAAGAAGAGGAGGACTTAGTTGTAACAAGATAAAAAGTGATTTAATGAAAACTTTACAGCAGAAATATGTTTCAGTTAAACTGCATATGAAAATATTGTCATAAATTCTGAGTCTCAAATATCTTTTATAGTTGTCTGTCCAGAAAAATGTCTTTTGTTTCTTCACTGGCTATAATTCAATCTGTACCATTAGTTCATCATGATCATTATTTTCTTGTGCACTCCTTATGGAGCATGGAGCCCCCACTTCAAATGATCCAGTTCTGTGGCAGTTTGTTTGACATGATGAGGTTGCTCCAGCCGCATTTAAAACTTGATATTATTGACACTGTAAGACATGTCTGAGGATGTAGTCATTCTATTCTTTCTTTGTCTCTTCAAAGACCCCTGGGAATTAATTACTTATTCGTTCCTCTTCTACTGTGAGGTGTAGAGGTCTTGGTAATTTCACGTCCATTAATTCATATTTATACAAATATCTTCTACTCTACAAAGAATTTATTTTGTCTGTAGGAAGCAATTATGAATAAGCCATACATCACAAAAACCTCTCTTCTACAAATTTTACCCAATGTATTTCAAAATATCAGACTCAGATATCTAGTCCGAGCACACAAATGAATGGCCGTTATTCGATCCTCAAGATTCAACCACAGCAGCTCACCTCAATGCAGAAAGCCTGTGCCAAAAGTACTTAATGTTTCTTGAATGGCTCCTTCTGTTGCAGTGATTACATGATCATCTGCTAACCCCACAAACAATTACATGATCATCTGCTAGCCCCACAAACAATTACACGATCAGCTGCTAGCCCCACAAACAATTACATGATCAGCTGCTGGCACAATAAACAATTACATGATCAGCTGCTAGCAACACAATTACATAATCAGTTGCTAGCTCCACAAACTATTGCATTATTAGTTGCTGGCCTCACAATTACATGATCAGTTGCTAGCCTCACAATTACATGATAAGCTGCTATGTGATCGTATGGCCTACTACGTCATTTTAGCACTAGGGTGCTGCCACTTATTAGAGTTAGGGTAAGAATACTTAAGCAAGATTTAAACACTGGGTATTTGAGCGCGACTAGTTAGTAAAATAAACACTAGTCACAAACCTATGACGTCATTCAGTCATGGTGTACATGAAATGATGTCATCAAACCTGGTGTAGAATTCATACAAGTGAGAATGGAAGCCTTTCTTTTTTTTTTTTTTAACCACGAGACCAGCAGTGGCAGTTACACCATTCTTCTTGATTTTTGTATTGCTGGTTTTGTATACGTATGATGATAAGTAATCTATGAACCAGCATGGAATTGCCAGAGAATGCAACCACTAAATAAAGGTATATTACTAAGATGAGATTGGACTCACTACTTGAACTCCAATTGGAAGTTTTTGTTGGTTATCTGAAATAGAGTACTTTATTTTCTACGATCATGCAGCCAAAACATCAACATATACGAGTCTCCCAAAAACTAACTGGGTTTTACAAGTCACTTCTGTAACCACCATCTCTGGCGGTAGCCAGTCACACAACAGAAGATAATTAATAAAAAGTACTGGCCCACTTTTCTTCACCCTGTCACAGAACGATTTTATTGGTGCCGTTGACCAACTCGTTTCCGTTGGTGAACCCATTCTACAATGGAAATGGACCAGCCGCAGCTGGAGCACCAGTTGGTATTGTTGTGACAGCAGAATCAACAACTGCAGCAACAGCTTCTGCTTCAGACACAGCAGGCAGCATCGCAACAACCTCTACCGGACTCTGATAATTTTCATACTGCTACCTTGAAGAACATAACGGACACTCTGTACAATGTTACTCAGTCTGCACATTTTCAGAACATTGCTTCCATTGTTACGCCTTTTGATGGGGACCCCTCGCGGTTTAAGAAGTGGTTAGTGGACATAGAGAAGTACGTCTCACTTATCCCTACAGCTACGGATGAAGACCGTAAAAGGGTCGCTTTTTTGTCGTCTCAGTCTCTGGTTACTGACTTCCTTCGACGAAGATTCAAGGACTTCCCTAGGGAGACCTTCCCCTCCCCAAGGAAAGAGATAATCCAGCGTTATTCTCCAGTGACCAACTGTCAGCACTCTTGGACTCTTCTCCGGCGCATTCATCAGGAGAAGCATGAACCTGTGTAAAGTACAGTGACCTGCTGCTCAATCTTTCTGAGGATGCCTTCTTGGAAGATTCTATGCCTTCAACGGATCTAGCCAAACATCTTGTTGGCATCTTCATTGACGGTCTCTCTGCAGACTCTCTCAAACTTCATCTAATTCGTAAAGATCCTCAATCCATCAATGAAGCCATACAGTTAGCAGTAGCCAAAGAAAATGTGAAGAAACGCTTTCAGCAACGTTTGGGACGTGACCCTCGAGTGGAACCCCAGGACGAACATGAACCGATGGACATGAGTCATTATCACTACAGTTGGCAAGGCCTTCCTGCACAACTACGACCTGTTGCTCCTCTGACAGGGGCCCATTCCAATTATCAACATCGATCGCGACATCATCGTAGTAGACAGGCACCTCTGATACATTAGGTATCTACGATTACCTGCTTCACCTGTGGTCAGCCTAATCACATATCTAGGGACTGTGTACACCGACCACAGCATCTTGTATGGCCACAAGCTAACACCAAGTCACAACCACGGAATCACCAGCACAGTCAGGGACAACCTCACCAACCTTCCTGGCCTCCACTCACACCCATGCCAACCCATCAGGGGCTTTCACACTCTTTTTCCCATGGACAGTTCCACCCCAGACCTCTTATGGACCAGGGAAACCCCTGGAACACCCATTAGCAATGACCGTACCAGGTGCGTTCAACAATCCCAAATGACCTCCTTGTAGGGATAGTTCCTTTTATAGCAGTGGAACAATTGCTTCTCCGCATGTTTCTTTTTCCTCTACGACATCTTCCTCTCCTGTTTCTTATGTCTCTCCTCCACATGTAATTCCTGATCCATCCTCATGCCTTATCTCCATAGCTAAGAAAAGCCACCGTGCGCTCATTGATACAGGAGCAACAGTAAGCCTTATTCGCGAGCAGTTATTTTGACAGCTTCACATGCACATTAGTTTTATTCCCTCTTCTACTCCTCTGGCCAACCTCTTTGTTCTCTAGGCACCACAGTCATACACCTTCGGATTGGCTCCCAGTTGCTTGAACATCCGTTCATAGTAACAAGAGGTATGACTCGGAATTTCATCATCGGTCGTGACTTCCTTCTCAGTCATAATGCCCAAATCTATTTTGATTTAAAGCAGATCCACATAAATGGTGAATACATCCCTCTCCACATTGCTTCCCTAATGCGTCTTACTGCTCCTGTCACTTTAAAACCTCATGCTCTGACTATTGTTACTGGTCAGGTCAAATGATCTGATTATGTCTCTTCTGGCCACACTGTCCATGTAGAACCATTACCTGATACCGAAATAAGTGATGACCCTTGCATCAATGTAGTGGACGGTATTGTTCAGGTATCTACAAAGCGTGATTTCCCTTTGATGCTCCTTAATACCTCTGGAAAAACTACCACTATTCAGAGGCACTGTGGTTGCACAGTTGGCATCACATTCCTTGCCTCAACACGCCTCTATTCCTCCTCCCACTTGCCGTCCCTCTACTGCTCCTTCACATTTAATGGGCGGAATAAATCTTCCTCTCCGGTATTCCACCACCGTTGGTGCAGTTACGAATGCGCATTTACCACATTGTAACTTCCCTCCCCAGCACTAATCACTTTCCTCTCCGGCTACACCCCCTCATTCTGGCGACAGGAAGGATTATCGCCGTCCTCCTCCTCCTCTCTACCCACACCTTTCTCCTTCTCCTCGTCTATCCCACCTACATGACTTGCCCTGTTGATGGAGCAATTGACAACTGACTCCCCACATGCCATTCGCATTCGTCAGTTTATCAAGAAACATCAAGACATTTTCGCTCTATCAGATATGGAGCTGAAACAAATATCTACAGTAACCATGGACCTTCACACCACCACTGAAGTGCCTGTCTCTCTCAAGCCCTACCGCACTCCATTGCATAATAGGGAGATTGTGGAAAAGTCAATAGCGGATATGCTTGCCGCAGGCATCATAGAGAGATCTCGGTCCTCCCCTATTGTAATTGTTACCAAGAAGGATGGATCACATCGCTTCTGTTGTGATTATCGGGCCTTGAATGCCATTATCAAGACCATCTCGTACCCCCTTCTTCGAGTTGATGATATCTTGGCTACCATTGGCAAGTCTAAATGGTTCACTACCCTCTATGCCCGATCTGGGTTTTGGTGTATACCAATGTCCCCAGTAGTGAAAATTAAGTCCTCTTTCTTTACACACATAGGGAGTTATGCGTGGAACGTCATGTCTTTTGGCCTTAAGAGCAGCCCTGCTACGTACATGTCCCTTATGGACGAAGTATTGAAGGGCATGCAATCTTTTGCTTTGGCCTACGTTGACGATAACCTGGTTCACACTCTGGGAACCCTTGAGAACCAAGTACTTCATGTAGAAAAAGTGTTTACACGCTTGAGGGCACATAATGTTATGCTCAAACTGAGCAAAAGTGCATTCCTCCAGATAAAGCTAGATATCTTGGCTTCATCATTAATCAAGATGGCGTTCGACCAGACGATACCAAGGTTCAGGCCATTCGTGACATGCCTCCTCCTACCTTTGTCCGTGGTTTCTTGGGCAGTTGTTCATATTTTTGAAAGCATATTGTCAATTTCTCTAGAGCTGCTGAGCCTCTTATTGCTCTCACAAAAAAGTATGCTCGTTTTCATTGGACAGATGCTTGCCAACAGGCTTTTGACTACCTTAAGTATGCCTTACAAGAATTCCTCATTTGGCCTATCCAGACATTCGACGTCCTATGATTTTGTATACGGACGCTTCCATTCAGGCCGTTGGTGCTTGTCTTGTACAAACCAACGTATTGGATGCTCCGCCGATTATTCCCAATGTGCCAAATGAATTACCTATTGCGTTCCTCTCACACACACTCAGTCGGTCTCAATAATGATGGACTGCTACTGAAAAAGAAGCCGCTGCAATACATTACGCATTGCAAAAGTTGGACTTCTATCTTAGGGGTACTAAAGTTCTTATTCGAACAGACCATAAGCCGCTGCTTACCTGGTTGTCCAAGGCTTCAGAACAACCCTGCAAGCTCCAAACCTGGGCTCTGAATCTTCAGAGTTATGATGCTACAATAGAGCATATTCCAGGGGAATATAACACCATTGCTGATCTCCTATCACGGGTCCCGTACAATGCTTGTACTGATATCTGTCCTTCTTTATCGGATCCCAAGGCATCATCAGATCTTGATGATAATGCTAAGGAGATATTGGTTATCAATTCCCATCAAACCCCTCCTGTATTTTCTCATCACGATACTATGGATACTAGCTCTCCAGATGAGCTCCTCTTCTCATCTTTCACAGCAAAAGAACAACTTCAGGATCCTGAACTCATGAAGGTTCGCACTCAGTTACTATGTGATCCCAAATTACACTATCCTTACTTCTGATGACATTCTCTACTGGATTAATCCCAAACAGCCAGATCTTCTTTTGACTTGTATTCCTCGCCATCTTGTCTCTCATGTCCTCCATGCATTCCATGATTCTAATGGTCACATGGGGAGAGATAAGACACGCGATAGTGTATCTAGTCGTTACTACTGGTCCTCTCATTATAAGGACATTGCTGAATATGTTGACTCTTGTAGGACTTGCAAGCAGCGCAACATGCGTCCTCTGCGCATCCCTACTCAGCAGATGGCTCCGACACATTTCCCTATGGAGTGCGTCAGTGTAGATCTTTCCGGTCCTTACACCCTATTACAGTCTGGGAATACCCTTGTCTTACACTTCGTGGATCAGTACTCTGTCTGGCCCAAGTGTTTTCCACTTCGTGGTTCTTCCTCCAAGGACATTACACAGATTTTCCTTACGGAGTTCGTTCCTCGCCATGGCTATCCAAAAACTATCCTTACACATAATGGAAAGCAATTCATTGGTAGGCCTTTCCATTCTACTCCTGTTGATCTGCATATTGACCATAAAATGAGCAGTTACTATCAGCCTCAGTTGAATGGTCATAATGAGAGGATGCATAAGACTCTCCATGACATACTCTCCAAACTTACTTCTGACAACAAGCAGTATTGGGATTTCTTTCTTCCCCAAGCTTTAGAAGCTTTGCGTGTCAATGTTAACAACTCTACAGGTTTCTCGCACTTTTATCTCTTGTATGGCCGAGAACCACGCCTACCCTTAGATAATCTCCTTACTCCTCAACGGAGATATATGGGTGATAATCCCATAGAGATTATTCTGCATAATAAACGTGAAGCCCACCAGAGAGTTCACCATAACGCTCTTAAAGCATTTCAGAAGCATCAACGGTTACATGATAAGGGCGCTCGCTTGCTTCACTAAATCTCTGTTACTACAGCCTTCACTCCATATGAACATTTGTTGATTTTTTTATACAACGGTAATAATCAGAACTTTTAATAGTTTATCGGTTAATATCCTCTAAAAAAAATGTTCTTTGATTACTTATTTCGTTACAATTTAAATTTCTTATTATCACGCGTAGCTTCAATTTGTTAGAATTTTCGGTGTTAAGGTGTGAAGTGTTGTATACTTGTCTGACTTATGACTATTATTAATTTCTTCCATCTCTCGTTTAACTTCACTTTGTTGCGCTGAGCAGTTCTGGTGTGATATGTTGTATGCCTGATTGTTTTGTGACAATTTTCATATACTCAGTTGAAATTGTTTTTTATTAGTTGTATTAATTATTTTAATATTGTATTTTCTGCAATTTCTCATTTCTTGAATTTCACTTCCTGAAGTATTAATTCGTAAAAAATATTTTGCGCTTTTTGTGTGCATCCCCTTTGTTTAGTTTGATCTCTTTTCATGTGAGTCACTAGCCTAACTGTTTTTTAACTTGTAATTTTTTTTTATATTTTTTTATATTTTTAAAAATATATCTTTCTTTTTACTATACAAGCATGGCTGGTAATTATGTACCGTGGCTTCACAAGGATGGTCTACGACTTGGTCATCTGAATATTTACCATCTTCTAGGTAAACTCCCCGAACTTACATACATTCTAAGTAATAATTTTCACATTTTTGGACTTTCAGAAAGTCGCCTAAATGACAGAATAACAGACGATGACATTGCGTTAAATGGTTTTAAAACTATTCGGCGAGACGCAAGCAAAAAACAAGAGACAGGTATAACAGTTTATATTTCCACTTCCCTTAATTTTCGCCGCAGCACACAAAAAACGACTTAGAGACAGCAGAGATAGAATTGTGCATGGTTGGAAATAAAGCTACCGAATCAGGGCCCATTTTCTGGTACCTGTTGGAGGCAACACTTATTCTCCTGCTCCAGACCGAGTCATAGTGACTCTGTTCTCCGTGGCTTTTCTGCAACCCTTTCCCATTTCATCATGTTGCCCAGGAAATTGCCACTTCTCCTGGTGGATATCATGTAGTTACCGCAACGATGGTTTTCGCATTGGAGCATGATAGATCCTTCAAACCAGGATTATGGTATCTTTATCGAAATCCTAGTGCAGGACCTATATGGTACGAAGATTTCACCATAATGATGGACAATGTATTTGCCACAGTCAAGGAGGTTGTTCTTCTTGGTGATTTCAACATCGATATACACAATTCAAATCTAACATGGAAAAATATAATATTATCGTACAACTTAAAACAAATAGTTAACCAGCCTACAAGAGTAACACAAGCATCAACCACACTAATCGACCACATCTACGTAACTTGCCCAGAAAACATCATAGAATGCTCTGTCCCTAATATTGCAATGAGTGACCACTATCCAGTATGCTGTACATGGTCAAAGAATAAATGTAAAGTTCCAAAAAATAAACATGTAAGTATCAAATTTAGAAGTTTCAAACATTTCAGTAAGGAATTATTTTTAAATGACTTGCTAACTGCACCTCTCGCCCGTGTTTACCAACTTCCTGATCCGGATGACGCTATTGAATACTGGACAAAAATTTTTTATAATGTTTTTGACACGCACGTACCAGCTAAGGAAATTCGCGTCAAACGACAATTAAAATCTCCGTGGATCACGCAGGAAGTGTTGGAGGCTATGAGGCAGAGAGATCAAGCGCACAAAAATAAGGACCTCAACACATACAGGAACAAAGTTCAATATTTAATTCGGAAAGAAAAGAAAAATCATTTTAGAAATATGGTTCAGAACAAATCAAATAGTAAGGAAATATGGAAGGCAATTAACACCTTAGCGAAAAAACGTAATGCACCAGACTCATTCTCTTCCAACACTTCATTTACTTGCACCGACTTCAGCAATCACTTTCAAGCAGAAATAAACGGTCTGAAATCCACAATACCACCTTCCTGTAGTGACTTAGACAAACTTTCAGCATTCTGTAAGAACAAATGTACAAACTCAGTTCCACCCGACATTCCTTTTATGACAGTTAATGAAGTGTATAACTATCTTATTGGCCTTAAGGATAATAGCTCATCAGGGCTTGACGGAATTAGTAATCGAATACTGCGTTACGCCGCACCAGCTATTAGTGATTCACTAACTTTTATATATAATCAATGTATTGCTAAAAGTTATTTTCCTTCAGCCTTTAAGATTGCCAAAGTATATCCTCTCTTCAAACCTGGCTCGTCAGATAACAGTAATCTTGGTAACTATAGACCTATTTCTCTTCTATCATCGCTTTCTAAACCACTAGAAAAACACATACATAAAGCAACACTACATTACCTAGTTAGCAATGACTTGCTAATTGACAGTCAGTCAGGGTTTCGACAAAAGCATTCATGCCACACAGCTCTAACTAAGATGATAGACAACTTGCACCTAAACATAAATAACGATAACATATGTGGAGCAATCTTTGTAGACTTTAGGAAAGCATTTGATATGTTAGATCACGCTGTTTTAATAAGAAAATTAGAAACAATGAAAGTTAACTTTAAACTAGTGACATTACTTAAATCATTCCTGTCCGACAGACAGCAAGTAGTGTGGTACAATAACTCCTTGTCAAGCCCAACTATTATTGACACTGGTGTTCCTCAGGGTTCTATTCTCGGCCCTCTACTTTTTTCCATTTACATAAATGACCTTCCACTACACATCGAGCACTCATCCTGCGACCTATTTGCCGATGACTGTACCATTTATACTAGTGATAAAAGTTGCAACACGCTAGAAATATTATTACAAAGCGACACAGACAATCTTATTAAGTGGAGCAATGAAAACTGCATGCAAATAAATATCACTAAAACAAAATGTATGATAATATCAACTAGACAAAAATTACAAAACTCGCCGAAAACAACACTTCAGCTCTACATTGGAACCTCTTTAATTGAAAATGTAAATGAATATAAAACACTAGGACTCATAATTGACCAACATTTAAGTTGGAATTCGCATGTACAAGCACTGACCAAACAAACGGCACAAAAAGTTTACCAGTTAGCTAAAATCAAACATTTCCTAGATGAGGAGACACGAAAAATGTTCTATACATCCCAGATACAAACACATCTAGACTATTGTTCCACAATTTGGGATGGCTGCACCATGTCCAACACTAAAAGACTCTTTTCATTACAAAAACGTGCAGTGCGCCTAATTTCAGACAAAAACCTCACACAGTGTGTAGACGCATATACATATCTTAACATATTACCACTAAGAAAGCGCCTTCTCTTCAACAAAGCCAAATTTATTCACAAAATCTTGTCACAGAATGCTCCAACGTATCTGTGGCCTATTTTCAAATACAGCGGAAGACGCAGTCAACGCTTAAATAAATTACACATGCCCAAGCCTAGGCTCGACTTATTCAAGAAAAGTTTAGCTTTTTCTGCTGCTCATCTGTGGAATACTCTTCCACACGACTTAAAAAATACTCTTAGTCCATATTCATTCAATCACAGACTTTTCAAATACATCATGAGTGCAGATTATATGCCACCCTAATTTCGTTATGTTCTTAAATAATTACATAACATCACATGTAGGTTTTAAAGTTAATTTTGTCCTGTTTAGTATAAATTATGATACGCATCTGTAAATCTGTGTAACTGTTATTGTACTGTTACAATGTTGGGATTTTATTTTATTGTACTTTCTTGTTATTTTATTATTTAAGTAACATTTAGGATACGTGTGAGAATAAATGGATTAACTATGGAAGAAGAGAGAAAGGAAGGGCAGAATGTTAGACGGGCCTGCGTGACCAATTCTAAACCTTGAAAATAAAGTTTGTTCGTTTGTTCTATCTATCTATCTATCTGTCTGTCTGTCTGTCTATCTATCTATCTATCTATATATCTATCTATCTAATTATCTATCTATCTATCTATCTATCTATCTATCTATCTATCTATCTATCTATCTATCTATCTATCTATCTATCTATCTATCTATCTATCTATCTATCTATCTATCTATCTCTGATAATGTTTGTACTTTTCAACATATGTTATGTCATGCTTATAAGTAATTAATGTTAATATGAGTGTGCTATATTATTATTTTACCTTACAACGTTGAATTCCTTGAATTTGATGTGTAAAATGCATATGAGAATAAATGAATTCAGTATGAAAGGTGAGAGAAAGGAAGGGCAGAATGTCAGACGGGCCTGCGTGCCCAATTCTCAACCCTTTGAAAATAAAGTTCGTTCGTTCGTTCGTTCCTTCACTATTGGTGACCTGGTGTGGTTCCGTAAGCATGTTCGGAACTCCAAATTTGATGACCATTGGGTTCCAGGCTATAAGATTGTCGAGCAAACTTCTCCGGTTACCTTCGTCTTGTGGAACGAAGAGCGTCACCAATCTACCAATGCTCTTTGCTACTGCAACTCAAATTAGAAAATATGAGCAACGAACTTACAATAATCCTCTTGCTCTTCGCACTAGCCACCCCATCCGTATGGCTACCCTCCAATATAACCCTTCCTTCTCTTCATCCTTGTCTGCCGACACTCCCTACCCTCCATTCCACAACGTCCCCTGTCCCTCACCCTGCTCCTCCTGTGATTGTTCCACCCTATGCTTTAGGTGATTCCTCCTCTTCCGAATCTGATGGTTCTCCTCATGATGTAGTATATCGCCTCCGGTCTAGAGATGTCCGTGGAGTTGCAAAACCTCCTACCTCCTCAGCCCCGTCTTCACCTCCTCCTCACTCCCAGATGGTTCGTCATCTACGCCATGATCGCTCCTGTTCCGTATCTGATGATATCCCTCCTCCTGAACTATATGCCCGTATCCACTCATGTCAGGATCATTTCAATGCGCTTCCCTCCGTTGTCCCTGGTCCGTCCCATGCTTCAGATATGCACGACACCATAGTTCCTCCTTCCACCGCCACAGCTACTGCTCATACCTCTCCTCCGAGTCTGCTCCCCCTCTCTCAGGTCTGTGCCCACTACCTACTTTGGACCATGATACTGCCCCTGATTCTACCTTCTCTGACATCGAGACTGACGATCCTCCCCCTCTTCTTCGTTATCCTACAAAATTTCGGCATTCCACCTCCTCTGGAGATTCTGCTCCCCTTCCCAAGTATCTTCTCCAGTCCATTGCCCATGTCCATACTCACTTTTCCCATCTTCCTCGCCCCCGTCAGTTTCTCAGGTAATTCCTCCAACCCCCTCGACACACCGTTGATCGCGTATTCCCTGCCATCTTCCTCCCCAGATGTCATTTCCAGTTATGTCTTATTTGATGATCTGCTCGTCTTTCAAGACCTCCCTAGCCATGCTTTTCGACTCCTATGATGTCGAGTTTTGGGACACTCCTCATGCCACATGATTAAATACTCCTCCTTGACCAGCGTTAGCTATATCTTTTTATGTTTTAGTACTTACGATGGCATCTCTGCAGTCATGATCTTATGACTATTGCCTTTTTTTTTAATGGGTCAATGTTTTTTTTTTCACGAGCATGGTCATGATTTGTTCATGATGATTTGTGAATAATAGATTTCCATTAGTCCATTTTTTTTCGTTTCATCCGCCACTAATGTTGGCATCTGTCCTGTTTTCTTGTCATTCCGTTTTGTTTCCTCCATGTTGTTTGGATACAGTTCGATTTCCAGATTGTTTTATGCCGGTAAATTTCTTATGTGAATTAACTCATGCCATTTATTGCCTGTTGTCTCTCCTTATAGTCATGTTTTACTACCCTGTTTGAAGTTTTATTTACTACATACTGATGTTCCTGTCTTGTGCATCCGCCGTCTGCCTTTCTTTTTTGGGCACCCACCATTTTTTTTTTTATTGCTTGTGAGTTCTCCCCTTTTAGTGACGTTACCTCGCTCTTTGATGCTTTAATGATTTGTTTTTTTCCCATGACTTTGAGTGCTATTTGTGACTTAATGTTCCATTGTTCATTGATCCCCATGAAATATGAGTGTTGTACTTTTTTTGCCATTGTGTCATTTATGTCTCTCGACATACACTTTCGTTTCTTTTCCATAACTAGCTAGTTCTTTTAATTTTCCCCTATCATTTTTGTGTTTTCTTTATTTCATTTTCCATTCCCTTAACTCCCATGATGTTGTATCCCACTGCTGTATATTATCCCATCACCTTCCATATCCATGATTGATGTTTTTCTCCTTTTATGGCCATTCTTGATGTATACTGGCGTAATAATCTGGTGGGACTGGTACATAAATTTTCCCCTTAGGTTTTTTTTTTTTTGGATCAGTTTTCAGTAGTTCCTCGGAATATGTCTCCATTCCGGGATACATTTTGGTGGCCCCGGGCGTATGTGACCGTATGGCCTACTACGTCGTTTTAGCACTAGGGTGCTGCCACTTATTAGAGTTAGGGTATGAATACTTAAGCAAGATTTAAACACTGGGTATTTGAGCGCGACTAGTTAGTAAAATAAACACTAGTCACAAACCTATGACGTCATTCAGTCATGGTGTAAATGAAATGACGTCATCAAACCTGGTGTAGAATCCACACAAGTGGGAACGGAAGCCTTTTATTTTTTTTTACCACGAGACCAGCAGTGGCAGTTACACCATTTTTCGTAGGACACCATTCTTCTTGATTTTTGTATTGCTGGTTTTGTACATGTATGATGATAAGTAATCTATGAACCAGCATGGAATTGCCAGAGAATACAACCACTAAATAAAGGTATATTACTAAGACGAGATTGGACTCATTACTTGAACTCCAATTGGAAGTTTTTGTTTGACGTCAGGTTATCTGAAATAGAGTACTTTATTTTCTACGATCATACAGCCAAAACATCAACATATACGAGACTCCCAAAAACTACCTGGGTTTTACAAGTCACTTCTGTAACCACCATCTCTGGCGGTAGCCAGTCACACAACAGAAGATAATTAATAAAAAGTACTGCCCTGCTTTTCTTCAACCTGTCACAGCTAGCCCCACAAACAATTACATGATCAGCTGCTGGCCTCCAATTGCATGATCAGCTGCTAGCCCCATGAACAATTACATGATCAGCTGCTAGCCCCATGAACAATTACATGATCAGCTGCTAGCCCCATGAACAATTACATGATCAGCTGCTAGCCCCACAAACAATTACATGATCAGCTGCTAGCCCCATAAACAATTACATGATCAGCTGCTAGCTCCACAAACTATTACATTATTAGTTGCTAGCCTCACAATTACATGATCAGTTGCTAGCCAATGTGAATGACTGGAACGCATTCAAAACGAAGGGATGCATATAGTCTTGGGCTGTACGCGAGATACCTCCATAGTGATGATGTGGCACATGCTTGGATTGCTGTCAATTAAATCCAGATATACGATGGCCCTTTTTTTTAACGTTAGTAAGAGACAAGCAAGGAAACCTCATCACCACAGCACAGGGGCAGGAAACAAGATGGGCAGAGCACTTCAGAGAAACACTGAATAAGGAACCACCAGAGACTCATCTGAATTTTCCTGAGGCTGAAAGTGACTTAGACGTAAATACAGACATTCCACGAAAAGAAGAAATTATCACAGCTATCAAAGGGCTAAAAAATGGAAAAGCACCTGGTCATGACAATCTAAATGCTGAGCTATTCAAGACAGACCCTGAACTAGCAGCAGAACTATTAGAACCACTATTTGCACAAGTCTGGGAAACTGAGACAACACCAACAGAGTGGAGTAAAGGAATAATTTTCAAATTGCCCAAGAAGGGCGACCTTGCAGACTGCAACAACTGGAGAGGAATTACCCTACTCTCAGTTCCCAGCAAAATACTAGGCAGGATAATCATCCAGAGAATTTCAAAAGCAGTTGACCATAAACTGAGGAAAGAACAAGCGGGCTTCAGAAAGAACAGAAGATGTGCAGATCATATATTTGCCCTCAGGAACATTATAGAGCAGTGCTCAGAATGCCAGAGACAGCTGTACATTAACTTTGTTGATTTTGAAAAGGCTTTCGACAGCATACACAGGGACAGCCTATGGAAAATTCTGAGGGCTTATGGAATTCCCAGCCGCATTGTTTCCATTATAAAAAGCCTCTATTCTAACTTTACATGCAGTGTTGGATCGAGTAATGTAACTTTCGAAGTGAAAACAGGAGTACGACGGGGATGCCCCTTATCAACAACATTATTTTTGACAGTCATAGATTGGGTGATGTGCCAGACAACAGAGGGCAGTCCAAGAGGAATTAGATGGACAACGTTTTCTACACTGGAAGATTTGGAATATGCAGATGACATTGCACTACTCGCGCATTCACATCAACACATTCAAGACAAAACCGATAGACTGAATAAGTATGGCCAGCAGGTTGGCCTGAACACCAATTTGAAGAAGACAGAGGTCATGACACTAAATGTGGGCAGTCCTGAGCCAATAACAGTAAGGAACCAGAAGTTAGAACAGACAGACACATTTACTTACCTAGGAAGCATAGTAACACCTGACGGCGGAACAAGCAAGGACATTAACAACAGAATGAATAAAGCGAGAACAGCCTTTGCTGTTCTCAACAACATTTGGAAGTCTTCCCAGTACAGCACAAACACCAAATTAAGACTGTATGAGAGCTGTGTACTTTTTGTGCTTCTCTATGGAGCGGAATGTTGGAGAGTAACAGAGAAGGAAATGTCGAAACTGTCCTCCTTCCACACAACCTGCCTAAGGAAAATTCTCCGAATCTTTTGGCCAAACACCATCAGCAACCAAGAACTACTTATTCGGAGTAACCAGGAGGACATGCACACCATCATAGCTGGCAGACGCTGGAGTTGGGTTGGCCATGTCCTCAGAAGGGACCCTGATACCATCACAAGAACAGCTATGCTATGGACCCCCAAGGGAAAGCGAAAGAGAGGCCGACCAAAAACAACTTGGCGGAGAACTGTGGAAGCTGAGATGCAAAGAATGAACCACAGTTGGGGCACTGTATGAAGGATGGCTGCCAACCGAGCAAAGTGGAATCAATTTGTTGCTGCCCTACAAGACGCCACCAGGCGTGATGGCCGCTGACTGCTTTGACGGTTGGTGGTTATGGATCAAAGAAGAAGAAGATACGATGGCTCAGGTAAAAGCGTATATGCGAGTAACCACAGACAAAAGGCATCCTCTGCATGGGAACATAGCTGGCATCAAAGGAGCAAGAACAAAGAGGGGGATGTTAGGGATGGCACAGGCAGAGGAATCTATTAGACAGGTGACCACTGTTGAATATATACTCAAGGGAGACAAGTGGAGTAAGTCAGATGAGAGCTGGATGAACTACCAACAAGTCGTCATCAGCCTTGGCAGAGAGTGCAGAACTTGGGCCAATGGGACAGCAGAGCTGGAAATTGATCAGCTTATAAATGTTAATGCTGGGGATGATGATGCTATTGTGTACACTGATGGGTCTGTAATCCATGGTAATAAATCAAGGTGCGGCTTCTCTGCTAGAGTAAAAGGCAGAACCGTAGCTGAACATAGCAAGACTTACATGATAACAACCTCCAGCATGAGAATGGAGGTAGAGGCAGTTACTGCTGCCTTAAGATGGCTGTCTGAGACTTTATTAACAAAGGCAGTTATTGTATCAGACTCACAATCCATGCTCCGAAAAGTCCAAAATGGATGGCTCCGACATGAATGAAAAACCTCCATAGAAGCATCGAATATTCAAGAACTGATAAGGATCTACTGTCCTGGTCATGCAGGGGTAAACGGCAATGAAAGAGCTGACAGACTAGCTTCAAGAGCACTTATAGAAAGTGAATTAAACATGGATAAGGAAGAAATACTGAGGGCAATTCATGATTGCCTATTAGAGAATGACACTACAATCAATGAATCATCAAGGCTAAGACTGCTGGAATTTAGCATCAAGCGTAAGACCAGCAGGGATGTACGTATGAGAGGACGCCAGACGCAACAGGAACAATTAGCAATCACATCCTTCGACATCTGCTGAGCGAGACTGAGCACCTATGGGTTTGCCCAGAGTGCAATGACGTTGATTCTTATTAACATTAACATTAGCCTTACAATTACATGATCAGCTGCTAGCCCCACAAACCATTACATTATTAGTTGCTAGCTTCACAATGACATGATCAGCTGCTGGTCCCATAAACAATTACATTAGTTGCTAGTCTCACAAACAATTATATCATCAGCTGCAAGCCTCACAAAAAGTTATATGTTTGCTGTTTTCATGACATGCTAGGTTGTTGTTGTTGTTAACTAGGGCTGCTGAGCTTCTCGCTCTTTAGCAGCCAATACCAAGTTGAAGACTCCTTGATATTATCTACACTGTAGATCTAGGCTTTTCTGCCATTCCCAAATGTGTTGAGTTGAAGTCATGAACTCCAGTTTCTCCAGCTTGGCTTGCATTTAAATGATCATCACATCTGGTCCAAAGCTAGGAGTAAGAAATGTGTGGCATAATGTGCATTCTCCACCATCCAAGGGGGTTCTCCAACTATGCAGAGCTAAAATACCGTACTCTGGTTCTGGGCTCTCCCAAGGAATTGTCTCAGCTTCCCCTGCCTATCACTGGGTCCTTAGGGAGATCCTTCTGCATGCAGTCAACCAAGTCAAAGAATTATGCCTGGGGTTCAAGTGACTTCTCCAAGCTGTGTGCAATGCTGGATTCTCAACAAATTTCACCACAGGGGGAATCCCTGGAACTGTGTGGATGATTTCAAGAGTCAATGAGGATGTAATTAGCCTCACAGACATAGGTTCACTTCCACCTACATATATTGTAGCATTGTGCATAGCTGGTGGTCATATAAGGATGACTCTAGATATGCTTCCATGCTAGGTATGAACAGTAATCCTCTTCCTTCCTTGTCTTGTCAGAGAACGACACTGGGTAATCTGAGCATACGTTATATAGAGACATCCTTGTAAAACTTATCTATTATGTTCATCATCTACTGTGCTACAAGACCACTATTAGCTGTTTTTAATATACCCAAAAGATCACATCTGTTAGTCTTTTTTTGTGTATGATTTAGGCTGACAATGTCAACAGATACACTCTCAACAATTCGAACAAATTCACATGAATACAGCGGACAGGATGTAGTGGAGGAGATACTTCAGACCAATAAATAATGACACACTAGATAATGTACACTTCTATTAGCACAGATACCTTCCAGTGCAGCAACAGAAGAAAATTAAAAGGTGTACAAAGGAGCAAACAGACAAACAGATGTAATACAAACCATTTAAATGTGAGTCTGGGTAGGACAGAGATGAAAAGCTCATTTACAACAGAGGAATGGAAAAAAGCTTGGAATCTTAACCTAAAAGGAAGACAATCACACAGGTTATTCAAAGTCCCAACCAGAAAGTGTAGAGTGTCTTGGAAGTTTAAAGTACCTCATAATGAGAAACTGCTTAGATTACAGCTAGGTACTGGATATTTTATAACAAAAGCCTGACTGTACTGAATGTCTGAACGACAATACCATAGAGCACATTCTACTTAAATGTAAGTCAAAAGAACATGAAATCATCAGTTCTTTTTTGTTCCCATGAGGAGCATAAGTCTACACTTATTACTCTCCATCAATTTCTATTTTAGGCAATCTTTTTTCAGCTCTGGCCTTGAGGACCCAGTTGCTTGGCATCCTCTTCCACCACTCTTCTCCAGGTTCTCCCCATTCTTCTCTGTACCAGTAGGTTTCAGTTAAAGGCATGTCTGACTATACTGATCGGCTGTTTCCTAAGGGTGTGTACTATTGGAACCTTCATAGTAAAAGAAAAAAGAGCGAGACCCAAAAACACATTAGAGATAAAGAAGACATAGAGAGAACATAGATGGCACTGTTTTCCATCTTCATCTAGTGTCATGTTGACATTCTTATATCCTCATTTCTGGGTTAGGTAGGCTTCTTGGGTGCAGACAGTAGTGGCATTCTAAGCATGGAGTTTTCCTGCCGATTCGTAATTCTTAACCACGAGTCACCCCTTAAAGGATGTTTACATTTTTTTTTTAGTTGGTGTGAGCAGCAGTATATTCCTTGCGGTAAAACTCTGTGACAACATAAGGTCCTGCAGGGACCCCTTTAAGGCTGCCTGGTGGGACTCCTCAGATGGAATGCCACATTTATTATACATGGAATTTTTGTTCAGTGTAATGAATACACTGTGCTGTAGATCAGTACCTTTCAAGCATTTTTATGTGGGTTTGCTTACCTTAACTTCTGGCTTCTCCAGCCTGTCTACCAGGCAGAAGGTATATGAAATCAATTTTTTCCTTCTCCTAGAAGAACTGCCACACAAGGCTTTGAAGTTTCATCTACCAGGAGCTTCTGGTTTTAACGTGCCACAGATGTGCCCCCGCCTGATCATTTGTGCTGTATAGTAAACAGTCTTGCCATTAGAAAGCTAGGAGCTGAGCTTTTACTGCCAGAGTCTATTTGAGATGCATTCCTCAAGACTTAGCACTTTAATGAAGCTGAGAACTCACCCTCAGTTCCATTCCTGGCTATGACAGTTTTCTAGACCTCCCTCTTGTATGTTCTCTTCAATGTACCCTAGACTATCACACTGAGAAAGTCCTCCACCACAAGTATCACATATGTAAAATTTCTCTCTTGTATGTTTTCTTTCTTGTATTTTTAGATAACTACAATGAGATGAGCCAGCACCACAAATATGACACATACGAGGCTTCACTTCTGTATGCATTAATCTTCTGTGTAATCTTAAATTATTACCGCTAGAAAACGATGCACAACAAAAATCACATCCATATGGTCTATCTCTGGTATAGGTTCTTTTATGCATTTCTAGATAATCAGAATGGGGGATCCTTTCATGCATTTCATATACATCCCATTTGAAGAGATTCCTTTTAACAAGTGCAACTGCTTTAGTTTTTAGACTATTCATTAAAGTGAACCCCATACTACAAACGTTACACTTGTAAGGCTTCTGTTCCGTACATGTTCTTTTGTGACTTTTTAGCCGACTACTGTCAGGAAATCCAACACCACAAACATCACAGGTTTTAAGGTTATTTCCACTATATATATTCACATTTTCCTGCAAATGTGTACTGTAATTTCCATCAGCCTCACACAGCTGAACACTGCTCACTGAAATGGAAACATCTTTGTCTGACTGTTTGCTGCAGTTTTCATTTTTCAATGCCACCTTATCATTCTGAGTGTTACAAACATCTACTATTCCATCATGACAGTTAATATATTTTTCAAACATTTCATTTTTCCATGCCACCTTATCATTCTGAGTGTTACAAACATCTACTATCCCATCATGACAGTTAATGTATTCTTCAAACATTTCATTTTTCAATGCCACCTTATCATTCTGAGTGTTACAAACATCTACTATCCCATCATGAGAGTTAGTATATTCTTCAAACATTTCATTTTTCATCTCTCTCAGCTCAGTATTTTCATGTCTTCCTTGTTCTAAAATATTTCTTTCATCTGCAATGATTACTTTATTAATCATGTCTTCAGGTAACATATTAGAAAAGTCATAATATTTCCCAAGTTCCAAGCTTATATCATCATGTACCATTTTCTTATGTGACTGCAAAACGTCAGGTTTGGGGAAGCGAAGACAGCACTGGGTGCAGGAATATTTTTCTGAAATGCAAAAATATTCAGTTCAGACAATAAATATACGTACTAATTTACCAAAAATGGAAACATAGAATATAAAAAAATTATTTATCTCAGCTGAAGGTAAAAGGTAGACACATAGCAGATACTGCCATAGGGGAGAGAAGGGTTAGAGACTTCACTGTACTAGGTCTAACTTTATGAGGTGGGATCAGCAGTTCCCTTCCCTGCTGCATTTACCTTCCCTAACTCCAGAGCAGAGTCAGGTACCCATTTGCAGCTGGGTAGACTGGAGTGGGATGCTACCAAGTTTTGATACTGGAACCCAGTAGCTTTGCCACAAGAAATCAATCAGATGCTCCAGCTGAAGGAATGAATGATACTTATAAAATTAAATGGATCATAATTATGAACTAAAAAGCTACAGACTTTTATAAACGGGTGCTTGCGTAGAATAGAAGGACTGAAATGGTATGACAAAGTCACAAATTGATGACAAGAACCAGACAAGTGCCAGTGGAACAAGAGCTGAGAAGAAGACGCTGACGATGGATAGGACACACATTGAGGAAACCTGTTGATAGCATTACAAGGCAGCCCTTGTTCTGGAATCCACAGGGAAAGAGAGGCAGAGGTAGACCAAAAAACACATGGAGAAGAGAGCTGGGTACAGAAGTGAAAATGATGAGGAAAACATGGAAAGAACTTGAGCATATGGCACGGGACAGGAAGACTTGGCATGTGTTTGTTGAAGGCCTATGCTCCTCGGGGAGCTAAAGGGTATTGATTGATTGATTGAATTATAAAATTAAATACATCTACAGTATTTGGCAAAATCTGGGCCTCTAACCACGTCTGCATTGTTAACTATTTACTTACTTACTACTTCCTCTTCTACCCTGGGGTGTAGAGGTTTGCATGAGAGAGTGCCTTACTGTTATATCGGCGGTCTTCCTCCTGGCCTGGGTCCAATCTAGTCCTCGGTCCTTCAGGGATTGTCTAATGTTGTCCTCCTAGCAAACTCTGAAGGTCTGGATCCCTGGTTCTTGGTTTCCCATATTTGTCATGGTAACCGATCTTCTTTCACTGCAAACATGGTCAAACCATTGTAGTTGGGACTGTTCTATTTGGATCTGCAAGGGCTGGTTGCGGACCATGTCTCTTCTTGTTTACTTCAACCAGCTTCCTCAGATACCTCATTTCTGAGGTTTGGAGCTGGATTTTGTGGGTAGTAGTCATTGCCGATGACTCAAAACAGGAATATAGTTGGACCGGCATACAGCCATCTTCGTCCTCTTGCCAATCTCTCTTTTGCTGAGGAATCCTTGATTTATTGCCTGACAAAGTCTCCCACCTGCCGCTCTTTGGGTAGCTAACTCTTCTTTGATGCCTTCTTTCCAGTCTATGATAGTTCCAAGGTATTTAAAGTGATTGACCTGCTCCAGGATCATTTCTTTCCTTCCTGAGGATCTCCTCATTCTGTATTCCCTTCATCTCAAGGCTTCCTTCACCAGCCCTCTTGCGGCACAAACATTATAGTGATGAAGGAAGCCTGCAATAGACTTCTCATTTTATGCTCTACATTTGTTTATCACAGTCCATAATCCACTTCCACAGATTCAACGGTGCGCTGTAAAATACTGTGTCTTACTTTTATTGACAATGGTTTATTGCACATTATGTTTCTAATTTTCTGTAATGCTGCAGCTGTCTCAGCAAATCTGCTCTTCAGCGCTGTTAAAAATATACTGAGAAATAACATTGGTCCAGGTGACCATGTAGTTCCTGGGGGAGACAAAGAAATAACATTGGTCCAGGTGCCCATGTAGTTCCTGGGGGAGACAAAGAAATAACATTGGTCCAGGTGCCCATGTAGTTCCTGGGGGAGACAAAGAAATAACATTGGTCCAGGTGCCCATGTAGTTCCTGGGGAGACAAAGAAATAACATTGGTCCAGGCGCCCATGTAGTTCCTGGGGGAGACAAAGAAATAACATTGGTCCAGGTGCCCATGTAGTTCCTGGGGGAGACAAAGAAATAACATTGGTCCAGGTGCCCATGTAGTTCCTGGGGGAGACAAAGAAATAACATTGGTCCAGGTGCCCATGTAGTTCCTGGGGGAGACAAAGAAAGAACAGGACTAATGCACCCTCATACAAGGTGACTAACATGAGACTGTGCATGGAAATGGTAAATTAATATGAAACAAATATAAAGGTATGTTATAAGGCACTCATAGGAAATAAAGAAGTAGAAGACTAGACAACAGAAAAACAACAGACATGAGTGGCTTACCCAGGATTTGTAACCACATCATGAAAAACAAATTGTCATATAAACCACCACTACAAGAACATGTGAATGCATAGTGCAGGCTACCTGCAAGGGAATGAATTGTAGTGCTGGCTCCATGCTCCATAAGCACCACAAAGAAAAATGATGATGATGACTGATCTACGCATGACAAAAATAATAGCATATCAACATAATGACAAAACATAAAAATTGAGGATGTCAGTGTCACCACCAGCATATCAACATAATGACAAAGCATAAAAATTGAGGATGTCAGTGTCACCACCCATACCACTAAAAGACTCAAAAAAATAAAGTACAACAGACAGCTGCACAGAATTTACAGGATTACTTATAAATGTTCTTCTGCTAAATAACCCAGCAATGAGCGAAAAACATACAAAGGAAGTCTCTTAATCACTTCCCTGATTTGCACGAGTATATTCGGGCGTTACATTTTTACCAGAATGAACGTGCCCAGTTATCTCTGGCAGCAATGGTTTTGATACTGTTCAACATATATGCCCGAGTAATTTGTTTGTTTTCATACATTCTGATACGGTGACACATGGCAGACAGGTGGCGTGATTTGTCATAGCAAGTATAAAGCTTCATTGTGTCATAATTTTACTTTAGTATCTTTTGATTATTGGTGTAAAAAGCAACGGTTTTTTCCAGTGTTAACTGGACGAATGTTATTTATATTGTTACAATGGCCAATAAACTAATGTTACAAGAGGGAGCATAAATTATTGCCCACTGTGATGCCATGTGTTGAAGAGGCCAGATCTCACTTTCAACTAACGATAATATGATATAGCATGTTATGGAATAAATTTACACTTAATTTTGATGGGTTTATTTGATGGTGAGTACTGTAACAATTTATAACAGGGAGTGACTCTTCAATCATCCTGTAGAAAGGGCATTAAAAAAGATGCCTGAAAATGCCACTTATAACAGCTAAACAGTGAGAAACATATACAAAAATATGACTTATTCTGTACTGACAGCAAAAGAAAATTAAAGTCACTGCCTAAATTATATGATGACACTAGTATTGGTCAAGGTAAAAGAAAGAAACATTAAATTCAATACAACATCAGTTAAACATATCCACAGATTTCAGTATGTGAAAAAATGTTTCATAACCGAGATCTTTAAATTACTGATTTCACTTCAAACATTTGATTACCTTCATATTCTCCAGAAAAATTAGGCTGTTCTACATGCTCACTTCCAAAAGTAGTTCTGTCCATGTTATCAACCAATTGCATATCAGCACTAAAATCTTTACTCCTGTTCTGATCATGATCAGCCTGTAAGGGAAAAAAAGCTTTAAAATAATTTTCTGATTGAATTATCTCTAACAAAACATAACAGAAGTATGTAATTGGTAGTTTTATCTTAGCTATATGCTGGCTTGGCCATGGCCGCTGCATGGAAGATGGTCATATCCCCAAAGATATTTTCCACAGACAACTGGCAGATGGTAAAAGAACAGCTAAGTTATCACAGTGGAAGTTGTTGTTGCTGTTTAACTATGGCTGCTCAGCTTCTTGCTTTTTTGCAGCCAATACCAAGTTGAAGACTCCTTGTTATTATCTACACTGTAGATCTAGGCTTTTCCTGAGGCTATTCTGCCATTCCAAAATATGTTGAGTTGAAGTCATGAGCTCCAATTTCTCCAGCTTGACTTGCATTAAAAGGATCGTCACATCTGGGCCCTTGCTAGGAGGAAGAAGTGTGTGGCACACTGTGCATTCCTTGCCATCCAAGGGGTCTCTCCAAATATGCAGATCTAAAATACTGTACTCTGGTTCTAGGCTCTCCCAAGGAATTATCACACCCTACAGAGAGCCACTTCTCAGAGAGCCACTTCTCAGCTCTCCCTGCCTATCACGGGGCCACAGTGAGATCCTCCTCTACGCAGCCAACCAGGTATAAGCTAGAGTTACGTCTTGGGCTTAAGTGACTATTCCAAGTTTAGTATGCAATACTGGGTTCTCAACATGTTTCACCACAGGGGGAATCCCTGGAATTGTGTGGACGATTTTAAGAGTCAATGAGAGTGTAATTAGCCACACAGACATGTTCATTCCCACATTTGAATACTGTTGAATTGTGCTTCCTGACAGTCATATAAAGATGACTTCAGATATGCCTGCGTGCATGCAGCTGAGGTTCTACAGTATGTACAAGACAGACATGAAGGCACTAGATATAAATCCAGCAACCTGGGAGGATGAAGTTATAGATCACACCAAGTGGTGATGCTCCTAATGGTGTCACCTCAGAGTGGTGAAAAGAAGCTCTCACAACAAGCAGAAGAGAAAAGAATATACCAAAAGGAACAACAGGAGGAACCTGAGAAAGGAAAAACAATGCCCTCTCAAATTTATAAAGGACAAGCAAGGCAAACTGCTTACTGCCCCAAAGGAAGTAATGGAAAGATGGAAAGAATATTTCTCAGAACTCCTGGATGGTGAGCATGGTGAAGCATCAGAAATGATAACCACTAGCACAGAAGAGAAAACCAATGATGGTGAAGATGACATAAAGATGGAAGAACTGAAGGCAGCACTGGAGAAAATCAAGATGGGCAAAGCAGCAGGGCATGATGGTATAACACCAGAAATGGTTAAGTACATGGGAGCATCAGGCGACCTATTACTCTTAAGGGTTCTACAGGCAGCGTGGTACAACAAGACCATACCAAAGGATTGGGAGATTGCCATCATAACACCAATTTTCAAAAAGGGTGACAATCAACAGTGTGGAAACCATAGAGGCATATCCCTTCTCAGTGTCCCTGGTAAAATCTACTCTAGAATCCTAGAGCAGAGACTCAGACGACTAGCTGAGCCACAATTGGATGAGGTCCAGTGCGGATTCCGAGTGAACCGAAGTACTCAAGACCTAATCTTCACACTCAGACAGCTGAGTGAAAAGGCCCTTGAGTATAAGAGTGAGATCCATCTTTGTTTCATAGATCTGGAAAAGGCATTTGACAGGGTCCCCTGGAGCAAACTTTGGGATTGTTTGGCAAGGAAGAACATTCCAGCACCTCTGATTCATGCTATACAGAGCTTCTACAAGTCTTGCAGAAATTATGTGAGGACAGCAAACCATAAGTCAGAAGAGTTCAGGACCACCACTGGTGTAAGACAAGGTGATATCCTGTCACCTTACCTTTTCATACTCCTCATGGACGATGTCATTAAGGCATGTAAGGAGAGAACAAGAAAGTATTCAGTGGGGTATTGGAAGATGAGACAGGTCTGTATTTCAGAGCTGGCATTTGCTGATGATGTTGCCCTGATTGCTAAATCAGAGGCACATCTCCAATTCAACCTGCAAGTCTGGAAGGAAGAGCTGGAGAAGAGAGGGATGGTCATAAGCAGCTCTAAAACAAAACCCATGGTGATATCACGAGAAGAAAGAAGACATCAGATTCAGCTGGGAGAACAAGTCCTGGAGCAGGTAGACCACTTTAAATACCTCGGAGCTATTCCACCCCATGCAGACCCAAGTAGAACAGTCCCAACTAAGATGGTTTGGCCATGTCTGCAGAATGGGAGAAGATCGGCTACCACGACAAGCATGGGAAACAAAGAGCCAAGGATCCAGACGCCCAGAGTCCGCTGGGAGGACAACATTAGACAATCTTTGAAGGACCGAGAACTAGAATGGAACCAGGCCAGGAGGAAGACAGCCGATAGGATAGTCTGGCGCTCTCTCTTCCAAACCTCTACACCTCACGGTAGAAGGGGAACGACTAAGTAAGTAAGGAACAACAGGAGAAAAAAGAAGCTGAGGGCTAACACCTCAGGGACACATTTCCATAGCTAGTTATGACTACAACTGCTACTACTATTTTAGCTATTTCTAAAAATTGTTGAAAAACATAGACTGAAACCTGGCACATTTAACACTTGTAATTTTTGTTTGAAAACATTACCTCAGCATTATCAATGTAGATGAGTGGTCCATGCTTAGGACAGTCTCCTTCATATTTCAGCCCACATTTCTCACAATCTGAACAAACAGACCAACTATTTATTTCAGACTATAAATGTTAACAAACTTTTCTCTTTGGTGTCTTCAAATAATTATGTAATAATAATTTTTTACAAGTCCTTTGCACAATAAGTAACGACTGTCAGCATAAATCCTGTGTAGTTCCTGTGTGTCTCTGAAGACAACTGTTAACATAAATCCTGTGTAGTTCCTGTATGTCCCTGAAGACAACTGTCAACATAAATCCTGTGTAGTTCCTGTGTGACTCTGAAGACAACTGTCAACATAAATCCTGTGTAGTTCCTGTATGTCTCTGAAGACAACTGTCAACATAAATCATGTGTAGTTCCTGTATGTCTCTGAAGACAACTGTCAACATAAATCCTGTGTAGTTCCTGTGTGACTATGAAGACAAATGCCAACATAAATCCGGTGTAGTTCCTGTGTGACTATGAAGACAACTGTCAACATAAATCCTGTGTAGTTCCTGTGTGACTCTGAAGACAACTGTCAACATAAATCCTGTGTATCTCTGAAGACAACCGTCAACATAAATCCTGTGTAGTTCCTGTGTGTCTCTGAAGACAACTGTCAACATAAATCCTATGTAGTTCCTGTGTGTCTCTGAAGACAACTGTCAGCATAAATCCTGTGTAGTTCCTGTGTGTCTCTGAAGACAACTGTCAACATAAATCCTGTGTAGTTCCTGTGTGTCTCTGAAGACAACTGTCAGCATAAATCCTGTGTAGTTCCTGTGTGTCTCTGAAGACAACTGTCAACATAAATCCTGTGTAGTTCCTGTGTGTCTCTGAAGACAACTGTCAACATAAATCCTGTGTATCTCTGAAGACAACTGTCAACTGTCAGTGTAGTTCCTGTGTGTCTCTGAAGACAACTGTCAACATAAATCCTGTGTAGTTCCTGTGTGTCTCTGAAGACAACTGTCAACATAAATCCTGTGTAGTTCCTGTGTGTCTCTGAAGACAACTGTCAACATAAATCCTGTGTAGTTCCTGTGTGTCTCTGAAGACAACTGTCAACATAAATCCTGTGTAGTTCCTGTGTGTCTCTGAAGACAACTGTCAACATAAATCCTGTGTAGTTCCCGTGTGTCTCTGAAGACAACTGTCAACATAAATCCTGTGTGTCTCTGAAGACAACTGTCAACATAAATCATGTGTAGTTCCTGTGTGTCTCTGAAGACAACTATCAACATAAATCCTGTGTAGTTCCTGTGTGACTCTGAAGACAACTGTCAACATAAATCCTGTGTAGTTCCTGTGAAGACAGATAGAAAGAATAAGACCACTGTGACCATCAGGCATGTGTACAAGGTGACTAACAAGAGGTTGTGCCTGGAGCTGACAACCTCATCATGTCAAACAAATGTCCACAGAAACTATCGCTGCAAGACCATGTGACTGCTTGGAGAAGGCTTCCTGCAAGAGGACCAGCTGCCATGGTGACTCCATGCTCTATACGGATTGCAAAGGAAAGTAATGATGATAAGGATAAATATTTAAATATTACATAACACAGATACAGACAAGTTCAGACAAATATCTAAGTAAATAAATATTTAAATATTACATAACACAGATACAAACAAGTTCGGACAAATTTTTAAGTAAATAAATATTTAAATATTACATAACACAGATACAGAAAACTTCAGACAAATATCTAAGTAAATAAATATTTAAATATTACATAACACAGATACAGACAACTTCAGACAAATATCTAAGTAAATAAATATTTAAATATTACATAACACAAATACAGACAAGTTCGGACAAATATCTAAGTAAATAAATATTTAAATATTACATAACACAGATACAGATAACCTCTACACCTCACGGTAGAAGGGGAACGACTAAGTAAGTAAGTAAGATACAGACAAGTTCAGACAAATATCTAAGTAAATAAACTGGGGGGTGGGGGGGTGGGAAGAGAAGAGGCTGCTGTAAGGGAATAAATATATATATTAACAAATAAAACGGTACTAAATCAGTAAATATATACTCTTTGAGTCTATATATACTGTATATATATATATATATTTTTTAAATTACAAAGAACAATTCTTCTGCCTAAAAGAATCCATTTTAAATTGTCAACAGAATTCAACATTAATGCCAATACTTGTTGACGGAGCTGTATAAAAACATTTGAGTTACGTTGTGCTGGCAAAATACAAAAAAATAAAGAATTGTCTGCAAGATCTTTATTTCCTACAAATCTTAAAATAATTGCTATTTTTATGTGACACATGTTATTACAAAAAAGCCTGTCCATAAAATGAGTCAGAAGATGGAAAGAATATTTCTCAGAACTCCTTGATGGTGAGCAAGGTCAAGCATCAGAAACGATAACCACTAGCACAGAAGAGGAAACCAATGGTGATGAAGATGACATAAAGATGGAAGAACTGAAGGCAGCACTGGAGAAAATCAAGATGGGCAAAGCAGCAGGGCATGATGGTATAACACCAGAAATGGTTAAGTACATGGGAGCATCAGGCGACCTATTACTCTTAAGGGTCCTACAGACAGCATGGTGCAACAAGACCATATCAAAGGATTGGAAGATTGCCATCATAACACCAATTTTCAAAAAGGGTGACAATCGACAGCGTGGAAACCATAGAGGCATATCCCTTCTCAGTGTCCCTAGTAAAATCTACTCTAGAATCCTAGAGCAGAGACTCCGACGCCTAGCTGAGCCACAACTGGATGAGGTCCAGCGCGGATTCCGAGCAAACCGATGTACTCAAGACCTAATCTTCACACTCAGACAGCTGGGTGAAAAGGCCCTTGAGTACAAGAGTGAGATCCATCTTTGTTTCATAGATCTGGAAAGGGCGTTTGACAGGGTCCCCTGGAGCAAACTTTGGGACTGTTTGGCAAGGAAGACATTCCAGCACCTCTGATTCATGCTATACAGAGCTTCTACAAGTCTTGCAGAAATTATGTGAGGACAGCAAACCATAAGTCAGAAGAGTTCAGGACCACCACTGGTGTAAGACAAGGTGATATCCTATCACCTTACCTCTTCATGTACAGACCAGATAGCCACTTTGAGAATAATAGTTGAACAAAGTCTGGAATGGAATTCACCACTATACATCGGATTTGTGGACTATGAAAAGGCATTTGACAGTGTAGACAGAGAATCACTTTGGAAATTGATGAGGCATTATGGAGTTCCCCTGAAGATCATTAATTTAATAAAGAAAACATATGAAGACATGACATGCAGAGTTCTTCATGAAGGACAGCTTACAGAACCATTTGGGATAAGAACAGGAGTGCGACAGGGATGCCTCTTGTCTCCATTTCTTTTCTTGCTGGCAATAGATTGGGTTATGAGATCATCGACAACACACAACAGAAATGGAATCCAGTGGACTCTGACTAAGCAGTTGGATGATCTGGATTTTGCTGATGACTTGGCTCTTCTGTCCCATAACCGTAATCAGATGCAGGACAAATTGAAAACACTCGATGAGAGGTCACAGCAATTGGGTCTGAAAATACACAGGGAAAAGACAAAAATAATGCGAATAAATGCAGGTAATGATAATAGGGTTGAACTTGAAGAAACACCAATACAAGATGTAGAATCATATACGTATCTTGGCAGTAATATAGACAAAGTTGGAGGGACAGACAGCGATATCAAAATAAGAATACAAAAGGCAAGAGGAGCTTTCATTGCATTGGGAAATATATGGAGATCAAGAGAAATAGGATCCAACACGAAAATAAGAATCTTCAACTCAAATGTGAAGTCAGTCCTATTGTATGGCTCTGAGACATGGAGAACAACAAAGACAACAACCAAAAAGCTACAGACTTTCATAAATGGGTGCTTGCGTAGAATAGAGGGATTAAAATGGTATGACAAGGTTACCAACGTAGAACTGATGACAAGAACTGGACAAGTGCCAGTGGAACAAGAGATGAGAAGAAGACGATGGCGATGGATAGGACACACACTGAGGAAACCTGTTGATAGCATTACAAGGCAGTCCTTGTTCTGGAACCCGCAGGGCAAGAGAGGCAGAGGAAGACCAAGAAGTACATGGAGAAGAGAGTTGAAACAGAGGTGAAAATGATGAGGAGAACATGGAAAGAACTTGAGATGATGGCACGTGACAGGAGGACTTGGCATGTGTTTGTTGAAGGCCTATGCTCCTTTGGGAGTGGAGGGTTATGAATGAATGAATTACCTCTTCATACTCCTTATGGATTCTGTCATCAAGGCATGTAAGGAGAGAACAAGAAAGTATTCAGTGGGGTACTGGAAGATGAGACAGGTCTGTATTTCGGAGCTGGCATTTGCTGATGATGTTGCCCTGATTGCTAAATCAGAGGCACATCTCCAATCCAACCTGCAAGTCTGGAAGGAAGAGCTGGAGAAGAGAGGGATGGTCATAAGCAGCTCTAAAACAAAATCCATGGTGATATCACGAGAAGAAAAAGGACATCAGATTAAGCTGGGAGAACAGGCCCTGGAGCAGGTCGACCACTTTAAATACCTCGGAGCTATTATTGACCGAAAGGGAGGCATCAAAGAAGAGTTGGCCACTCGAAAAGCAGCAGCTGGGAGACTTTTTCAGGCCATAAATCGAGGATTCCTCAGCAAGAGAGAGGTTGGTAAGAAAACGAAGATGGCTGTATACCGCTCCACCTAGTCCCAGTCTTGACATATGGATGCGAGTCATGGGCAATGACTACAACCCATAAAAGCCAGATCCAAACCTCAGAAATGAGATATCTGAGGAAGGTGGTTGAAGTAACAAGAAGAGACATGGTACGCAACCAGACGATACATCAAGGCCTTAAATCCTACCCCCTGCAGACCCAAGTAGAACAGTCCCAATTAAGATGGTTTGGCCATGTCTGCAGAATGGGAGAAGATCGGCTACCACGACAAGCATGGGAAACAAAGAGCCAAGGATCCAGACCCAGAGGACGACCCAAAGTCTGCTGGGAGGACAACATTAGACAATCTTTGAAGGACCGAGGACTAGAATGGAACCAGGCCAGGAGGAAGACAGCCGATAGGATAGTCTGGCGCTCTCTCTTCCAAACCTCTACACCTCACGGTAGAAGAGGAACGACTAAGTAAGTAAGTAAGTAAAATGAGTCAGACAAGTGGTGTTTAACTGTAGTATTCTTAAAGTAGGCAGAAAGGAATATACTGGAGAGAGAGGAATAACTTGAGAAAATAGTCAAAACACAGGAATTCAAGAGCAGTCAGGAATAGGGGACACCGATCTTCAAATAAAAAAGTAACGTAAAACCTCATGAGTAGACCCTAAGAGTTACACTTCACAGACCGTGTCAGCAAATAAAAAATGTTGTGATACAGTGGATCCATTCTCATTGCAACATCCCTGGAAATCAAGAGGCTGACAGGAAAGGAAGAGGGGGGGGGGGGGGAAAGGAGCAAAGGAAGGGGGAAAGCTGCCTCAACTTGACACAAGCATAACTTATGAAAAGGCCAAGAGTTTTATCAAGCGCAGTTACAGGAGCAAGAGGGAAGCAGAACATCCAGGCCACAATAAAAATGATGTGTATTATCAGCTCAGCAGAAGTGAACAAGTGGTAATCTTCAGACTTTGCACAGGTCACAACAGATGGGGATACCATCTATTCAATAAGTTAAAGATAGGAAATACTGATGAATGTAACTGTGATACCGATATAATGACAGCTGATCATCTACTTCAAAGGTGCCCAACATACGAGGAACAGAGAAAGTGCATATGACCATCACTAGTGCCATTCCTCATAAAGCTCTACGGAGATGTCAACAGCCTCAGACTGACCACTGCGTTTTTTTTAATGTATTCAAGTCTGAGGGTGAACGAAGAAGAAGAAGGAGATATAAACAGACTAATAGGGAAGTGGGTGGTCAGATAATGACGTTGTCTGGTACTACCTAATTCTGTGTGAACGTATATGTGTGTGTGTGTGTGTGTATATATATGTATATATATGTATATATATGTAAATATATGTATATATATGTATGTATATATATATATATATATATTATATATATATATATATATATATATATATATATATATATATATATATGTATATATATGTATATATATATATATATATATATATATATATATATATATATATATGTGGGGGCAAGCGTTTCGTCTGCATAACGAACCCTCTGTGGATGGGAAGGAGCTATGATGCTGATTAGCTTCTGACCGGGTTGGTAGGAAAGTCCACAGACACCCCAGCTTTACAGTGCCAAAGGGCTTTGTCCCATGGCCGCTGGTTATGTCATCATCATCATCATCATATATATATATATATATATATATATATATATATATATATATATATATATATATATATATATATATATATATATATATACCGTAAAATCTCGCGTTTTATACGCACAATTTTTACTCATTTTTGCCCGCTGAAACTCGGGTGCGTATTATACGCGAGTACAAAAAAAATACGTCATTTTCGATATCGAAAGTAACCTACATTGGAAAGTCTGTCAAGTTTTTGTCACAATTTGACAGTGAAAATGGCGCGATATTGAATGTACCATGTGATTTCTTATGTGTCAGACATTGTTGCAAAATGCATTTCGCACTCTTGGTCTTCAATCTGTTTTGATATTAAGCTTGGTTGTGAAGTTTGTCATTTTATTATTTTGAGCCCTAAATCTAACGGCAATCGGGCAGCAAGTCGACATTTTTCAGTGTTCATGCTAAAGGATGGATGGATGAAGCACTAACCATTGACTGGTTAAAATGTGTTTGGACAACACGTCCAGGTGTTCTCCATGTTGGTGCTCGACTCGTTTCGGTGTCATCGGATGCCTTCTATCCAGAAGAAAATGAAGAAAATCAAATCTGATCTGGTTATAATTCCAGGCTGCATGACCTGTCTGGTGCAGCCTTTAGATGTTGCTGTTAATAAGCCAATGAAAGATGCTATCCGTCATAAATGGAATGCATGGTTAGGCGACGGTAATCACACATGTACTGCTGGTGGCCGTATGAGTCAACCGACTCTCACAGATGTCGCAGAGTGTGTACTTGCTGCGTGGAAGGAATTAGACAAGACTATAATTCAACAAGGCTTCCTCAAATGTTGTATTTCGAATAAACTTCACGGCAGCGAGGACGAAGTTTTGTGGGAGAAAGAACAGGTGTCATCGGATGATGATGATGGCGATATTTATTATGATGGCACCAATAATGGCATTGACTCGACAACACTAGATGAGCTTCTTTCTAGTGAGAGTGATGATGAGGGAGTCCAAAGTACCTCAAATTTAGGTGTTGCGTACCTATTTCTGTTTGTTATTATACTTTCAGTTTTTTAACAAATGTTTCATAAAATAAAATCTTGAAAAATTATGGTGCGTATTATAAATGAATTTCCATTTTACCAGAAAATTTTGGGCTAAATCAAGCATGCTTATTATACACGAGTGCGTATTATATGTGAGATTTTACAGTATATATATATATATATATATATATATATATATATATATATATATATATATATATATATATATATATATATATATATATATATATATATATATCTGTGTGTGTAAGTGCGTGCGTGCATGTGTGTGTGAGAGTGTGCTTCAAAATCATTTATACACATTTCCAATGCATACATCTCACACATAACTTAACATAAAATTTTACTATTTTGTAAGAATGGAGAAGAATAATGCTAAATACAAACGAATAATGCCACTAGACTATTACACATGAAATGAAGTTTTTTTTCTTACAGAAGGTTGTGCTCATCTCAATAAACAGACAGTCTTCTTCTTCTTCTTCTGCGTTCGGTTTGTAGTCATGCTAAATCTGCAGGCCTGTCGCCAGGATGAAGTCCACAGTCTTTTCCAGGTCGGCACGGCAGCCCCATAGCTTCTGCTGGAGCTCATCACCTTTTGGCCAGGTCGCACGTCGCAATTTATCATGGGTTGAACAGTTCTGGAGAATGTGTTCTGGAGTCTGGATATCAGTTCCACAAGGGCATTCATTCGTGTGGGATATCTTGAGGCGATAGAGGTGTCCAAGTAATCTGCAGTGACCAGTTCTCAGGCGGAAAATTGTCGTCTGTTGGTGTCTGTTTAGGTGGTGGATTGGGTCATCTCTGCTGTATATATCCCCTTCCTCCTTCCACTGATTTTTGTACTTGTTGTGGATGATGGTTTTTGCTTCCCGATAGGGCAATGGGTGGCTGTATTGTTCCATTTTACTGCCACTTCTTGATAGAGCATCTGCTTTCTCATTACCAGCGATTCCACAATGGGCAGGTAACCACTGAAGGGCAATGGTTGATGACCTTTGGATGATGTTAAGCTCAGATCTGATCTCATTCATCATGTTATCATTTCTGGTGTTTTGTATTGATTTAAGTAATGATCTGCAGTCAGTGAAGATTACTATCTTAGCTTGTGGCTGCTGTTCAGGTCTGGTGAGGATCTTCAGGGCTTGCAGTAGTGCCATAGCTTCTGCCCTAAAATTGGAGGAGATCTTTCCAGTTGGGAAGGCCTTTCGGATGATCTTTCCATTTAGGAATCTTATAAGAATGCCTCCTCCACCGTTCTTTACTGCCCCCTCAGCAGATCCATCTGTGTATGCATGTGTCCACTCCTTCGGGTTGTACTTTTCTTCAATCATTTCTTGAGCCAAAGTTTTTAGTTGTTGAGGGGTCAGGTGGCCTTTCTTTTTTATTTCAGGGACTTCTGTGATGATAGATATATTTCCATGGCAGTCGTCTGGCTCCTCGTAATCAATTAACATTTCAATCTCAGTAGATCGATTTGGGAGGAGGTCTTCATGGCATCGGTGCAGATGTTTGGAGATGTTTAGGAAGCTGGTTCTTTTCAGCCTGTTCTTTGTCACACTATGGAGTTTGGCATGCATTGGATGACTTGGCATTCGTAGAAGCTTCTCACTGTGAGTGAATACCTTTTCCTCACGTCTGTCATCAAGAGAGTGGATGTTGGTGTATCGCTCCATTGCCTGGATTGGAGAAGTCTTCATCCCTCCAGTGATTAGTCTAAGGCCTGAATTTTGCACTTTCCCTAGACATTCTGTGTTTGTTTTAGATGCTGTGGCCCAGGCTGACATGCCATATTCAAGTACAGGTCTGACTGTGCCTGTATAGACTTTTTTAAGTATGTTGGTATTTGCCCCCCAACTTGTGCCAGCCAGTTTCTTCATAATGGAGAGCTTTCTTATTGCTCTCTGTTCTACTGCCTTTATGTGCAGCTTCCAGGTGAGTCTCTTATCCAACTTGACTCCTAGATATGTTGGGTTTTCCTCGATTGGAAGTTCACTTCCATTTAGCTGCAGTTTGATCATTTCTCGGCGATTTGACAGAGAGAAGCAGGTTGCTACTGTCTTGGAGAGGTTTATCTGTACTCCCCAATCTGATGCCCATTTACCGATGGTATTTAGCGCTGCTTGCATCCTGAACTTCGCAGTAGGCAAATGTTCAGCAGCACACCAGGCAGCAAAATCGTCAGCATGAAGAGCCCTGGAGATATGCCCGGACAGTTTCTCTGCAATATCATTTATATATATGATAAAAAGTGTGGGGGAGATAACTCCTCCTTGTGGCACACCTTGTTGTAGAGTGACGCGATGGCTCAGTTTCCCATCAAGTTTTACTCTTGCTGTGCGGTATCGAAGAAAGTCCCGTATCCAGTTGAACATTCTCCCTTCAATTTTGCTGTTGAGCATCTTAAGGAGGAGTCCTTCTTTCCATACCTTATCAAAGGCTTTTGTCAAGTCTACAAAAACCGCCAGCACTTTCTTTTTCTCCTGAAAGGCATTTTCTACTTCCTGGGCTAGATATACTAGTTGGTCTTCGGTGCTGCGATTTTTCCTAAATGCTGACTGTGTGTTATCAAGCAGATGGTTTTTTTCCAGATGTTTCAGTAATCTTGAGTTCACCATTCTTTCCATTACCTTACCCAGACAGCTCAGTAGGCTAACTGGTCGGTAGCTGGACTTGCTTGTTTTCTCCTTTTGTTTCTTTCTGATGGGAACAATGATTGCTTCTCGCCATTGATCTGGAAATTTTCCAGTACTCCATGATTGATTGAAGATTAGGAGGAGCTTGTGCCTGGCTACAGGTCCAAGGTTCTTGATCATATCATTTGTGATGCCATCTTTTCCTGGAGCTTTTCTGTTCTTTAGTTTTGTTATGGCAGCACTGAGTTCTCTCATAGTAAGGGGTGACTTCATGCAGATATCTGGGTTTTGGTGCTTCAGTTTTTCTTTTACTTCCTTACGTACTTCTTGGATCCGTGCATGTGAAAGTGATGTGGTGCTTTCTTCCTTGTAGAAATCTGCCAGGATGTTTGCTGCCATCTTTCCTGTGTGGTATTTTTCATTTTCCTTGATGACAGTCTTACAGTAGTGTGGTGAAGTGATGAAGTGTAAGTCATAACAACAACAGACAGATAAACAATTTAATTTATTCCACCACACTTGACAACACTGTGACACTCACATACATATAACACTCTAAAGGATATCTTAAAGGAGTCACTGATAACTTTTCAAATAACAATATGTATTCATTGCTGTTATGAATGAATATGTGTCCTGATTCAAATACAAAGGGAACCAGGAATCACAATCAATTTTAATTACAAGTTATATGTACAGAATTTCTCAATATGAATATTGTAGTGACATATATTATTAAAAGTATCCTATGTGTGTCAGTTGTGTAGTAGTAATATGAGGTAATACTGGTTTTGTTTTGTTCAAGCTCTGTTGGTATTTGTCATCATGACTTCAATAGTTTGTCTTTATGGGAGCTAGTATTGGAGATGTTCTCAGTTCCTGTTATTAAAACAATTTACTTCCCCTCTTAAGTTTATGTTACAATGTTATTTTAAGATGGGGTACATAATTTTGAGCTCAGCTGGCCACATCAGCTTATCTTGCGTGATGGCGGCAGGAAAAGACTCCTCTGCTCGATTTCTCCCCTGTGCTCTGGAGACACCTCACTGATAGCTAAATGGACCAAGGAGTATGCTGTCCGACTCTGGATTCAGCAAAGCTCTGACCAGGTGCTGCTCGATACCATCAAGACCACGGTCCCACAATTCATGGAAACAAACACAGATACGTTGATTAGCAATGAATTCTGGCACAAATACTGGCACAAATTCCCATCTGCTTATGTTCCAGGCTTTTATTTTAGCAAAAATGTGAGCTGGCTTCAACGCACTGTTGCTTTATCAAGCTTATTTGAACTAGTGGTCTCGAACTAACGCTCCTAAGTGAGTATATCAGCGAGTCTGGCCAATGGAGCCACGTTTCGACAAGGGTTTGAAAAAAATTTTAACTTCCTACGTCTCCCCTAACAACCAAATATAGTATTTATAGTCCGACCAATCGTGTTTAGTCTTATATTTGTTGCGCTCCAATCAATTTGGAGTTTACATGGTAGGCTATTTCCGTACGCAAGGTTTTTTTCAAACACGTTATAAAAAAATTTTATGAGCAGAAATGATTTCATGCTGTCAGGCATCCCCAATATTTTATTTTGGTTATAACTTGTTAATTCCTAGACTATTTGCGTAACGTTTTACATATTCTTTGTCAGCAAACCCTAAGGAACCCAAATATACAAATTTAAAAGAGCTAAGTGGCTGCGTTCAAAATATGCAATTTCTTCGACCTCCTGTTTCGAAGATGTGCTGTCTGGGTACTGTAATGTTTTCAAACGTAAACCCATCTAATGTTATCTTTTCTAATAAGCGTTTTTCGTGATTTTAAAACCTAACTCTGGGAAGGGTAGTGAATTTATCACTGTCCGTCTGAAAAAAAAAGTTAGTGCATGTGGCCTTACACGCGTGATAGTAGTAATTGTGTATCGCGCGACGCGTGTTGCATGCGTTCCTGATTTTCAGCCCTCCCTCTCTCTCTTTCTATTTGAGTCCATCTGTTCGTTCGTTTTGGTAACGCAGTATAATTAATGTTAGGATTAATTTAGGTCATTACGCAGTCTGCCTCTCAATGTTTTTCCAAGAAATACAGCACACGTTTCATTGAAGAAAGCGGGTAATAATATAGTAGGCTTTTACTATCAACGTGAAAGCGTTACAATTTGCAGACGAAGCATAAAACAAAGGGGATTTCGAATACATTCCTTGTGACAGCACTGTTATTGTACCATTGCTCTTTTCTTTATTAGAATTTATTTGTTACGCTTTACATTTACCTTTTAATTTATATATGTGGATTAGAATATTCCACGACATCTCCCCTCTTAAAACAGACATTATATGTCAGTCCTTTATTCTATATACACATAGAGAAATTTATTATTATTTCTGGGGTTTACGGTGATTCTCATCACACGGATGGCGGCTTAAAAAATCCGCTCCCAAATTGGTTTTTCCAGATATATACTCAATGCTAAAATTATATGGAGCCAAAAGTAAAGACCATCGGAGTAACCTAGAGTTCTCATGCCTAGCCTGTGCTAGAAACGATAAAGGTTTGTGGTCTGTTTGCAACTTAAAGGCCTTCCCATACAGATAAATATTGAATTTCTTTATTGCCCATATTACTGCAAGACATTCTTTTTCGCTAGTTGAGTAATTGATTTCGGCTTTATTCAATTTTCTGCTAGCATATGCCACTGGGCTTAATTCCCCATCCAATGCATCTGATTTCTGTAGTAGAGTTGCACCTAACCCAATATTACTTGCATCCGTCCTTACTATGAATTCTTGACTTAAGTCAGGTAATTTCAAAATGGGTTTACTTGTGAGCTTTTCCTTCAATTCTTGGTAAGTCATTTCACATTGTGGTGTCCATGTAATGCGATCTGGATGTCCTTTACGTGTCAAATCAGTTAACGGTGCACATATGGAATTAAAGTTTTTGATATACTTCTGGTAGAAACCACATAATGAGACAAAGGATCTCACGTCCTTCTTGGTTTGTGGTCTCGGGGCTTTCTGTAGTTTCTCTAAATTCTTTGGGTCAGGGGTCATGTTTCCCTGATAAACTGTGTGTCCCAAAAATTCCAATTCTTTACATCCAACGCAACATTTGGTTGGTCGGGCTGTTAAATTTGCCTCCCTAAGTCGATTAAACAGCATGTTCAGAGAGTCAATGTGTTCCTCAAATGTTTCTGTTGCTATAAGGATATCATCCATAAAATTTGTTATACAGGGATTATTCAGAGGATCCAATAATTTTCTCATCATTCTAGAGAAGACACTAGGCGCAGTCTTCAATCCAAATGGCAATCTATTAAACTCATAGTGTCCTTCTGAGGTACTAAAAGCTAGGTATGGTCTAACCTCAGGCTTTACTGGAATCTGATAGTATCCTTTACTCAGATCCACTTTTGAGAAATATTTAGCTTTATTTAGTCTGGCAAACAGCTGATTTGTATCCGGCAATGGATCTACCTGTCCTTCTGTAATAGCGTTCAGTCTCCTGTAATCTATACAGAGTCTATGTTCTCCAGAGGGCTTCCTTAAGAGTACAACACCGGAACTATATGAGGATTCACTGTGTGAAATAATTCCCTCCTTCAATAGATAGTCTATCTCTTCCTTCAAAGCTTTCTCCTTAGCAAACGGAATCGAATATGGTTTCATACAGACAGGTGTGGGGTCTATCAGTTTCATATCATATTCCAATAGGTTTGTATGCCCTGGTCGGTCTGTTAACACCTCTGCATGATTATTTAGAACCTGTTGCACTCTCTCTTTCTGAGTTTTCGTTAAATGTGTACTGATTTTCACCTGTGCTGCTGTCTCACAGGGGTGTAATGGATACTCAAATGATGAAAGTGGTTCCTTTTTCATCTCCATGGCGATGGACAAGGTCAACAAGTGTGTCTCTTCCTGATGTTCTCTTTCCAAATATTTCTTCAGGAGATTCACATGATAGATTTTTTCTTTCCCCTTCTTATCTATCTTATAATTTGTTCTAGATACCTTCTCTAAAACTGTATATGGACCCTGCCATCCAATTTGTAACTTATTCTGACTCCCGGGCAAAAGAAGCAGTACTTTCTCTCCCACAGCCAAATTTCTGTCTTTCGCCTTCCTGTTATAATAAGCAGCATGTTTCTTCCTGGCTTGTTTCAAATTTTCATTGGCAAGTTTCCAGCCAGTTTTTAAACGAGTGGTCAGCTCATTCACATATTGGTATGAAGATGTAATGTTTTCCTCTGCCTTTTCATCAGTCCACGTTCTTAACAAAGCTTCGAGTGGACCTTTTATTGGCCTTCCAAACAATAATGTTGCCGGGGCCATACCGGTTGAACTATGGGGTACCTCCCGATAAGCAAAGAGGGCGGCGTGCAGGTACTGGTCCCATGTATCTGGTTTTTTCGTGTGCCAACTTTCTCAGGATCGACATCAATGTGCCGTTAAATCTTTCCACTTGGCCGTTCCCTTGGGGATGATACACACTACAATGGAAGTGTTTGGCCTGGAAGATCCTGAAAACTTCTTCAGTTAGTTTCCCCTTGAACTGAGAGCCATTATCAGTCAAGATTTGATTGGGAAAGCCTAACCTGGTGAAAATTGTGAGCAATGCCTCTGCCACATGTTTAGAATCAATCGATGACAGGGCTACAGCCTCACCCCACATAGAACAAGTGTCCACCAGAGTCAGAATGTAGCTGTTCCTTCTCTTGGTTCGGGTGAGAGGTCCCACAAGATCCACGGCAACTCTCTCAAAGGGTGTTCCCACTATGGGCATTTCCCCCAGAGTTGCTGGTGCAGTCCAATGTTTAGGTGCTACTCGTTGGCACTCTGGACAGGATTTTACATATCGTTTGATATCTTCAGTTATTCCTGGCCAGAAATAGTGACAAGCTATTCGCTGTCCTGTTGCGCTGATTCCCATATGACCACTGAAGGGAATCGCATGCCCTAGTTCCAACACTTTAGTCCTATATGAAGTGGGAAGGACCAGCTGTCCGTGACCATTGGATTCAGATCCAGCCTTCCTATATATCAGTTTGTTCTTCATATAAAACTCTCCCTTGCCTGGAGGTGTATGAGATTTGGGCAACTTCTTGAAACATGGCTTGAGTGTTTTGTCCTCAGCCTGTGCCTTTCTCATCTCATCTGGGTGAGTATTTATGGGATTATCCTCCTCCTTTTTTGACTGTGATCTGGTCTGCACTGTTGCCAATATCACAGGTCTCTTGGGATTCCCCAAGAAGACAGATCTACACCCCAATATTAGAGGGTAGATTGGCTCATTTATCACTGCTGCTTTTATGATTCCTTCCACATATCGCGTTTTCACTTTTATTCGGGCGACGGGAAGTGTCATGGTAGCTACATCCTTGGTTGCAGTTTGAATCTCCACTGTTTCTGTGGTGTATTGATCGGCCTGCACCAGGTGAGAACTCACAACGGAATCGTAATCTAAACCGGTATCATATAAACACCTTATAGTGACACCATTACAGATGACATCTTCACACACTGGGGGGTGGTATGGTTCCTGTAGTTCTTCAGGTTTGACCTTCTTTTCCTTTTTCCCCGATGTCATAGCAGCACAATGAGGAGGTTTCCTTCTACAATGGTCAGTGTCATGATTGTTCATCTTACAATTTTTACACCACCTTTTTCCTTGGTTGAAAGATTTTCTTTCATCATATTTCCTTTCATCGAATTGTGGGAATTTATTTTTATTTTCATACCGTGGCCTATCAAATTGGTGCTTACCTTTATTTTGATCCTTAGGATCAAATTTATTAAAGTTCTGTGGTGCCCTAAAGTTATCCCCTTTTTTCTTTTTATTACCTGTTACCTCTGCTTGAGCTGCTTGATACCTTTCAGCAACATTTAGCAACTCACCCAGCCTCTCTGCACCTTGTTCCATGAGAAACTTTCTCAGGTCTGGAGCCATGGACTCTCTTAATTGCTCTATAAGGACCATTTCCTTAAGATCTTGGGTTTTCCCCAGAGAAGTCCATTTCTCCAAGTATGTCTCTATTCGTGCAGAGAACTGGTGATAGGTTTCACCTGACAGTAGTTTAGCATTCCTAAATTTTTTCCTATAGAATTCTGCATTCTTTTCATACCTTAACAAAAGAGCCTGCTTTAGCATGTCATAATTTTCCTGATCACCTCTGCTCATTTTTGCAAAAACTTCATAAGCTGCCCCACGAAGTCCTTGAGATAACTTTAAGCTCCACCTTTCTCTCTCTAACCCATACGTGGTAGCTAATAGTTCATACCTATTTAGGTAGCTCTCTATATCATCGTCTTTCTCAACAAAATGATCTAAATGAAAATTCATAGCTGAGGTTGAGGCTCCTTGGCTAGCAGTGGCATCAGAGGCAAAGGGACTGGCACCATTTTCAGGAGCATGGCCCTGAAACTCAAACTCCCTTAGTCGTAACTCATGTTCCCTTTGTAATCTCTTCTCCTCCTTTTCTGCTTCCCTCTCTGCAGTCAATCTTCTTTCTTCTGCTTCCCTTTCTGCAGCTAATTTCTTCTCTTCCCTTTCTGCAGCCAATCTTCTTTCTTCTGCTTCCCTTTCTGCAGCTAATTTCTTCTCTTCCCTTTCTGCAGCCAATCTTCTTTCTTCTGCTTCCCTTTCTGCAGCCAATCTTTTGTCTTCTCTTTCTGCCTCCAATTTCTTAGCCTCAGCCTCAATCTGCAACCTCTTAGTCTCAGCCTCAGCCTCAAATTGTAACTTCTTAATTTCCCTTTCAGCCTCTAACTTTCTTTCGGCCTCTTTTTCTAATCTTCTTTCTTCGCGTTCAATAAATTTGTCACATTCCGTAGTGACATAGGCAACCATAACTTGCCCATCTAATCCTAACTCTTTTGCAGTCTGAACAGCAGCAGATCGAAACTTGGCCAGGTCCGCCATTGTCTATCAGGTAAGTTTATACAATGTCTAACCAACAATTCAATCTCTAAATATATCTAATGGACAACACAGGCACCGTGAGCTCAACCTTATTTAATTCCACCCAAGGATACCTTTTAATTCTTATATTCCCTGAAGTGAATTACCCCCAATATTTTTAATAGTGAAAGATTCAAAATCCCAAGAGCGAGACCCCAATATATGTGGTGAAGTGGGATGTTATAAATATTTATAGGGGACTTAGTGTACTGACTGAGATCAGCTGTGAAGGTATCTATATCTAATAAGAGTAGTGTATTATAGATAACCTTACTTGCTGCCACATATATATATATATATCTCAGTCAGAATTATTCTGGAATAGTGTGATGACTACGTTGTATGTCTAGGGTATGTGTATGATGAAGTGTAAGTCATAACAACAACAGACAGATAAACAATTTAATTTATTCCACCACACTTGACAACACTGTGACACTCACATACATAAAACACTCTAAAGGATATCTTAAAGGAGTCACTGATAACTTTTCAAATAACAATATGTATTCATTGCTGTTATGAATGAATATGTGTCCTGATTCAAATACAAAGGGAACCAGGAATCACAATCAATTTTAATTACAAGTTATATGTACAGAATTTCTCAATATGAATATTGTAGTGACATATATTATTAAAAGTATCCTATGTGTGTCAGTTGTGTAGTAGTAATATGAGGTAATACTGGTTTTGTTTTGTTCAAGCTCTGTTGGTATTTGTCATCATGACTTCAATAGTTTGTCTTTATGGGAGCTAGTATTGGAGATGTTCTCAGTTCCTGTTATTAAAACAATTTACTTCCCCTCTTAAGTTTATGTTACAATGTTATTTTAAGATGGGGTACATAATTTTGAGCTCAGCTGGCCACATCAGCTTATCTTGCGTGATGGCGGCAGGAAAAGACTCCTCTGCTCGATTTCTCCCCTGTGCTCTGGAGACACCTCACTGATAGCTAAATGGACCAAGGAGTATGCTGTCCGACTCTGGATTCAGCAAAGCTCTGACCAGGTGGTGCTCAATACCATCAAGACCACGGTCCCACAATTCATGGAAACAAACACAGATACGTTGATTAGCAATGAATTCTGGCACAAATACTGGCACAAATTCCCATCTGCTTATGTTCCAGGCTTTTATTTTAGCAAAAATGTGAGCTGGCTTCAACGCACTGTTGCTTTATCAAGCTTATTTGAACTAGTGGTCTCGAACTAACGCTCCTAAGTGAGTATATCAGCGAGTCTGGCCAATGGAGCCACGTTTCGACAAGTGTTTGAAAAAATTTTAACTTCCTACGTCTCCCCTAACAACAAAAGATAGTATTTATAGTCCGACCAATCGTGTTTAGTCTTATATTTGTTGCGCTCCAATCAATTTGGAGTTTACATGGTAGGCTATTTCCGTACGCAAGGTTTGTTCAAACACGTTATAAAAAAATTTTATGAGCAGAAATGATTTCATGCTGTCAGGCATCCCCATATTTTATTTTGGTTATAACTTGTTAATTCCTAGACTATTTGCGTAACGTTTTACATATTCTTTGTCAGCAAACCCTAAGGAACCCAAATATACAAATTTAAAAGAGCTAAGTGGCTGCGTTCAAAATATGCAATTTCTTCGACCTCCTGTTTCGAAGATGTGCTGTCTGGGTACTGTAATGTTTTCAAACGTAAACCCATCTAATGTTATCTTTTCTAATAAGCGTTTTTTATGATTTATAAACCTAACTCTGGGAAGGGTAGTGAATTTATCACTGTCCGTCTGAAAAAAAAAGTTAGTGCATGTGGCCTTACACGCGTGATAGTAGTAATTGTGTATCGCGCGACGCGTGTTGCATGCGTTCCTGATTTTCAGCCCTCCCTCTCTCTTTCTATTTGAGTCCATCTGTTCGTTCGTTTTGGTAACGCAGTATAATTAATGTTAGGATTAATTTAGGTCATTACGCAGTCTGCCTCTCAATGTATTTTTTCCAAGAAATACAGCACACGTTTCATTGAAGAAAGCGGGTAATAATATAGTAGGCTTTTACTATCAACGTGAAAGCGTTACAATTTGCAGACGAAGCATAAAACAAAGGGGATTTCGAATACATTCCTTGTGACAGCACTGTTATTGTACCATTGCTCTTTTCTTTATTAGAATTTATTTGTTACGCTTTACATTTACCTTTTAATTTATATATGTGGATTAGAATATTCCACGACAAGTAGCTGGTTGTTGTTTCTTCATTTAGTACTCTTGTCAGATTCCATAGCTTGCTTGAGTCCTTTTCCATGTTGAGACTGCTGGTCTTCTGGTGCCAGCTCCTTTGGATTTCAGCTTTCTTTTGTTCATTGAAGGCTTGTTTTATGCTGTTGTGCCTCTGTGTGTTCTCTAATATGGGATTTGCTCCATAGTTTCCCGTGCTTTTTTATTTAATTCACTATGGAGCTTTTCCCAGGTTGTCACTCCAGTATGGTTTGTAGTCTCGTCGTTTACCTCGTGGAATTGACTTCTTTGCTGCTTGGATGATTGCCTCACTGATGATGGAGATGTTTTTATTGATGTTATTTGAGTGGGCAATGTTCTGACAGAAATTGTCAGCTTGTTCTTTAAAAAATCCCCAGTTTGCTTTTTTGAAATTCCAGCTAGGAGACATATTGATTTCTCCTGCACTTCTTATCTCAGATATCTGTAATGTGACTGGTACATGGTCACTTCCCCCCAGTTGGTTATTTACTGTTCTAGTGGTGAGTCGATGTATGTCATCTGTAGCCATAGCAAGATCTGGTGCTCGTTGTTTTCCATACTCTGGAATAGAAGGTGGGCTTATCCTCTGGTTGGTTTATTAGAATTAGTTTATTCTCTACCATCCAATCTTCCACCTCTTCTCCTCTTGGATCTGTTGCGTTATAGCCCCAGCTGGGTGAGTGGCTATTGAAGTCACCCATAATGAGGTGTCTCGATGCTGCGAGCTTCACTTTGTGTAGCTCCAGAGTTGTGGTTGGAGGGCTGTAGCAGTTTGTGATCATTAAGTCTCCACTGGGCAGCAGTGCTTGGACTGTTATGTAGTCAAGTTCGTCCTCACCAGATCTGTGTGTCTCTACTGCTGGGGCTTAGGTTTTAATCAGTGTGAGGATTCCTCCGTTAGTGCTTTTTGCCCTGTCTTGGCGGAAGGATTGGTATCCACGTACAAAGAATCGTTGGGTATCTTTTAGGTGAGTTTCTTGGATGCAGATTATATCAATGTTATTTTCCCTGAGGAATTCTTGTAACTCCGGTTTCTTGTTCCTCACTCCTTCTGCATTCCATTGAGCCACTGTAAGATAGTGGGTTGGTTGGTCAGTTGCTCTACTTTGCCTTCCCCCGACCATTTGGTTGGCAAAGGCACCGGTTGCTGGGGTGGGCCCTTTCGCGGCTAGGGGCCCGGCTCCGCTCCTCCCCGGTTGTAGCTGATAGGAGCGACGCCATGACGTAAGTCGAGATTGTCGCATGACTCCATACCGCAAAAGCGTGTGTGTCCTAATTTTTCCCGGTGTCTGCGCCGTAGCTAACACACTCCGTCTTCGGCAGGCCGGGTTGTGTTTGTTGTTCAGGGTTGTCTCCCATAGCCTTTCCATCTCCCGGTGGTAGCTGCAAGGCAGCAGACTGGTTTGTTTACCGAGGTTTACCTTCCCCGTGGCTAGAGCTTATAGCGGCTCTTACTCGCTTGATGCACCCGTCGTAGGACATATGGGGGATTTCAGTGGGGGTATCAGTGCCACCTGTTACCCCTCCCCGTCCTGCTGGGAGGACATCGCCGTTTGGTCCGCGACTGCTTATTCGTCCAGCAATGCTGACTTAATTCGCAGCTGACACACTATACCCCCCCCCCCTGGAGGTCCGTTTCCACTATCCCGCCACCCGTGGACGCGCCTGGTTGGGGTCGGTCGCCCCTTTGCCAGGAAACAGACAGTGAGGGACATGAGACTTCAAATTAAAACAGCATGTTTCACTACTTATTTAGTATCAAACCCAGAATGACAGTCAGTTGTTCATCACTGTGAAAAAATGAATTGTTGCAAGTCGACAGCACTTTAAACTTTTGTGGATTTAAATAAGAAAAATGCCATTATTCTATCTCAAATGATTATTGAGTTTATCAGCATTCAAAGTGTGTATACATAATTTTGAAAACACCCTGTATATATCAATAATACGAGAGGGCTATTCCAAAATCAACCTCCGATTGGTTGGTAAAAATAAACTGGTTTGCCATAGCGATATGGCGCATTGCCTGCAGCAAATCAGTTATTTGTGTTATCTCGCTCCATGCAAACCCACAGTCCCAATTTGTTCAAGAGTAGCGACCGAGTAAACATGGAGACCTGTCATCGCCACTCCCCACCAGTGTGAGGTTCGTGGTAGATGACTTTGTCTTCTGCAAGCAGAAGGACACAGTGCTGCTGAGATTAATCGTCGATTGTGTCATGCGTATGGTGATAACATTATGACTGACAGTTCTGTGAGGGTTAATTGGTGCAGGAAATTCAGGGATGGGCACACAGATGTGCATGACGAGGGGGGACAAGGACGACCACTCAATTGTGACTGATGAGCTCGTTAAAAAAGTCGACCAAGTCGTGGGTGAAAAGAGTCGTTTCAACGATTTACCACACGTTCTGTGCACAGTGGGTACCAAAACAACTGACTGACGTTCACAAAGCTCAAAGAATGGGCTCAGCTTTGACGTTCCTTCTGCACTACCGGGAAGAGAGGGGGATGAATTTCTTGACAGAATCATGACTGGGATGAGACATGGGTTTCAGTTCGTGAATGCAGAGACGAGGGAACAGTCCCAAACAGTGGATGCAACACTCATTTTCCAAACAAGCCCAAGAAATTTCAAACAAACACATTTTCGCACCGAAAAATGATGGCTAAAGTGTTTCTGGGACTGCAAGGGAATTTTGTTGACGGAATTCATGGTACCAGGGACCCACAATAACGTCAGAAGTTTTATTGTGAAACGCTTGACCGAAGCTCTGGAGGTTGATCCAAAACAAAAGGCGCGGAATGCTCACCAAAGGCGTCATTCTCCTGCACGACAACGCGCTGCCCCCACATTGCGGCTCGCACAAAGGCTTTACTCGAGCAGTTCAACTGGGAGATTTTTCAACCACCCCCCTTACAGTCGCCCTGGACTTGGTGCCAAGCGATTTACCATCATTCAGGCAAGATGAAGGTCCCTGGCTTGGCTACCTAGCACTTTTAAGCCAAAGAGGAGCTCATGGATGGAGTCAACAACTGGCTGGGTAAACCCTGGCGGTGCCGTTTACCGGGTTCTTCTTGATGAGGGATTGCAAAAGCTGGTGCCACGGTACGGGACAAGTGCTTGAATTTGAGTGGCGGACTATGTGGAAAAGTAATGCAGTTCTGTATGTAAGTTTTGTATGTAATAAGATTATTTTCTCTATTTTTGATTATTTTTACCAGCCCAATCGGAGGTTGATTTTGAGAAGGAATAGCCCTCATAGTAAACAGTAATAACTAATGCGTACACTTGAAATACAAATACAATTAACCTTGTAGTGCAGATAAATATATGATAATTACAGAGACAAAACCCTGTCTCTGTACACATTTTAATAAAAAGTAGTTTCAATGACACTGTCTGGAGATGATTGAGTTCATTTTGCCAGGATCATGTAGTGGGGAGAAGAGAGCTGGAAACAGAGGTGAAAATGATGAGAACGAGGAAAGAACTTGAGATGATGGCACGTGACAGGGAGGACTTGGCATGTGTTTGTTGAAGGCCTATGTTCCTTGGGGAGCGGAGGGCTATGAATGAATGAATGTAGTGGGGATGGGGACTCAGAATAGCAGCTTACTGTGTCAGAAGGCCTGTATAGATTGTTAATTTTAGATATTTCCCTTGCGGACTAAAGTTTTCTGCTCCAACAGATTTTGTTTCCATTACTTCCTAGAGCATCCATATAACAGGACTGTTCATAAGAGGTTTACACAATAATATACATGGATCGGCAAATTCTATGAAAAATAAACAAATTAAAAAAGAGAATGGTATACCTAGAAGTTTATTGAGACAGACAGTTGAGGCAGAACTTAAAATAAAATAAATGAAAAAACAGGATATAGCAAACAGAGAGTGCAGAACCAGAACCTGGTGAAAATATTTGTTTCTGCCTTCTAAGCAGCCCCCAAGTATGACAAGATCTTGATGATGGTGGCAATGATTGACAATAAACGTGTACCATAAAAACGGAGAATGTCAGATATTTATTACGTGCACAAAGAAATGAGAATAAATAATGGCACTCATGATTAACTACAAAAATATAATCAACCGACGGCTAACATACACACACAACAGTTGCTGAGAGAATTGAAGAGAAATAATCAATAAATGTAGGGTAAAAAACAAGAAGACAACATTCAAGAATCTCTGGTATATAGAACATCTAAAGTAAACAAAAACAACTGACATGTGAAGGGGACACAAATACAAGAAAAAAGAAAAACAAAACACCCCAGTACACAGTAAATTTAAATGTAACAAAACACTTACAGTGAAAATTGTTCTCAGCTGGAAATGTACGATTCATGAAACTGGCTGTATTCTTCATCGCGACAGGATATTCATCACACTTTCCCTTTCACATACCATCATCTTCTGCTTCCTTCTTGACCATGTGTCTCTAAAAAAAATAATTTGGTACATTTTACTTTAATAAAATATCTTGTATTCATATTCTGAAGAGACCTGAGACTACAACAAATTTCCTTAATAATTAGGTACTGTAAAATTAGTGTTCCAATTTCTTCATTTATTAGTCAGCTGAATAGGTGATTGAAAGGAAATTTTGTTGTAGTTGTAACTAACCACATTTTTTTTTGGACTGAGGAACGTAAAATATGGGGGAAACTTACCATTTGGCTTAAATGGTAAATGTTACAAACCACACCCATTGCCCGTTCCTTCCGAAAACTGGGTGACATGTGTTTCCACTATAGTCACGACTTGCATGTGAAAAGCAAATTTCAGCAATGTTATCAACAGGCTTTGGCCATAGGAAGCATTATCAAACATGCATTATTTCCCTTTCCCCACCACGTACATTAGATTGACCTTGGAGGTACAACACACGTAACAGATTTGATTTATTGTCAGATTAACAAACATTGTTTAAGCATGCAACAAAATGCAGCAAAACTTTTTTGACTGAGTGTTCAGGTTTAAAAAAAAAATCAGCTTAGTTGAAATGACTTAAAAATTGAAAGTGGCCTGTAACTTTTTTTTGAGAAGTATAGAAAGACCTTGAGCTGATGGCACAGGACAGGTAGAGTTGGCATAAATTAAATTGTTTTATTCACACTTTCAGAAAAAAAATTCACTTAGCCTACCAAATTCCATTCTTCCTGCTTTACAGTTACAGGTAGGTCCGGGACATTAGATTCAATATTCTTGCTTGCCTGCAGAAAACAGAATTGCTTATGGATTATGCTTAAATAATTAGTATGTTTTAAGAGTGATTAAGGGATGCATCATTGAACATCTTGGTCAATTATACAGAGATGGCAAAATGAGAGGCAGAAGCCAGCTGCAGCCAAAGGAAATATGTTTGAGACCTGCATAACACAACAAGAAGACCTTAACAGGGAAGTGTTGTGCCAACAAGAAAATCTTTCAAAGGCTGCAGTGGTTCTGGAAGCATGCTTATTTGAATTTTGCCATTGGAGCAACACATGCCTGGTGGCTCTTTATCCCACTTCTTGGTCCCACAGTAGTTACCACAGTTTAGACGGGACACAGGCCCAATTTTCACTATTTTGTCTGATGCATAAGTCATAATTGAAAGCATCTCGATGCCACTGTATTGTAGTATATGGTGGAATTCTCACCTCCACTTGCCTGGCTGCATCAGCTTGTTGTCTATCTCGTCTTTGTTCTGGTGGCCTTCCGTTTTGTTACTGCTGCATGCCTGGCTGCATCAGCTTGTTGTCTAGCTCGTCTCTCTGTTCTGGTGTCCTCCTGTTTTTTCTTACTGCCGCCATCCTGGCTGCATCAGCCAGTTGTCCCTAGCTCGTCTCTGTTCTGGTGTCTCCTGTTGTTTTCCTTACCTGCCACCATCCTGGCTGCAAAACAGCCCTGTAATCTAGCTCGTGTCTCCTGATTGTTTTCTTACTGCCGTCATCCCTGGCTGCACCTGCCTGTTGTCTAGCTCGTCTCTGTTTCTGGTGTCCTCCTGTTTTTCTTACCGCCGCCTTCCTGGCTGCAATCAGGCCTGTTGTCTAGCTCGTCTCTGTTCCTGGTGTCTCCTGTTTTCTTACCACGCTTTCCTGGTTGCATCAATCTGTTTGTCTAGCTCGTCTTTGTTCTAATGTCTCCCCAGCTGTCTTAATGCTGCCTGTCTGACTGTTGTGCTCGGAGTCTTTGACGGCGTTTGTCGTCTGTCTCTGCCGCCCCTGGCTGCCCTTTTACGCTGAGCACCAGGCGACAAAACCTCCACAAGCCTCACGGTAGAAGAGGAACGACTAAGTAAAGTAAGTTTGCCAGGCGACTGTCCAAAAAATAGATCGAATTGAAGGTAGAATGGGAAAAAGGATAGTGTAACACGGTCCGCCATTTTGCTCGAACGTTATTGAAACGTAACACGTAACCGTATCGATCGTCTTTTAGGCGGCATTTTTAGTATCAAAAAGCTAGAAAGTCTCATTTTAGAGGCAACAAATATGAAACTAGATTGATTATCTAGAGTGGTTAAGAGTAGCGCTCACTGTACATCTTTAGTCATATTATCACCAACCGTTCCAAGCTAGATAATCTCATTTTAGACGGCAACAAATATGAAACTTAGATATACTGGGAGTTGCAGAGGCACAGATTATTAGGACAAAGGCTACATAAAAAAGAGACCCGTATCCGCTTTTATACACTCAGCCGAGAAGAAAAAACACGAACGAGGAGTAGGACAAAATGTTAATCCCGCCCGGCCCATCAAGGATTTATAAAAATATGTTTGTGGATACTGGCACCCACACAATTGCCAGCAATGATGGTTACTGAAAATGAAGAGTTGTACCCCCGTACCCAACACGTTTTCAATGTACCGGTACTTTTTGCCCCTCTCTCACTCCTTCATCCGCTTTTTATTTGGCAAAAATTTTTTATACCTAAAAATACCTTGCTTTACAGCGCCAAAACACGCGCCCTACAAGGCCAGAAACCAGTTGTCCTCTTCCACGTTTTGTTTCGTATGTTGAGAACCGCCACTCCTCCTTAGCTCTTGCAACATTATTTAGGCCCAAACGTATCTTCCTTCTCTTATTATTGTTCTTCTGAAGTGTTTTCTTTTGGTCTTTTAGTTTCCTTTTTTTCCGCTTACTCCCTCAGGAACCCAAGTGAAAAGCGCCCTGTAGTGGGGGTAAAATTCTGTTTTTGTTTTTTTATTTTTGCCAATTCGGTAAGGACAAATGACCCCGAATATAATGACCATCGTACCCTCTTTTTTTTTTTCCCTTATATAGTCCCGGAGACATATTTCTGCCTAGAGGTCCCTTACCTCTTATTTGTCCCGATTTTAGTCCCTTGAAATTCCTTTCCAACTGATGTTCATCAGAGTTTTTATTCTAAGACATTTTGTTTCTCGCATTGTTATTTCAGCCCTTGTTCCCTTTGCACAGCAATGATATTGTTATATTTATTTTCCCAAAATCTCCCACAAGCCGTAAATTTTTTGAATACACCTTTCCCCATTAAATTTTTTTTGCTGTGGACCACTCCCAGAACTGGGGGTTTACTGTGTTCGCCAATGTGAAATCGTAATGATGACCAGGGTTTAATTTGAACCGGTCAGCAATGTAAATAACTCTTATCATGTAAAATGGTTTTTAGCCACCTTTGTTAGAGACGTCCACGGTGAATCCAAGGTAGTAATCTACCTCTCCTCCAAGAACAATACGCACCCGGCCGAGGTCAATGGGGAAAAGGACAGCCAATATTGTTTTTGTTCTTAAAGCTGCTGGCGAATCCGTATCCTGAACTGGGGTCTGGGAGAGGAGACAAAACACCCCGGGTTGATAATGAGATAGTAGCTTTTTCCGGCCGCGCGCCATTCCTGGGGTAGAAATATAGTTACAGAATCCCACCTAGCCCCACAACCCAAACTGTCCCAGAAATTGACAATACGATTATCTTACACCTCATTTTGGGGTGCTGCACTGAAGCGACCCCTGCCCCTTCACCCAAGTTAGCATGTGGGCGTTTCCAGCAGTTTTCAACGACTCAATGCCCCGTACTAGTTATTATTTTTAATTACTGGTCCCAATTTCGTATATTATGGCGACGCAAACTGTTGTGTGGCCGATTGCACACATTTTTTTTTTTTTCTAAAGACCACTACACAAATGTAAACTAGAAGTTTGATTGAAGGCAATTCCGTACCTATGATAAACCTCCACCTGTTGTGTATCAAATAACATACATCTGTGAATTAAAATTTTGCCGATTCTTTAGTGCATTGTCCTTATCCAAACAGTAATCGTAGTTTAGAAAATGCCTAGCACCATGTGTGTGAACAGTGTCCTACAGAATTTAATCCTGTTAACAATATGTGGTTTAGGTGGACAATTTCACTACCACACAAAACTAAAATACACACCTCAACGGAGTGATTTAAGAAATGCGTACCTGGTTTGTATTTTGAGCTGCAAGACAAAGGAACGGATCCAGATCATAGAGCTGTGGGCGCCGCCACCACATAAGCTCTGCAACAATACATGTGGCCCGGCCACAATCTTAAACCTGTGGTTGACTGGCCCAACAGGCAAGCTATTCGCTTTTTTGCAGAAGTCCCGAATGAGTTTGAAGAGGAGCCTTCACCCTGGATCAATCTCAACAAACTTGGTTAACTTTTTGCAAATGCTCCCGTCCATTTGTTGGGGCAAATGGCATCACATCATCCAACAGTGCAGCCAACCACCTGGACTACATGGACATCACCCCAAAACCTCTTCCTTCTTGTCCACATACGGTCCGGTACCCATGGCGATGCGCTTGCTCCCAGTCGCCCACGCCCTATTTCCCTCCGTTCCCAGAGCAATCCGATTTTTTCCAGCTACTTTCCCCTGATGCAACAAGGAGAAGGCACGTCATTGGTGGTTCTGACCCATCAACCACAATCCGACCCACAGCTTTTTTGAGCAACACAACATCTCCCACTAAACCACACACTTAATTAACCCACGGATGGGAACTGCATGCATCCAAGGGTAACACGGCTTTCCTGCATTTTACCGAAGACCCAGGCGGGAAGCCTATTTGGGTTTCCCAGATATGCAAACAGTGGAATTCTTCCTGGCAGAAGAGTTGTATCACAAATTCTGTGTATAGGAAACCGCCAGAAAGCCCCGCTTATTACATTCTTTTTTTCAAAGAGGGTGACCTTTCTGCGTGCCACACATAACATTTCTGGGTTTAATGGCCTCAGCCCTCAAATCAATTTACATACCGTGAAAGAGTGGAGGCATTTCATTGATTCATCCAAGACGAGTCTTAAAGCTGTTTTGTTGAATAATGGTAATGTGTTACCGTCAATTCCAGTTGGTCACGCAGTTCATATGAAAGAAACTTATGAAAACATTATTGAGCAGCTTTTTTTGTTGAAGTGTATAAAACTAATCCCGATCAATCATCATTGGTCACTTTGGGTGACTTAAAAAGTATGGTCGCTCTTTTGCTTGGACTACAGGTGTGGATTACACCAAGTTACTGTTTTTTGCATTTTCTCTGTGAGTGGGATAGCCGTTGCACGAAGTGACCATTACACACAGAAGACATTAGCCAAATCAGGCAGTCATTGCAGCCTGGCAGTAAGAAACGTTGAGAAACCCAGCACTTGTTCGACACCAGCAAGATTTTTTGTTGCAGTGCCACCCTTGCACCATTTAAGCTGGGGACCTCATGAAAAAACTTTGTCAAGGCAATGTGAAGAAAACAGATGAGGTTCTTTCAAATACCTCATCAGAAAATTTTCCAAGACTGAGTGAAGCTAAAATAAGAAGAGGGAGTATTTTGTTGGTCCGCAAATTCGAAAACTTCTTCATGATGACGAGTTTCTTTGCGTGTTGCATGGCAAGGAAAAAGCAGCATGGCTAGCATTTAAGTCAGTGGTGGACAATTTTCTTGGAAACAACAGATCTGAATAATTACAATGAAATTTGTAGAAAATCTCCTTCTGAAGTATAAGAGTCTTGGCTGCAACATGTCTAATTGAAAAATTCATTTTCTGGATTCTCATCTGGAATTTCTTTTACGTCAAACTGTGGAGCGGTCAGTGATGGAGCATGGTGGAACGATTTTCCACCAGGACATTGCTGCTATGGAGACAAGGTATCAAGGCAATTGGAGCCCTTCAATGCTTTTGCTGATTAACTGTTGGACTGTGACAAGGAGACACCTCATCGATTGACTACAATGAAGCAAGCAAAGAGAGCTCGGAACAGTCGACTGGAAATAAATTGACGGGAAATGGGTTCAAATGTTGCCTTTTTAAAACATGATATGTGAACTTTAAATAATGTTTTTATTTTTTATATCACTTTTTTTATGTTTTGAAATAATCAATTAATTGAGTATGTAACCACAATTTTATATAATGCTAAAAGTAGAAAGAGACTAAGCCTGGTTTTTGCCGCAAAGGAATTAAAACAAAGCCATACAATTATGTGTATTACTGTTCATGTAAATTCATCCAAATTTTCAAAAAAAAAAAAACAGAGCCCCCAAATTTAGGTGAAGTTTCATTTATGATCTTTGAAAATTAGGCAATATCAGAATGCAAATAAGATTTGGGTATATTTTTATTTCTGGCTAACACAATAAACAACTATATGGACCCCATTAGTAGTTATGCCTCGTGTACCAACATCCCCTAGGGGGAGCACACATATTGGCGGGTCCAGCAATCTCGCCCCGGGCACATGCCGTATGCACCCCGAGCCGCATACTATGTAGTTTTCCGATAAATGCTCCTCGCCTCCCTGCCCCCCATGGGCCGCGAATCCGTCACTTTACGAAAAATCGGGCACGCGTTGCTTATTGCCTAAACCCCACGACCCCTCGAAAAACCCCCCCCCGGAGTGTTGCCCCGAACAGGGAAAGTATGATTTCACACTCCCCCTCCTCCCAGATTTTCCGGCCCCCGCATTCTGTAGTTTACATTGGGCCCCTGCCACTCACGACCAATCACACTGTCCGCTGCACGATATAGACGAGGATATTTAAAAGATCCACCAATATACCCCCCATAGAAAGAAAGTCCCCACAATGGTTAACCGCCGACAGCTATTTTGAGTCTACACACTCAACTCCCCAGAACCCCCAACGAATCAACCCCCCCGCCTGGCGCACCACGCCGACGAAAATAGTAGATTAGGGGCTATACGCTGCGCCACCGTCAAATACGGAAGATCGTCCCCCTTTGACCTCACTAGTTATCCCGTCGGGAAGACCCTTGGGCGGCCTGCCCCCAGATCGAGACGCGTAATCCGCACACACGGCCGTTCGTTGGGGGCTTCCGTGGATGATGGACGACAATCCTTGAACGGCTGTCGGACCACAAGGAAGTCCGAAGTAAAATTTTATCCGACAACATAGAGATTGATTCCAGGGACCAGACAGGCACGGTCCACACCTCCTAATTCAAAGCACCCTATGACATGTCGCGCCACCTTTCTCCCCAGAATATATATTCTCTTTATGCCCGTGGATGGCTAATTTGCTAGTGTTTTTTCCACAGAACTTAAGGTAAAGAATAGGACAACCATTTATTCTAACAACCGTTGGCACTAAAGCCTCACGATGTCCAATAGATGGGTTACTCGTTCCATCGTTTTTTATATATTTTGGACTGGATCGCATTGGAAAGACGAATTATTTTCCCCCTGTACTAGCAGCACTGTGAGTGAGTGGGGACATATGTAAACATATTCCTTATGGGGTAGTGGAAAACCCAAGAATATATATTTGAGGCAAATTGAATGGATTTATTTTCAATTTGTAAAAGTGAGGATATCTTTTTAGGCATGAACGACGCGTCACTGGGGAGCCAGGCGCCCATTTTTTGAATCCCACTTTCCGGTCTGTTCTGTTTGAATTATCGGTTCCAGAGAACAGAATAATATCTTATGAACCTGGATGGCGATACCCAAGGAAAACCTACATTAGTAATTGGAGTCCACTTCTTTGTTATTCAAGATTGTCAGTCCTCAAGCAAAGAAGAAAAACCCCTTTTTAGAAAGTTAAAAGCCAAAAAGACTTTAGCATGAAAAAGACTAGTCAGCAGAGGTTCTGAAAGGGAGCACTGGGTGCAATTGACCATTATTCTTAGTTAACTCCAACTGGATGCGATGAATCGGGATGGCGATATGCTGGACGATAACCGGATCACCACTCAGAACATTTATTTGCTACTAGATCGTTTTTCAATTTTATACCATTTTACATTTGCTATCTGAGATTGCGGGTGGCCACAATTGATGTTTGCCACCCATAATGTCAAGTTAAATCCCCAAAATGATTTACTAACTGGTCAACCCTGTTTTCAATGACTGTCCACCGTGCTGGCTGCAAGTGTGGGGTTGTCAATTAAACTGTCTTAATAACGTCCCCCACCCCCCTACAAGTAAGTTTCCCAGCTAGCATTGACTTCCAGCCGATTGAGGGGGTAAAAATGGGAGTGCAGGTTGGTTAACTCGGAACGAGGTCAACATCCACAGAACACAATTTTTCCATAACATTCCGCGTTTTACCTGACATGCATTCCTCCACACCTATACGTTCAAACATCCCTTCCCTTGGCCCTCAACAACGTTTACGGAAACATAGGCCGGACCTGTTTTAACCCCATCACTGGTGGTTTTTTTTAGGTTTTTGGAGTTGACCAAACTTACTGCTGATCAAGAAGACGAGTAGTAGATACCAACACCATTTTTCATTCCCACATCAATAATACCATAAAGAACCACATACATCAAACGGGTAGTGAAAATAGTACAACTTTATCTACTGTGATTGGCCCAGAAAATCAACCTAGTTTTTCTCAATATGTCGGTAGGCCAGAATATCTGTGGGTCCCCTAACCCAGCAACAGTAGACCTACCACATAGAAGTCCAGCTGACTGAATACCCAGACCGTTTCCTGTGGCCTGTTTACGAACACACGTACACCTTACAGAGTTACAACTTCTACCAGTCGATTGTCCAGCATGACAACCTGCCCCCTGTCCCCAGCGTATGCAGTAACTAGGTCAGCGCTTGTTTGACATTTTTGGGCCGCGGGGGTTCGATAAGCTAACAGGACAACCAGTTACACATCAGTGTTTAGATTTGAATAAATATTTTGACTGTGGTTTGCAAGCAAGATACATGGTTGGGCAACCCGCAATTGAGAAACTACCCTACTTATCAAACTGGTGGGATTTTTTCCTGCACTAGCCCTCATTGTTGAATTTTTGTAATCGTTTAGGCCCAGGTAGTCCGTATTAAATTAACACTACACACAGTGGCAGTTTACTTTAATAGACTGCAACAGTTAACCCATAAATCCTGTAAAACACTGAGCCTTATTTGCCACCCCTTCTCTCCATGCAAAACGACATTTCTTATTTTATGCTCACATTGCAATTATAATTACCATATGTTATTATAATGTATATATGTATTTCAATTTTACATGGTACCAATAATGGGGGTTTGATTGTTTTGGGGGTGGTAATATTTCCATAGCGGGTCGGAGTTGGGTAGGTGACTGATATAGGGTAATACCAAGTAAGTATAGGTTCCGATCAATTTAGTGGTTCTGTAGGTGCAAATTTTTCTTGATTGGAAAATTTGCTGGCAACACTCTGTTATGCTATTTATTGGTGTTTTTTACTGTGAAACTGCGCTTACCGTTTTGTTTGTTTTATTTGGGAGGATGACGTAATTAATTTTTTCTGTTTTTGTCTTTAGTTATGTTTTTTGGTATTTTGTTTGTATTTGGTAAGGTCCTCACTTTCTGTAATTTCATTCTAAAATACATCTTTATATTTATACACCCTGGGCGTTTATTTTTATTTGTTTTTGTTATTCCCCCTTGCAGTTGTCCCCATCAACAGATTCTGTGATTATTTTCCATTAGATTTCCCTATTTGACTTCTTTGATTTCTCGAAGTGGTTTTTCCGTAATTGTCCGTCCGTTGATTGTGCCTTCTTGATGTGTCCTTTGTGTGTATTTGTTTGGGTTGACACTGTTTAATATATAAGGTTTTATTTTATCATTGACAATAATTCACCTTACTCAATGCACTACTGGTATAGACATCAACTGGTGAATTATCATTATCCATTATTATCAAGTAGTTAGTAAAGCAATTACTTTTATCAAAACCTTTAGTTAAGGGCTGTCCTCCCGTCCACAGAGATTTGGGATATTGGAGGGGGCTGGTTTAATACAAGTTTATTTAAGAACTTTGTTTTGCTGTTTTATATTTGAAAAATATATTTGCCAAATTATTGGTTTTCAAGTAATTAGTAATCTTACTTGTAAGACACCATGTCTACCATAGAAAACTTAATTCAATTGCACAATGGACAATTCCCTTGATAAGGTCCTGGTAAAAAGGAATTAGAAGATATCTACCTTCTTCCATCCTTACCCATCAACCGGCAAAGCAGTCAAAAATGTGGCTCTCATCTACAGTAACGCCCTAGTGGCGTCCCTTAGGGCATACAACAAAATTGATCCAATCATGCCGCTGTTTTCCCACCACGCCCTGGTGGCGACCCCTTTTGTTTGGAACAAAAACAGACCCAACACACATAATCTATCCATTTGTTTCCGGTAATCAGATTGGTGGCAAGCAGGTGATCAGCCCCCACTGTGGCGAAGTTTTTTCCGGGAAACTTGGGGTAAAACAGCCCCAATGGCCCCAAGGACCCTCCCCTTAGTCCGCGTTTTTACGACATGCGTGGTAAGGGTGCAGTGGGTTAACTATTCTTTGGCTCCCCTTTTCGGGCCCCCGGTAACAAACACGGGTGGGAGAAGATTATGGCAACTGCTTCAATTTTTTGCCCATGGTATATTAAAGGTCCCCCAGAAGAAGGAAACAAAAAGAGGAAAAAATAAAAGAATTGAAAACAGAAGCTGAACAAAAAGAACGCAGAAGCTGAATTGAAAGAAAATTCCAGATGGTAGAATGGAAAGAGGCAAAAAAACTTTACAAGCATGCTTGCTGCGGATAAGAAAAAAATTTTCAAATCGAAGGGAAGAAGCAAAACTGTGCAAGCTGCTTCTGAGGACAGCAAACACTTCCAAGCTGCATGCCTGAGGACGAGAAAACTTACAGGCCCTAGACAGCAAAAACGATAGCAACAGCGAAGCTGCAGGCTGCAGAACTAAAAGAATTATAAACGCTGAGGCTGCATCTACCCAGATTCACACCACATGCCTGGCCAGGCTGCAGCCAAAAAGCCATAACACACCCAGCTGCACGCTGCCGCCCGCCGCTCTCGGGGGGGGCCCCCGCGCCGCCGTGCCCAGCCCCTCCCCCGCAATCGCCGCACGTCGCCCCACGCCCAGCTCTCCCGCGCCAGTCCCCCTCCACCGCCTCCCCATATCGCCAAAATGTGCGCACGACCCCCAAGCCCCAATGCCCCCCCCACATATACCTAGAACACCACAGTCCCCACTCAGTACTTATACCCTGTTACACCCCTTACCCTTAACCCAGGACACGGTCCCGGACAGCGTTTGCACATCCTTTCAGTGATGACCATCACATTCTGGATAGATAAGCAGTTTGACCAGTTCTATTGTTGTGCTCAGTAATGTTTTGAATCAGAAATCAACAATATGCTAATCATTATTATCAGAAAAATTTGAAAGGTGATTCTCTCTGACTAGTTTTTTAAACTTTGGATTTTGACAGAGACTGAACAAGTTAATTCTGATGTTTCTTTAAAGCCGCAGCCTTGATAAACAAAAATATCACTTTATCAGAAGGAAGGATTCCCGTCTTTTATTGTTTAAGAACAGCTGGTAGCCTGAAACCAGGGGGTTAAGCACGTTTTCTCGCAGCAATTCCCATTGCCAACGCAACGTCTTCATTTACACGATGGAATTGAGTTTAATCCCAAACACGAAAAAAAACATATGAAGGCTCCTTCATGGATCTGTTTGTGCTCCAAAGACAAATCATTGCCTTCTAAAAAAATAAACCCTTTTTTCCAAGAGTTTTCTACATGAGCGGTAAAAAAAACCCCGTAAAACCAACTAAAACAAATGGAAGAATATTGTGCCCACTACAACTGCAAACCGCTGACATAACCTCCTTAGTAACGACTAAAATAAGGAGAGTAATGCAGTTGCTTCAGCAACACCATACAATCCTAATTACTACACACAAATTCAAGGGTCCCTCAAGGTAAATTTGATAAAAAGGTAAACACCGCAAATAGTTAATCAAAACCAAGGTAAAGCCCCCATTATATCAGGGTTTCTTCTTCGAAGAACGGAGACGCGGCTTGACAGCCCCTCGAAACAGGGGGTTCCC